>JAPPVO010000019.1:189820288-190131759 GCA_030407325.1 Camellia japonica
TTTACAAAAAGTTGGGGTTTTGTTTATATAAACCTATTTGTATGTTTGGCATAGAAAAAAATGAGATGAATGATGGATTATGGATGAAAATGGAACCTTTCGTTGTTATGTAACTTATGGGAAAAATGCCCCTAATTACATAGTTAAAATTAATTGTATAATTAATTTGGAGAAATGAAGGAATTGAACTGAGAATGTTGCAATTGGTGTGTATGGAATTAAAGGGTGTAGTTAGATTCATTCATCGCTCACCTAGTTGAAATGTTGATAATTACATTCTGATGCATTTATTTTCTTGTTTAGAAATAACTATTTTGGGCTATCGGTGGAGGATAGCCATTGATTGTTGTAGACCTTGCATGCGGCTTAGGTATAACTGGAATTGAGTCAATTGTTGACTGTTGAGTTAATACAGAACATTTATGTATTAATTATGTGTTGTATATGGCAATTGTGTGTTTTATTGCATATGCATTGGTTTTGGAGGAGATAGGGGATGAACTCCACGGTTTAGGGGAAGATAGGGGATGGACCTCTAAACCGGATTTATTGGGAGGAGATAGGATGACTCCAGTAGCATCACTCTTAGTGTGTGCTTATGTGTTAATAGAATATCTATTTATTGTGATCATACCACTAAAATGTTGTATCAATTGGAAGTATGAAGTGATTTATGTTAGTGATACAACCACTATGTGTATTTTGATTGGAAATGATTGTCTATCGTACAGCTTATTGTTGAATTGGAATTGAAATGTTGTATAAAGATGAGAACCTTAGTTATTTGGCTAGATGTTGGCTGTTTAGCCATAAGTTGAAAGTAAAATGTGGATAGACAATGTGTAACATGGACTTAACGTGTCATGAAAAATGTAATTTGATTATAGTGTTGACCATTATCAGATGCTAATGCTTTAGTATTGCTTATGCTTGGTTTAGTGTATTCTCTACTGGGCTGTGGCTCACCCTTTATGGGACATCATTTCAGGTCAGGTGTTCACTCCCTCCAAGGACTAGCTTGGGAGGTAGAGATTTGAAGACTTGTTTTATTTGTTATTTTTATGTATTACATTGTAAATTCAAGCCTAGGGCTATATTGTTTTGAGTTAGACTCTCTTTGATCCAAGTGTTCTTGGAAAGTGTAAGCCCTAGGGCATTGCTTTGTTGTTAACATGTAATTACTCATTGTAATGAAACTACTCTGATGCATTTGTCTTAATTGATGGGTTTTAAAATGTTATTATTTTGAGGCCGTTACAACTTGGATCAGAGTGTACCGTGTAACAGCCCGCGGGGACCTCGCTACAGCTCGGACTCGATTTGTGTCACGGTTCTTAATCTTGAACCAAAGAGTCCAAATCCGACAACTTTTATAGAAAATCCATTTATTTCAAAATATGTCAGAAATGGATTATATCACTAGATTTCAGAGTCGCCACCTAATCTTTTGGAGAAATTAGGAAACCCGTGACTCGTGTCAAAGGCCATTATTCGCGATCACCAAAGTTGCCTCGGCTCGGGAACTTGGGTACGATTGGGGAAGGTCACTTCGTGAGCACCCCCGCTCGCCCGGTCAAAGACCGGCCTCTACTAACCATGATATCTTATTTTGAAAACTGTATGCTCTTATTCCGGTTATTAGCCTAGGTTACTATGTGATGCTCGCAGCAAATAAGTATAGACTGAGTCGCCTGAATTGGAACAAAACATTTCATGTTTGTTGTTTGAAAATGGTTTGATGGTGCTACCCGCAGGTAGGCTAAGACGTCGGATTTGCCACCCTCAGGTGGGCTTAGAAAACATGATTTTGCCACTATCTAGTGGGCTTAAAACAAACATTTGATGAATTGTCCAATCCAAGTAACCCAACCTCACCCACAGGCATTCAAGGCAGTTATATCACATAAGCACATAGCCTCATGGTAAGCATGCTATTCATGCAACACTCACACGCATGCAGGATGCTAAAGCATAAAACTCACCGAGTACTCCAGAGCCAAAACAAAAGCTAATTAGAAATCATGCATGATCCTAATTATACAGAAATGCCTAATGCAACACATGCAATAATGCAACTATAGCAGGCTCGGCTATTCTAAACATGGCATAGTGAAATGCTACAGCTAACACTGTATTCAATTTGGAATTGAAATACAAATGCATTTGTATGATGCGCCGAGCCCGGTGCGTGCAAAACAGATGAATGATGCAAACATGCTGTCATACTGTATGCTAATTGAAATATGCCCTATATCTAACCATCATAAGCGGGTAAATAAAGGGAAGAAAGACGTGGGGTTGGAAGACATACATCACACTCACCCACACTTATTACAATTATGCCCTCGCGCAGAGGGTCCGAATAAATAATACAGTCCGAATAAAAGAATATACAGTCCGAATATTACAGATCCTAATTAATTAACAAATTAACTAAGAAAAACTGTAAACTGGCATGCAAGCCAGGGGCTGCCTTGACTCCGCTCCGATGATGAATGATGCATGTGGGCTGCCTTGCGCGGAAATCCACTGGGATGCCCAATTAGCCTCTGTTTGCAATGTTCCTCGAAATGCGTGCCAGACTCCGAAAAGTTGCTGATTCTCCATTTTGCTGCAACAGAGAGCAGGAAAGGGGCATAGCAATGTATTTCACAAATATATGCATGCCTCGATCCTCGTGCCACCAATCACGCATCTCGATGCATGATGCCGAGGAGTCGGATTGCACAACTCAATATAGGATGAATGCAGATGAATGCTACAACAAAACCTAACTCCATCATGGGTAATCCGGAGTGTCGGTGACTTGGGAATTGAGACCCGTTCCGTCACTCGGAGTACGAAACGCGCCTCGTTTCCCGTGCCCGGGCTAACTCCTATCCGAACACGATGCAATATGCATGATATGCATGAATGCAACTAAAATACAATCCTAGCATGCACAATGCTATGAAAATGAGATGCCTCGAAATGCGTGCACACGGGCACGCAAACCGAGGCGATGATCCTAAGGCATGAAATGGCATGAAATATGATATACAATGAGACTAAAATGAGATGTCTCGAAATGCGTGCCCACGGGCACGCAAACCGAGGCAAATGGCATACGGAATGCAACAGACTAAAATGAGAATACAGGATGCAAGATGGGCTTACACCACATGAGAGAGCCTCAGCTACACTCACACGGGAGGCCGATAGATGAGAAATGAAGCGCCTCGAAATGCGTGCACACGGGCACGCAAACGAGGCAATGGCATACGCAATGCGATGAGACTAAAATGACATACAGAATGCAAAATGGACTTACACTAACATGAGTGAGCCTCAGCCACACTCACATAAGAGGCGTCGGATGAAAATGAAGCGCCTCGAAATGCGTGCACACGGGCGCGCAAACCGAGGCAGATGGCCTAAGGCATGAAATGACATGAAAATGATATGCAAACATGCAAATGAAATTTCACACTGAAATGTGGGGGAAAACAGCCCGAAATGTGGCCAAGTGCACCCGAAGCATGGAATGATCCCGAAATGCAATATTAGGCGCCGAAATGGCCTATAGCCATGCAATGCATGCACAATATGGACATGGAATGAAAATACAGTAGCAAGGCAGCCCAAGACAAGCATTTTTCAGTCTAAACAAGGCCAAAGTGCAAGCATAGATAGGGCAACAATAGCATGCAAAAATACGGGCCAAGAGAGGGTATTGAAGCAAGTGATACATGCGATGCCCAAATGGAAAGTACCCTTCTAAACACTGATGAGGGACTAAAAATATGAACATTTACAGTAGATGACATCCCCCAACTCAGTATGCAAACATGCTAAAAATGTCATGCAAGAACTTAGGATACATAAGGCTATAACATGAGGTACCCCAAAAATTCATCAAACCAGAAAAGACCCTTAATGAAATATGTCAAGAAGATCAAAATATGACTCTTTCGTTCTGATGATGGCCGAAAACAAGAAGCTAGATAAGCTTAAAAAAGCATGCAAAATGGGGGTCAAAGAGGGGTATAATGACAAGTATAACATGGAGACCCACAACAAGGTTGATCCCTTCTAACAATGTTGTAGAGGGACACAAAATAAGCTTACTCACAGTTCATGACATGCTCCAAAACAGACTACAATGTAGGTCAAACAAATCATGCAAATTTACGGTAAATATGAGAATTATGAAGCAAGTGCATGATAGAGAGGCCAAACAGGGTTGAGCCCTTCTTCAATGTTGAAGAGGGGCTCAAAATAGGCCACTCACAGTTTACATTAATGCTCGAAAACAGATCACTCATAGGCTAGAAAAAGCATGCAAAACAAGGGTAAAACATGGATTCAAAGCAAGTGGCATATGGAGCATGGAAACAAGTTTAGCCCTTCTTCAATGTTGAAGAGGGCCTCAAAATAAGTACAATATCAGTTCATGAGATGCTCCAATTCAGATCACACATAGGCCAAATATTCAATGCAAAATAATGGCATATAAGAGGATATTGAAACAAGTGCAAGATGGAGGGCTCAAACAGGGTTGAGCCTTGAACAACATGAAGAATAGCTCAAAAAGACCTAGTTTCAGTTAAGGTCGGAGCTCAAAACAGTGAGCAAGTAGGCTTAAGAAATGAAGCAAAAATGGGCTCAAAAGAGGGAAAGTGAGACTTACCCTTGAAGACCTTCTTTCTTTGCTTTCTTGGCTTGAGGAATGTTGCTTCTAAGCCTCTAAGAACCTCTCCTTGCTGCTGGAAATGGAGTGGTGATGGTGGATGCTTGATGATGATGAAGAAATGCACAAACTTGAGAGTTTTAGAGAGATGGAGATGAGGGTGTGTATGTATGCTTGAGGGCAATTTTTTCTAACCCTTGAGAGAGTGTTGGAGGCTCCTTTTATGACAAAAGGAGGGGTGTAAAGGTGGAGGGAAATGCACCCAAGCTTTCCCTCCTAAATATCCCCCGGATACAGATTTTTCTGGGGAAAAGTGTGCAGCTGTAAGGAACACATCCCAAGGAGCATGGCCGGCTAGGCACTTTTGCTGCAGGTGGCCGGCCGGCCACCCCCTATGGCCGGCCGCCAAGGGTCAAAAAGTCATGTTGAATTAATGGCCGCCACCAGGCAATGGTGTCCTCCCATGTGTGCTGAACAGAGCCCTGTGGTTCAAATTTGGAAACTCTAAAACAGGAGAGAGAATAGGCCAATTCAAAGAGGGTTCAAAAAGGTTCAATGAGAGTTACTGGCCGGCCATAGTTTTTAGGTCCTCCCATGTGTGTACAACACAAATATGTGGTTTTGGCTCGAAGAAAATGCGCCTAGGGTGTTCAACATTAGCCGGAAGTGAGAAAAAACGGGCGTCGGAGGGCGCCGGAAGAGCATAACTGTTGCTGAGACAATTACTGGCCTCCCACCCTCCAGTGATCTTCCTGGTGATAAAACAGAGGTACCTGCCAAAATGAACGAAAACCGATGCAAAACGAAATGCTCGGGGACCAAAACACGCAGTTCGGGAGGTCCGAAAACCGGCCGTTAAGCACCGAAAGTGGTGTTTGGCCACGAAGTGGGTATCTAAGACCCCAGTGTCCCTCGAAAGGAGTAAATGAGATGCATGCCAAAAACCGGAGGAATCGGAGATGGTTGGGTGGTCCCGAACCGAGGCACACGGCCTGACGGCTCCGAAAACCGGGAACCGGGCTCCGAAATGGGCAAAATGGCCTACGGCCACGAAATGTAGCCCACGGCCACTGAGAGATGGTCTACGGGACCTCTCCCTCCCTCAGGAAAGAAAACAGAGAAAACCGAGTCTGGTTCGCAACCGAGGCAAGGCACAGAAGAGAGTTCGGAAGTCCGGAGGCAGGGCGCACGGCGCGAACTCTGAGACTTCTGAACGAGCACGATATGCCAACATCACCGAGCGCTCAATCGGTGACGTCTGAGTCTTAAGGTCGGTCAAAAAAATGGGGTGTCTACAGTTGCCCCTCTTTGACAAACTCGGAAGTCACAAGTGACGGGAGTGAATGTCAAAGCCAGAGACGACCCATTTTTGACAAGGACGAAGACTTAGACAATCATACAAGATAAACAGAGATATGTGGCCCGCAGGCATGCCCGCAGGCAGGGGCAAAATGCAAACGACATGCCACAGAGCCAACGATCATGCAATGCAGCAAGCTGTAATGAGGCAAGTATTCGCAAATAGATGCAACAGTTTTTAAGCAAGAATGCAAAGCAACAACTACATTTCATGCAGTTAGGAATGCGGAGAATCATTCAATTCTCGTGCGTCTCACACGGAGAAGATACGATACCTGCGCGATTCGTCTGGTCGCACCAGCCTCAAATGAACCGTACATACAATATCGTGCCTGCAAAGAGAGAAATTCAACAAGAACAATATGCTAACAACATATATTCAATGTGATTCCTGTGATTCCGAAAGTTTGACACACGCAGTGTCGGCGAGTAAATGCATCACAATGCGAGAAAGGAACGTGCGTGACAACGCATGCTCAAGCACAGAGGTATGGTACACCAAGAAATCATGCATGACAATGCAAAATGTTCATGAGAATGCAAGTTATATGCACAACAATGCAAAATGAGCACGAATCAGGGTGCCCGTTTGTTGCGAAATAACGAGTAAGAAAACGCGCATTTCGGCGAAGGCAACTCAATCGCGGCCTCGGGTCACCTCCCGGAGAGGTTACAACATGTTCAAAAAGGATACACCTTGATTTTGATGAGTAATGATGAGACACATGTCAGAAATTGCAGCTGAAGTTCCGGCGGAGCAATTTCGCGACCGGAAGTGCACTTTTCTTGAACTTTTTCAGGTCCCGGGAACTCCAATCTTCCTCAAAATTTGCAGGAGCTAGAGGGGGGGTGGGGGAGATGGCCGGCCAGGTGGTTGCCCTAGGGGAGGCCACCGGCCATGTACCAAAAAGCAAATGGCCGGCCAGCCAGAAAAGGTGGCCGGCCGGCCACCTGCCCAAAAGCAGGGGCAATTTCGTCTTTTGCCTCATTTTCTATATATATCCTCATCCATTCAATGTGAAATCACTCCCACAGCCGTGGAAACTTCTCCTCTTGTCTCCCAAACCATTTTTCTTTCAGATCTGCACTTTATACGCGCTTTTCAGCCTTTTTTGCAAGTTGTTTTCGCGAAATCTTTCAGTTTTAAGCACTTTGAGGCGACTAAATTTTGATTTCGGAGCTTCTTTTCTCATTTTCACCACTTGAGGTAAGTTTGTCTCAATATTTGGAAGATTTTCTCGGGAGTTGACTTTTGTTGACTTTTTCATTTCCCGGGAGTTGACTTTTGTTGACTTTTTCCAATTTTGGCTCATTTTTGCTCATTTTTGCTCCTTTTTGCAGATTTCTTGAAATGGCGGGTGATTCCCTCACGGCGGAGGTCCTCCAGGTGCCGGAGATGATTTTGACATTCATGGCACTCCCCCGAGAGTCCGTCCTTTTATCCCCGAGAGATACGCCCCACCGGTACACATCTTCCGCGAGCCGTTTTCCGTCATTTCACTGACTTCAATGATCGGGCACCCGGAGATTTGCTTCTGCGAGAGCCGGAGCAGCACCTCTCTCACGAGCACGAGAGGTATTTTACTTTATTTCCTGCATTTTTCCGTGCACTTTGTAGCTTTGCCATGCTTAAACACACAGTTGTAGCTTATGACATAGTACTTTGTTTGCACTCCGAACATGTGACTTAAACACTTGAATGCTGAACACACGGCTCATTGACTGATTGATTGTGAACACACGGTACACATTAGTTAAGAATTGAACCACGGCTCATACACTGATTTGTCGAACACACAGCCCGAATTTGAAGGTGAACACACGGCGCACACTGACTACGAGTAGAACACACAGTCCCAAACTCTGATTTTCTGAACACACAGTCCAAGTCGATGGTGAACACACAGCCCACACTGATTAAGAATAGAACACGCAGTCCCAAACTCTATTTTCCTGAACACACAGCCCACTGATTTTCCTGAAATTTGAACACGCAGCCCAAATAACAAATATTCTGAACACGCAGCCCAGGTTTAAAGTGAACACGCAGCCCACTGATTTTCCTGAAATTTGAACACGCAGCCCAAATAACAAATTTACTGAACACGCAGCCCAGGTTGAAGTGAACACGCAGCCCACTGATTAATGATTTTGAACACGCAGCCCAAAACACTGATTTACTGAACACGCAGCCCAGGTAGAATTAAAGTGAACACGCAGCCCACTGATTAATGATTTGAACACGCAGCCCAAAACACTGATTTACTGAACACGCAGCCCAGTAGAAATTAAAGTGAACACGCAGCCCACTGATTAATGATTTGAACACGCAGCCCAAACACTGATTTACTGAACACGCAGCCCAGGTAGAAATTAAAGTGAACACGCAGCCCACTGATTAATGATTTGAACACGCAGCCCAAAACACTGATTTACTGAACACGCAGCCAGATAGAAATAAAGTGAACACGCAGCCCACTGATTAATGATTTGAACACGCAGCCCAAAACACTGATTTACTGAACACGCAGCCCAGATAGAAATTAAAGTGAACACGCAGCCCACTGATTAATGATTTGAACACGCAGCCCAAAACACTGATTTACTGAACACGCAGCCCAGGTAGAATTAAAGTGAACACGCAGCCCACTGATTAATGATTTGAACACGCAGCCCAAAACACTGATTTACTGAACACGCAGCCCAGATAGAAATTAAGTGAACACGCAGCCCACTGATTAATGATTTTGAACACGCAGCCCAAAACACTGATTTACTGAACACGCAGCCCAGGTAGAAATTAAAGTGAACACGCAGCCCACTTGATAAATGATTTTTGCACACTGCTACTTCATTTCATTGGCACACAGCTTCCATGATTTGCACACAGCTTACCAATTCTGATTCTGACATAACATTCATTCTGAATGCAGGTTGGCTCTCGTACCGTACGAGGATATGGCTCCACTGCCGCGAGGGAGTGGTACGCCGAGCTCCCGGAGGCTGTCCGGGATTTGGTTGACGCAGCAGGGTTCGGAGCATTCTGCGGATTATCACACTGTCCTGCCAGTAGGACACTATTAGCTGCTCTGGTGGAGAGATGGTGGGACACCACCAATTCTTTCCATTTTCTGCCACCGGGGATATGACCATGACCCCGCTGGATTTTGCGTACTCACCGGCCTAGACACAGGCGGTTGGCCCATACCTTATGACGAGGATATGGGTGAGTGGGAGGCCGCATGGGTACATCTGTTGGGGGCTCGCCCACCTGTAGACAGAGCTTCCGGAGAGTCCGGTACACCTGGTTCTCTTCCCGTTTTCGGAGGCCAGAGATGGAGCCTGAGTCTCCTGAGGAGATTGAGCAGTACACCGAGGTTTCCTCATGTTCCTCTTTGGCACCACTTTGTTTGCCGATAGGGGGAACACTGTTGGATTGTATCTTCTGAGTGCCCTAGTGGACCTATCACAGGTCAGCGGTATGACTGGGGTGGCGCTGGCCTGGCTACCCTCTATTGTTACATGAGTGCAGCCTCTCGCGGGCGGGGAGACTTACTCGGCGGCTACTGGAGAGCCTGGGAGGTACGTTCTGTCCTCTTGATTTACATTTCTGCTCCTCATTACTTGTTCATTGCACACACGGCGCACTTTGCACTCTGTATTCTGCCTTTAGCACTTTGTATTCACATTCCGCACTGCTTTCTCAGCTATGGGTGTACGTATATTTTCCCACATTAGCCCCGGAGATGGAGGTGGCAGGACCCCTTATGACTCCGTTTTCACTGGTATTCGAGGGCGAGCACCGACCGAGACCTCGAGAGACTCTCTTCGGCCTGCGACAGTATTTTGATACTGTTCGGACGACAGAGGTATTTCAGAACTCTCAGTTCCTTTCATTTTCATCTTTGATCTGCCCTGTATATTCTGATTTCTGATTGATTTATGCACTGGTTATCCGCAGATTACCTGGCAGCCCTGGGCGGTCTTAGGTGATGGTCTCCGATATCAGTATCCCGGAGGATCGAGTAATTCCCGTATAGGTTCCTGCTCGAAGGACCGATTACACAAAGACCCAAACTTTCTCAAAATTACCCAACAATCCCCAACTTATCAGAATGCTAAAATTCAAAGACAAAGCCCATGAGAAGGAGTAGGATATCCCTACCTCGAAGTTTGAGCTCAAACGAAGATGAAGACCAAAGACCAACGTACTCCAAATCCCAAGTTTTTCAGATTA
Source organism: Camellia japonica (assembly GCA_030407325.1). NCBI lineage: Eukaryota > Viridiplantae > Streptophyta > Magnoliopsida > Ericales > Theaceae > Camellia > Camellia japonica. Next base: position 189,830,554 of record JAPPVO010000019.1, read on the forward strand.
AATCAAAGCCCTCAACCCACTCTATCTTTTTAATAAAGGACTAAGGGTAGAAACTCACCCTAGGTGGATCAAATCTTAGAGAGAAGACAAGTATAGAGAGAGAGAGTCGGATCTAGGGTTTGAAAAAGAAAAGGGGATGAAAAAGTGAAGTTAAAATCGCTGCTGCGATCTGATATATAACAGGCTCGCTCGAGCGAAGGATTGGTCGCTCGAGCAACCAGACACAAAGAGTACTCGCTCGAGCGAAGAAAGTCTCGCTCGAGCCAAAAACTCGAAGCTTCAGGTTTGCAACCCAGAAGCACGCTTGAGCAACAGAATACTCGCTCGAGCGAGGAAACTCAAAACATACACCTCGCTCGCTCGAGTGAAGGAAATCTCGCTCGAGCCAAGAAACATAGCTCCCAGGTCAAAGTGAGACGCAGACGCACGCTCGAGCGCAAGACTTCTCGCTCGAGCCACCAGACACAAAACTCAACTCTCGCTCGAGCTACCAACCCTGGCTCGAGCGAAGGATCCAAAACAAAGAGCTCGCTCGAGCGACAAACTTCTCGCTCGAGCGAAGGACCAAAATTCTGAGCAGCAACCATTTACTCCCAAACACAACCAACCTGTAACAAACCTGCCCAACACATCCTATAACTCAAATACAAAGTACGAAAGGATGCAAACAAGTTATAAACAACTACTAACATCTACGGAAACAAGTCCGGATCACTGTACAACAAGGGGAAAAACTCGGGATCGTTATCACAGAATTAGTCAATCACAAGAGAAAAAGGGGAACTTCAAATTAAGCAAATACTATGATAACAGATGCAAGAGAAACACACAAAGAGGAACTTCAATTAAGCGTTCAAACATTTTTACCCAAATAGTGTCTTCAACCAGAAATTTGGACCAAATGACATCCTAAGCATCAAATTCATCAAATCTCAGAATCATTAAACAGGTCTTGAGATGAGAGTAAACAAGTACCACAAAGGGGTGGGGAAGTTTGATTAAAGCACTCTCCCTTTAGTCTGGGAGAAGGTTAAGAAAACAGGATCCGTCATTGAATATGTGGGCAACGTAAATAGGGCATGTTGGAATGTGGCTTCAGTCTGATTTGCAAATTCTCATCATAATTCAAACCCAGACCCAGACCATAGATCACAATGTTGCTGCTCCCAGAAGAGAGCCATATATTTGATGTAATTGTTGCTTAAAACTAGGAACTGAAAAAACTTAGAAACACCAAGATTACAAGAGCAAAGAAATTATATTAACAAAATATAATAAACAAAAGTTATTTTCCTATTACAGCTGTGGTTGGAAAATTACTTGCATAGTGGATCAATCTCATTGGGCTGCTTCCATCCTTAGTTGGCCTCCCTGTGCTTCCAGATAAATTTTTGCTAGCAGTATCAGTGTCAACCAAGCCAAGCTGCCACGCTTTTAAGGTTACTGGTATTGTCACTTCCGCACCAGGTTTCAGAGAAAGGGCACTTTTTAAAGTTTCATAAGGGACTGATAAAACAGACTCTTGGTTTTTTCTTGATAGTGATATATGTGCCTGTTCAACTGGAACAGTACCAGCATTAACCAGACTAATCCACACATCACGAATCTCACCTTCATATAAAATGACAGCTCCATCACCACCTACAACGTGTGACACTAGCAATGGCAATGAGGGTACCACAGAAATATTTGGAACTGATACATTTTTCAACTTTGTAGACCCACAATAGCAGAAAGGGTCAGAAAGAACAAGGCCTTGTGCTGCTCCAAGGAGTAAGTTATCAACATCCTTAAAAGGTGTTCAGTAATTACACCAAAACAATGAACTATGCATCCAGGAATTGTCATTGGCCCCATTTTAGTTGGAATTCCTGACAACGTGATCACTTTCGAAGAATTAGTTAGGAGATTTACACTAATTGGAAAAGAATCAAAGTTTCCGGAATACACTGACAGATAGATGCTATCAACCATTAAGTCAAACCCACAAGGATTTGCCAATTCCACTAATTAAAACTTGGCATGTATGAAAAGTTAAAACAATGTTCATGTGCTGAGCCAGAACCTACAATCTATTGTAAATATATTTTCTAGAGACACCAAGAATATGCATCACCATGACATAAGAGACCAAATACCAAATGAAAAATTAATTACTTTACATTAGATTTGTTAAACCAGTATTTCAAAAGCAGAACAAACCCCACTGATCAACACAGGAGGTTGTTAAGGTTAGGAACCACTTTCCTGGGCAAGCCAACTACATATGCAACATTATAAAGGATCTATTTCATAATATTCTTTACTCATGGAAGAATCAAAAGAATACACACAAATTTATTCATGTAAACCTATTTTTTATAGGTACTCAGTTAAATTTTTGTGTCACATTTTTGTCTTTTATGTCCATTGATTGAGCAGTCACCATCTTTTAGAGTCCAAAGTTATATATCAAAACATGAGAGATTTTTTTTTTTTTTTTTTTTTAAAAAAGAAGAAGAAGAAAAGCTGCAATTTGCATACCTCTTCATAAAATGTTGAAAATCCTAAGTGATTCGTGATTAGATCAAGATTAAAATATTCCAAATCCCAATTATCCAAAACACACAATCTAAATCAACAAGCACTTACGAAAGTGATTTAGATTGTTTGTTTTTCGGAATAAACAATAAATTGACACAAACGATTTTTATGTGGAAAAAACCACAATTGAAGAATCTTCAATTGTAATAAAAAACCACGGGCGAAATGCTACTAATCAATCCACTACTGAAGAAAGAAAGATTACAAAGATAATACACAAATTACCCAACTCAGTCAATTTGCCTTCGAATCTTCTGTAACTCTTTCACCAAGCCTTCGTCTCGGAACTGATCCACCTGAAGTTGAATCCACAACTTCACTTGTTGAATTAATGACTACGTACAGAATCAAACGCCTTTTGAAACTCTACGTTTGAATCTTCAGAATCCACCGAAGAGAACTCTCTTGAATTATAAAGTAACAAACTCCTTGATGTATGTATCTTAGATCATGAGTGAAGAACTCTCTTAAAACATCAAGGAAAACTCAAAAAATCTCAGAAGAAAACTTCAAACAAAACCCTAGGACTCTTGAATAAGATCTAGGAAAAGTAATCCTAGAAAAAGACCCAACACGCGAATTTATAGAATCTGTGTTCGCGCGGTCCGCTCGAGCGTGGGAATTCCCGCTCGAGCGAAGGCTTCAAAATTGTGTGATTCATATAGGCTTCACGCTCGAGCGGAAGTTTCCACGCTCGAGCGTCGAATCACACCATCCAGTACTTTTTCAGGCGAGGCAGAGATGCTGTGAGCTTGCAATCCCCGCTCGAGCGTCACTTTCCCCGCTCGAGCGGGGAGACCAAAATTGGAAAATTCTGGAAAACTAAATCCTGTTACAACCTTGGTTTTGATCCATGGAATTTGACAACAAAGGGTCCTAACAATCTCCCCTTTTGTCAAATCCCGGACAAAACCATTCTAAAACAGTTTTCCTAACAAAATCATAAAAGTACTAAAACAATTTGCCAAACTAATCTAAAACAATTTTCCAACCAAAATCACAAAATCAACACCACCAACTATGAACCATCATTCACAACCAAAGCTCAAATCCATACTCTTGAACAATTATCCTGAAAGAAAACAACCATACACAAGCCAAAAAAATATGTGGAACTGGATTAAATAACAAAAGACAAGTCCATCCATAAACAAACCATCCAAAACATATGACAATCCAATTGTACTGAAGAAGGATAGAAGTAAAGGAAAAAAAAAACTGTAATAAAAACAACTGTACTATGTACCAACCAACTGTACCATACCATGTACCAAAAACTGTACCACCAAAATCACTCCCCCTTTTTGGCCGGGAGAGAACAAAAGAATGAGACATAAAACAAAAGAGCAAAGATCAAAGATCAAGGAGCCGGAGACGGAGACTGCATCTGAAGCAAGGTCAAGATCTGAGCCAGCTGGGATGAAGACTGTGCCACAGAATCCTCAATCCGCTGGGAAGAAGCCTCCAAGGCACTGAAACGGGTATCGGTAGTGGTCTCAAGATCGGTGAGTCTGGCCTCAAATATATCCATCCGCTCCTCAAGATGGTCAAACCAGGAAACAATAGAGCGCTCGAGGGACTGAAGCTGACCACGGACTGTACGAACTGGAGGGTGCTGCTCCCCCTCACCAAGATCTCCGCCAGCAGCAGATTCTATAAATTCCCACGCTCGAGCGGACCGTGCCAACACAGATTCTATAAATTCGCGTATTGGGTCTTTTTCTAGGAGTACTTTTCCTAGATCTTATTCAAGAGTCCTAGAGTTTTGTTTGAAGTTTTCTTCTGAGATTTTTTGAGTTTTCCTTGATGTTTTAAGAGAGTTCTTCACTCATGATCTAAGATACATACATCAAGGAGTTTGTTACTTTATAATTCAAGAGAGTTCTCTTCGGTGGATTCCGAAGATTCAAACGTAGAGTTTCAAAAGGCGTTTGATTCTGTACGTAGTCATTAATTCGACAAGTGAAGTTGTGGATTCAACTTCAGGTGGATCAGTTCCGAGATGAAGGCTTGGTGAAAGAGTTACAGAAGATTCGAAGGCAAATTAACTGAGTTGGATAATTTGTGTATTATCTTTGTAATCTTTCTTTCTTCAGTAGTGGATTGATTAGTGGCGTTTCGCCCGTGATTTTTGATTACAATTGAAGGTTCTTCAATTGTGATTTTTTTCACGTAAAAATAGTTTGTGTCGATTTATTGTTTATTCCGAAAAACAAACAATCTAAATCACTTTCGTAAGTGCTTGTTGATTTAGATTGTGTGTTTTGGATAATTGGGATTTGGAATATTTTAATCTTGATCTAATCACGAATCACTTAGGATTTTCAATTGGTATCAGAGCGGGTCACTCTTTGTTTTTATCAAAACTATAGGAGTGTGATTTTGTGTGATTAATATTATGGATTCTATTCGTGAAGGTAACTCGACTCATAGACCTCCTTTACTCGACGGTACAAACTATTCTTATTGGAAAGCTCGTATGAGAGCGTTTTTAAAATCCATCGATGAGAAAGTTTGGCACTGCGTAATCTATGGGTGGAGTGAACCTATTGTCACCATTGATGGTGTTGATATTCCTAAACCCCTTGATAAATGGGACACAACTGATTACCAAACTCGAGTTGGAACAGTAAGGCTCTCAATTCCTTGTTTTGCTCCGTCACCTGAAGAGTTTCGTCGAATCTGCACGTGTGAGGTAGCAAAAGAGGCTTGGGACATTCTTGAAACGATTCACGAAGGTACTACTTCTGTCAAAAGGTCAAAACTTCAACGTCTCACCTCCGCCTTTGAAACCCTTTTTATGCGCGACGATGAGACGTTTGATGATTTCCATGCAAAACTTAGTGATATCGTGAATTCCTGTTTCACACTCGGTAAAAAAATTCCGGAAGCTAAAGTTGTTGGAAAAATTTTGAGGTCCCTTCCCGATAGGTTCCAATCAAAAGTGACAGCCATTGAGGAGGCTCAGAATGTTGATACCCTCAAGCTTGATCAATTGGTTGGAAACTTGCAGACTTATAAAGCCCACCAGATTTCAAAAAAAAAAACTGTAATAAAAACAACTGTACCATGTACCAACCAACTGTACCATACCATGTACCAAAAACTGTACCACCAAAATCACTCCCCCTTTTTGGCCGAGAGAGAACAAAAGAATGAGACATAAAACAAAAGAGCAAAGATCAAAGATCAAGGAGCCAGAGGCGGAGACTGCATCTGAAGCAAGGTCAAGATCTGAGCCAGCTGGGATGAAGACTGTGCCACAGAATCCTCAATTCACTGGGAAGAAGCCTCCAAGGCACTGAAACGGGTATCGGTAGTGGTCTCAAGATCGGTGAGTCTGGCCTCAAATATATCCATCCGCTCCTCAAGATGGTCAAACCGGGAACCAACAGAGCGCTCGAGGGACTGAAGCTGACCACGGACTGTACGAACTGGAGGGTGCTGCTCCCCCTCACCAAGATCTCCGCCAGCAGCAGCATCATACTCGGCCTCCTCTGCCATGGCCGCAGCAGCACTAGGACCTGCACCAGATCTACCAGAACCAGAAGGAACCCCCCTAATGTGAGACTGACTCTGGGAGACAGTCTTCTTGGTAAATGGGCGTGTAGGAGAAGCAAAGTCGTCCTCATCATAGGCAGGGACCTCAAATTTGACTAAAAGCCAGTTGATGAGACAGCCATAGGGTAAGCCAAGATTGTTGCACTCAAAAGCAGCAACCATCTTTTGAATGACAAGGGTGGCAAGATCGATGGGACGGTTTTGGGCGATACACTTAAGAACAAAGCCTTGATCGTGGTTAATCTCAGAGCTGTGGGTGGTAACAATGATATTGGCACACACAATTAAGTTCAGTAACCTAAATTGTGGGAGAAGTTCATTCTGTTTTATCAAGGAACCGGAAGGCCAAGAACGAGGAAAACCACAAAGGGTTTGAGCAACCTCATCAAAATCACACGTGGGGCGTACTGGAAAAGGGTAAAAGATAGGAAATCGCTCACTGATCCCTAAAATCTCGCGGATAAGAGCAGTGGTAACAGTGATTTCCTTGGATCTAACCCATGTCTTAAAAGATGGTCCAATGTTGTCAAGACCATCCATATTGCAATAAAATTCCCGTAACCAAGTAAGATTTTGTGACCCAGAAAACAGAAGAACCTCATCCCCACCCAAGGGATCAAAGAAAGACCGGATAGGAATGGACTCAAATGTGGAGGGTTGAACATTCCGTTCAAGATGGATGGAGCGACCAGGATAAGACTCTCTATATAACTTGGCTTTTTCAGTCGATGGGAAGCGGTCAGTGTTATAGGCGGGGCGAGAGGCAGTAGACTTTCGTCTTTTGAAGGTGGACATTACTAAACCAAGATAAAAGAACCAAGATTAACAACCCCCAACCCAAGACCAAACAACAACCAACAGAGAAACCACAAAACATGAGTATCACAGTGATATAGCAACATGAGGCAATAAAAGATATCGTATGATGCAAAAATGTAAGCATAAGAGAACCAAATATTGCAAATAGGAAGCAGAGTAAATGTGATGTGGACTAGGACCAAGAAAACAGCAGTCAAATACATATGCAGCCAGCAGAGTGAGGGGCTTAATCAGCAAAGCAAAAAGAATCACAGTAACACAAGGCAATAGATGTAAACAAAAATCCCCAACCAAAAGCCCCAATTTAAAAGACACACATAAAAACTAGCAAGATGCCCAAATCAAAAACCCTAGAGGGGAGGTACAGAACCAAAACCACTGTGCAACAGTCAAAATCAACAATGCCTAACCCTAAATAAGATGAACATTGACAATAGAGACCCATCGACCTATTGTCTAACGAACTCAAACAAACCAAACAAAATAACAAAAAAAAAAAAAACAGAGAGACGACACACGAGGAGAAGAGAAAGAGAAAAGAGATATACCTGAGATGGAAGAGAAGAGGGAAGCAACTCAATGCACAGACCAAGGAAGATGAGGCAAGGAATGGCCAAAAAACCCTAGAAGAGGAGGAGTTGGGAGGCAAAATGGCTCGAAGGGTCGAAGGAGGGAAATATATACAAAACCAGTCCGCTCGAGCGTAGGTTTTAACGCTAAAGCGTGAGACAAAACACGCGAAGACACGATCGAGCACAAAAACTGAAGATCGAGAGTAAAATCATCCCTCCCAGAACTGCAAAAAATACTGCAAGCCTCAAACATGCTCGAGCGTGGAACAGTCTGCTCGAGCGGGGACAATTTATTTTTTATTATTTTTTTTTAATAAAACAAAAACCAAGAAACTCAATAACAGGAAGTGAAACCCAAAACACAAGTAGATGATCATATTTGGCAAAAATGGATACTAAGATGGAATAATCCACATAGCATGAATCCTGTAATCTTGCAAATTTTTTGAAAACAATGTCACTGAAATCATGAGCAAGGTATGTAAAACATCATCAGTGATCATAGGCTACAAGAGAATGTACAACACAAAATCCAGCATGAGAGCTCACAAAGTAAAGTGTGTGTGTGCAATCCATGAGGGTCCACAGAGCTAGAGTTAATCCTCGTAGTGATCGGATGGCTAGACCTCCACCATGAGTAACTTATCAACACAGAGAAAAGTCAAACCACTAGGAATCACGAGGTATTTGTTGAGTAAATGTGGAGGCTCCCCCTCAATCAATTAGTCCCCCCCCTTTTCTTTTTTTTTTCTCTTGTGGACACTCATTGGTGGCATACACGCTCAAGAGTATGGAAACCAAACCAGAGAAGAATGAAATAACTAATGATGGCCTGGTTGGTGCCTCTGAGGTAGCCTTTTCCTAATGCCCGGACTTCAAGGAACTGAGGGAGAAACCGTGGAAGTGAAAACAGATGGTAGATGGTTAAGAGACTCAACATCACCCATGATATACTAGTATCGGTCAATTTCACTATAAATGTACAAGAAACACTGTTAGTGGTCCATAGAGAACTTTGATTACTTGTGCGGAAACCCCTGCAACAATTTATCTCGAGGATGTGTACAGAATGAGATCATGAGGTTAATGAGCATGGGCATTCAAAATGAGCTATGAACAATGAACAATGAGATCTTGTAAGCAACATGAGTAGTGTACATAAAAAGTTGGATGCAAGAAAAACAGATATCAATTACAATGAGATTATAGCATCCAAGCACACATTAGGCCAAACACTCACACCTACTCATGGAACAAGAAACACTCTAGTGATTGAGCATGACACCCAAGGTCTTTCTAAGGAACTCAAACTGAAAAAGATCAAGAGATTTTGTAAAAATATCAGCTTTTTGATGCTCAGTGGAAACATGCTCAAGAACAACAAGGCCTTCTTCCACTAACTCTCGAATAAAATGATGACGAATGTCAATGTGTTTGGTACAAGAGTGTTGGACAGGATTTTTTGAAATGTTTATGGCACTTGTGTTATCACAGAAAAGTGTGAGAGTGTTCTGTTCTATCCCATAATCATGAAGCATTACCTTCGTCTCGGAACTAATCCACCTGAAGTTGAATCCACAACTTCACTTGTTGAATTAATGACTATGTACAGAATCAAACGCCTTTTGAAACTCTACGTTTGAATCTTCAGAATCCACCGAAGAGAACTCTCTTGAATTATAAAGTAACAAACTCCTTGATGTATGTATCTTAGATCATGAGTAAAGAACTCTCTTAAAACATCAAGGAAAACTCAAAAAATCTCAGAAGAAAACTTCAAACAAAACCCTAGGACTCTTGAATAAGATCTAGGAAAAGTAATCCTAGAAAAAAACCCAACACGCGAATTTATAGAATCTATGTTCGCGCAGTCCGCTCGAGCGTGGGAATTCCCGCTCGAGCAGAGGCTTCAAAATTGTGTGATTCATATAGGCTTCACACTCGAGCGGAAGTTTCCACGCTCGAGCGTCGAATCATACCATCCAATACTTTTTCAGGCGAGGCAGAGATGCTGTGAGCTTGCAATCCCCGCTCGAGCGTCACTTTCCCCGCTTGAGCGGGGAGACCAAAATTGGAAAATTCTAGAAAACTAGATCATGTTACAACCTTGGTTTTGATCCATGGAATTTGACAACAAAGGGTCCTAACAAATGTCATTGCTGTAAGACGGTATCCTGCTAAAAGCAAATACTCCTTTACAGCACAGTTGAGATCTCGACGTTCATTGTCCTTCAAAGGGCCCGAGTCATAAAAGGAAGTCTCTCTCTTTTCTTGTTGAGAATGTGCCCCATTATTTGCAGAAACATTGGCATTTGTCCCTGAAAAATGCAATTAAGATAGATTAAATTCACAAAACTGGAGAAAACATTGTGGCCTATTTGATGATAGAATATAAAAACTATAATGAAACCTACAAAGCACCACTGTAAACCAGGAAAAACTAATAAGATCTCATTATTTACTGTGCAATTTTAATTTAAACAGAAAAAATCATAAAGATGTTGAAGAAGGGAACAAGCAAAGGTGTACAGATATGAGTTCTTTAATATGTTCGCTTCTAAAAACTCTATTTTACCATGGATGATTAATAGCCAACACAGTTATAGGAGAATATTGCATACGCAGAGCAAAAAAACAAGAGGAGATGTGAAGGAACTCAATTTTATCCCAGGTGTTCCTATATATCTACTAAATTTAACATCAAAATAATACTCTCTAATCCATGCTTGCATCAAAGAAATGTCAAGTAATTCCTAATTTCTAACCTATAAGGCAGCATTAAACCATTAAAATGATTGTAACAGACTTGTTCATATACATGTCCACAAATGTGATAAAAACAAGCTTTCTCTCATGAGACTCAAGGTTATGCTAAGAAGGATCCTATGTCAGATTTAAGCATATTCAAAACAGAAGAACATTTTGTTGTTCATGTAGGTTTCAATTAATTTAAGGGACCTAAAGATTTCTAGGTCATGAACCAACTCCCAGAACCTGTATATGAACCTGTTAAAGATAATCTTTCATTACAATCGCACTTTAATATAATCCTTTCCTTTTATTACTTGTATCTGTTTTCTGACAGTCTGTCAACACTTCAAGATTGCTGATTGCTATGAACTCCCAACACTTTCTGTGAGCCCATAAAGCAAGGAAATTTATTGCCAAGAGAAATTACGGAAGAAAAAGGATCCAGCATCTTCCCTTTTAAAAGCTATGGTGGATGCAAGCCGGGATTGGATTAGGCATTGACTTATCTGTGTTGTTTAATTCTTCATTGAAACAAAAGCCCATGAATTTGAAAAAACCAATCTGTAGTAAAAATGGGGGCTAAGTGGATTCATAACCTACAACAGAGCCAGAACCTTGTTTAATACTATGTATACTTGAAACCTAAGGCATCTCCAATTCTTGACTCAAAACCTAAATCAAATTTAAATTTGGATAAAAATCACTTAAAAAATCTCTCCACTCAAACTAATATCAATATGAGTTTTACCCATTGTTTTATCCTAATCAAGGGAAGACTATGCTCTTCCCTCGAGTCTGACCCCTTACCTGTGTAGAACGGGTACGCAAACTAGTTGTAGATGGTGCAGTGTAACGCCCTCAAAATTCAACCCATTGAATATAAAACAAAACATGCATTATTAAAAGAAGACATTATTTATTACATCATCATCAGAGTCTTACGAAATAAATACCAGAATAAATGCCCTACGGGCTTACATCTTGCCAAGCCAACACTTGGACAATTTACTGAGTTCTAACTCAAAACAGATAAAGCCCTAGGCTTGAAAGATTACAATGTTCAAATAAAACAAATAAAATAAAACAAGTCTTCAAATTCAATTCCTCACAAGCTAAGTCCTTGGAGGGAGTGAACCACCTGAACCTGAAAAATAAAGTTCCCATATAGGGTGAGCCACAGCCCAGTAGAGAAATACTAAACCAAGCATAAGCAATAACTAAAGCATTAGCATCTGATACATGGTTAACACACTATAATCAAGTTACAATATTCATGACACGAATGTCTACACTGCCTATGACACATTGTCTATGGCACATTTTACTTTCCACTTATGGCTCAGAACCTGGCCAAATAACTCAACAGGGTTTCATCTTTTATTACCATTACTTCCAATTCAACAGGAATAACAATTCAAGTTAGACCTAATCATAACAAATACACATAGTTGGTATTGTATCAATCATAATCAATTCACTTCCATACTTCCCAACTGATACACATTTTAGTGATGTATCATATCAACAATAAATAGAATATTCTATTAATCAATAAGCACACATAAGAGTGATGCTACTGGAGTCCATCCCCTATCTCCTCCCAATAAATCCGGTTTAGAGGTCCATCCCCTATCTTCCCCTAAACCGTGGAGTTCATCCCCTATCTCCTCCAAAACCAATGCATATGCAATAAACACAATTGCCATATACAACACATAATTAATACACAAATGTTCTGTATTAACTCAACAGTCAAACAATTGACTCAATTCCAGTTATACCTAAGCCGCATGCAAGGTCTACAACAATCAATGGCTATCCTCCACCGATAGCCCAAAACAGTTATTTCTAAACAAGAAATAAATACATCAATGAATGTAAATTTAACATTCCCAATTCCATAAATTAAACCAAATTCCACATTATTCCTTTAAATTAATTATACAAATTAATCTAAACCAAAACCCTAAGGTTTCTTCCAAAATTACCAAACTACCCCCACATACCAAAATTACCAAACTACCCCCACACACCAAAATACTAACACTTAATTAAAGCGTATAAATGGAGTAGGAAATCCCTACCTCGAATATAACTCAGAAAGAAGAGAAGAGATGATGCCCAAACTTCAAAGTGCTCCAAACCACGAATTTCTCAGATTAAATGGAAGCCCTCACTCCCTCTATCTTATTTGTAAAGCAACTAGGGCAAAAACCCACCCTAACTAGATCAAACCTAGGAGAGAAGGTGTTTAGAGAAGAGAAATCGGAAATTAGGGTTTTGGATCAAAAGGGGCTGAAAAACTGTTTTAAAATACGCTGCTGCGTATTTATACCTGATAGGCTCGCTCGAGCGAAGACCTGGTCGCTCGAGCGACCAGACACAGAAAAGCCTCGCTCGAGCGAATAAATGCTCGCTCGAGCGAATAACAAACCAGCTCGCTCGAGCCAACAAACACTGCCTTCAGGTCTAAGTACTGGACGCGAAGCTCGCTCGAGCGAAGGGACCCTGGCTCGAGCGAAGGACCAAAATCAAAGACCTCGCTCGAGCGAAGAAGAGCTCGCTCGAGCGACCAACCCAAAAACTGAACATCAACTATTGGTTTCAAACCCAACCAACCTGCAATTAACCTGCCAACAATCCATAACTCAAACTGAAGAATTAAAGGACAACAACAACAATATGATAATATAATCTACGGAACATAAGTCCGGATACAATAATCAAATGGGAAAAGACCGGGGTCGCTATAACCTCCCCCCCTTAAAAGAATTTCGTCCCCGAAATTAAGCATAAGTTTGTAAAAACAAGTTTTTCTCAATTCCCAATGATATCATAAAGCAATAAACAACATCTTGACCCAAACCGGTCACTTCATCTCTAATCAAGAGGCATCTCACAATATGTATAAATCAACATATATTCAACTTGCATCAATATTATGCATTAATCTTTTCAATGTTAACAATTTCCATATCATATTCAATCTCATGATATAAACACATTCAATATATAAATGTTATACTCCACTTCCATAAAAAGGCAAGTTTCAAAATGTTAACATTAAACCAAAACATTCTCAATGTTTTCCCAACTTAAGACATATATATAAATCTTAAGTTCAACAATATTACATAATCTAAATACAAGATTACAAATCAGTAAACAAGTCCGGATATTTCTCACGGACTTCCAACTCACGTTCCCAAGTGGCTTCCTCCACTCCGTGATGCTTCCACAAAACTTCACCAAAGGGATGTCTTGCCACGCAGGACTTGATCCCGCCTATCCAAACTCGAACCGGTCTCTCCTCATACGAGACATCCTCATCAACAACTAAATCAGTCCAATCCAGTACATGTGACGGATCTGGCTCATACTTCCGAAGCATACTCACATGAAACACGTCATGAACTCCGGATAACTGCGGGGCAAAGCTAAACGATAAGCAGCCTCGCCAATCCTCTCAAGATCTCAAAAGGCCCAATAAACCGAGGGGACAACTTCCCCTCTTCCCAAACCTCATCAAACCCCGCTTAGGTGATATCTTCAAAAAGACATGATCACCCACCTCAAATACCAAAGGTCTCCTCCTACGGTCAGCATAAGATTTCTGACGACTCTGTGCTGTAACAAGCCTCTTACGGATAAGCTCAACTTTCTCCGTCGTTTCCCTCACCAACTCCGGACCCAACAAGGTGCATCACCCACCTCGGCCCAACAAACTGGAGATCTACACGGTCGGCCATACAAGGCCTCAAACGGTGCCATACCATACTAGACTGAAAACTGTTGTTGTAGGCAAACTCCACTAATGGTAAGTGCCTCTCCCACGACCCACTAAAGTCGAGAACACAACCCCGAAGCATATCCTCAAGGATCTGAATAGTACGCTCGGACTGCCCGTCAGTCTGAGGATGATAAGCCGTGCTAAGGGTCAACTTAGTGCCTAAAGCACTCTGCAAACTCTGCCACAACCTGGCAGTGAAACGAGGATCTCTATCTGAGACGATCGTCACTGGGACCCCGTGCAACCTCACTATATCCCGAATACAACTCAGCAAGATGATCTACTGAATCTCTAACACGCATCGGAATGAAGTGCGCTGACTTCGTCAACCGGTCTACCCACCCAAATGGCATCACTACCCCGCTGAGTCCTCGGAAGACCCACAACGAAGTCCATAGTGACATGCTCCCACTTCCACTCGGCAATAGGCAAGGGTTGCAACAAACCCGCTGGCCTCTGATGCTCGGCCTTCACTTGCTGACAAGTAAGGCACCTAGATACGAAAGCTGCCACATCTCTCTTCATACCCCGCCACCAGAACTGGCGACCCAAATCCCGATACATCTTAGTACCTCCCGGATGCACCGCAAGGCGCGAATGATGAAACTCTCGGAGTACCTCCTCTCGGCAAGACTCCGGCACAAACAACGGTCTCGGTATCTCACACTCAGGTCGGGATACACCGTCAAACCCTTCTCAACCTTCCCATTGAAATCTTCTCTCGGAGAGATTCTACCTCAAGATCACCCCTCTGAGCCTCTAACACTCGAGTCACAAGTGTAGGCTGTGCAACACAGAAAACAAGGCCGCAGCCTCTACGGATTCGCCCAGATGCAAATCAAACTCCCCAACTGCACCCAACATCTCCCACTCCCGGATGGCTATACTAGCTAAGTCACCAACAGATTTCCTACTAAGGGCATCGGCCACAACATTGGCCTTCCCCGGATGATAGTGCAACTCGAAGTCATAATCCTCAATGAACTCCATCCACCTCCTCTGCCTCAAATTCAAGTCTTTCTGTGTAACAGATATTTCAGACTCTTATGATCCGAGAATACCAACCTCTCTCACCATAAAGATAATGCCTCCAAATCTTCAAGGCAAAATCACAGCTGCTAATTAAATCATGCGTAGGGTAATTCTTCTCATGAATTTTCAACTGACGTGAACCATAGGCAACCACTTTCCCCTCTTGCATCAACACACAACCCAGACCCTCTCGTGAGGCATCACAATAGACTGCATAACCCAACCCTCTCTCCGGAATAATCAAACCGGAGCGGTGGTCAATCTAACCTTCAACTCCTGAAACGACTTTTCACAAGTCTCACTCCATACAAATTTGACTCCCTTCCGAGTCAATCTAGTCAACGGTGAAGCTAACCTGGAGAAATCCTTCACAAACCGACGGTAATACCCAGCTAATCCCAGAAAACTGCGGATCTCAAACACACTCTTAGGCTGTGCCCAATCTTGCACTGCCTCAGTCTTGGATGTATCAACAGACACCCCTTCCCCAGAAACTACATGGCCTAAGAACTTCACCTCTTCTAGCCAAACTCACACTTCCCGAACTTAGCATAAAGCTTATGGGCTCTAAGTAACTCTAGCACCACTCTCAAGTGTGCCTCGTGCTCCTCCTCTGAAGGTGAATAAATCAAAATGTCGTCCACGAACGACCACAAAACGATCCAAGAATTCCCGGAAGATCCGGTTCATCAAATCCATAAACACTGCCGGTGCATTGGTGAGCCCAATGGCATCACCAGAAACTCATAATGGCCATACCGCGTACGGAATGCCGTCTTCGGAATATCCTCCTCCCTGACCCTCAACTGGTGGTAACCCGATCTCAAATCTATCTTAGAGAAACAACGGGAACCCTTCAACTGGTCAAACAAATCATCAATACGGGGCATAGGATACTTATTCTTAACTGTAGCCCGATTCAACTTTCGTAATCATACACTCAAAGCACCACCTTTCTTCTTAGCAAAGAGGGCCGGTGCTCCCCACGGCGAAACACTAGGACGGATATAGCCCTTATCTAACAACTCCTGGAGTTGAATCTTCAACTCAACTAACTCGGCTGGGGCAAAACGGTAAGGTGCCATAGAAATCGGCGCCGTGCCGGGCACTAAATCAATAGAGAACTCAATCTCTCGCTGAGGTGGCAAACTAACAAGATCCTCGGGAAAAACGTCCGAATACTCACAAACCACCCTCGGCAACACAATCTGGGTCTCATCACCCTCACTAATCGAAAGACTAGCAAGTAGACCACTAAGCTCACTCCGCCCTCGCGGATCATACCCGGTGGCAAAACACTACCAACCCGGTCCCCCAGAAAACGAAAACACTCCCCGTTCACGGTACAACAAGTGACCCTCTGACGGTAGCAATCAATAACTGCCCGGTATGACGACAACCAGTCCATACCCAAAATAACATCAAAGCCCTTCATGGGCATAACTACAAAAGAGAAAGGGATTCTATGATCATCGACCTCTATATCACAACCCCTAACACCTTGTTTCAAAATCAACTCACCCCCAAGAGGCGACACTACACAAATAGGAGATGCTAACTGAGCTAACTCCAACTCCAAAATAGATGCAAATGCAGCAGACACAAAGGAATGAGATGCACCCGTATCAATCAGAACACTAGCAACTGAATTGCAAAACAAGAAGGTACCTCTCACAACAGACGGAGCCGGTACTAGATCCTGCGCGGTAACAGCATACACGCGCCCAGACGACCTCTGATCAACCTGCTCACCCCTCGGAGCAGTAGACTGCTGCACAGACTGGGACGAAGAAGCCCCCTGATTGGCCCTCGAGGCCTGACCCGACTGAGCTGGCTGCTGACCCTGAGTCTGCCTCAAACCAGATGCACCAGATGTGCCACCCAACTGGGGCAAAACCTCTTCATGTGCCCTGGCTGACCACACTGAAACAGAGTGGCTGGCCTCTACCTGACTCTGGCTCTGAGATCGAGCCGAAGAAGATGCTGCTCTCTGAACTCCTCCCCTCTGAGGACAAACTGGAGACTTGTGACCCAGCTGGCCACACTTGAAACAAGTGATGTCTCCCTGACTGCCTTTCCCGAACTAGCACTCGGCACTGGAAAAGTGACTAGAAAGCTACTCTGAGGCTGCTGAGGAGTGAAACCTCTCTGCCTCCTGCCATCGCCCTGACCATCCTGACTCCTCTTGGAGCCTTTCTGCCCTACTTCCTCCTCCCGCATCGCGATCTCAGTATGGGCTGCTGCATCAACCAAACGCCCAAAATCCCTAATCATAGTCGGCACCATCTCAATTTGAGGCCGCGCCTCAACTTCTTCTCGAACTCTATACACCGACGTTCCTCGGACGCCACTAACTCAGGTGCGAACCTGGACAAACTAGTAAATAAGGCCTCAAACTCAGCCACTGATGAACTATTCTGCTTCAGCTGGCAGAACTGATCTCTCAACGTCTCCTGAACAGCTGGAGACAGGTACTTCTCCTGAAAAGCATTCACAAACGCCTCCCATGTACCTCCAACACGAGCCTTAATGAATTTCCACCACTGACCCGCATCCCCTTTCAGCTGGAAAGATGCCAAGGTCACCTTCAACCCCTCGTCTTCGATGCCAAGCATCTCAAACGTTTTCGTTGTCTGTTCGAGCCATTCGTCTGCCTTAAGCGGCTCGCTAGGATCACCTACAAACACGTCCGGTTGAGACCGGAAAAACTCCCTCTTCAGAAAAGAAGGCCCTGCATCTGCAGCAACTACCGGGGCTGGAACTACCTGGGCTGGATTCGCAGCCCTCAGAATGTCAACTGACGCCTGAAATGCCCCTGCTATCTCTTGGGCCAAAGCGCCCAAAACGGCTGTCCTACTGGCTCGGCCACATTGGCCTGGCCAACACCCTCCTGAACTGCCGGAATCTCCTCCGGTATAGGCACTTCCTGCCTAGCCTGTCTACCGCGCCTACCGCGACCTCGTCCTCGTCCTGACATCCTATTAAGGAAACAAAGACGTTAGCACATTAATAAATGTGCCAAGCTAAACACTCACGTCCTAATGCATTGGACAACAATAAATCACACCACGTAAGCACATAATCACATAAGCACCTACGAATTTCATTCCTGGATAATGATAGTCCCAAAGGGTTACTATAGTTCCGGTTGGAAGCAGCATTGATCAAGTGCCTTTCCAACAAGACTACTAGAAACTCAAGGATCCAATCAATATCTAGAAACTACATTCCATACCCACATAATCACATAAACATGTTATCATATAAGCATGCAATCATTACACTAAGTCTCTATCAAACGAGACGAACCCATTGTGATACTAATCACTTCCCACGTACCCAAAGTATTCAAACCCGGTACGCTCTGATACCAAGTTGTAACGCCCTCAAAATAAACCCATTAATATAAAACAAACATGCATTATTAAAAAAAACATATATAATCATCATCAGAGTATTATGAAATAAACATCAGAATAAATGCCCTACGGGCTTACATCTTGCCAAGCCAACACTTGGACACAATTCTGAGTTCTAACTCAAAACAGATAAAGCCCTAGGCTTGAAAGATTACATGTTCAAATAAAACAAATAAAATAAACAAGTCTTCAAATTCAATTCCTCACAAGCTAAGTCCTTGGAGGGAGTGAACCACCTGAACCTGAAAAAAAAGTTCCCATATAGGGTGAGCCACAGCCCAGTAGAGAAATACTAAACCAAGCATAAGAATAACTAAAGCATTAGCATCTGATACATGGTTAACACACTATAATCAAGTTACAATATTCATGACACGAATGTCTACACTGCCTATGACACATTGTCTATGGCACATTTTACTTTCCACTTATGGCTCAGAACCTGGCCAAATAACTCAACAGGGTTTCATCTTTTATTACCATTACTTCCAATTCAACAGGAATAACAATTCAAGTTAGACCTAATCATAACAAATACACATAGTTGGTATTGTATCAATCATAATCAATTCACTTCCATACTTCCCAACTGATACACATTTTAGTGATGTATCATATCAATAAATAGATATATCTATTAATCAATAAGCACACATAAGAGTGATGCTACTGGAGTCCATCCCCTATCTCCTCCCAATAAATCCGGTTTAGAGGTCCATCCCCTATCTTCCCCTAAACCGTGGAGTTCATCCCCTATCTCCTCCAAAACCAATGCATATGCAATAAACACACAATTGCCATATACAACACATAATTAATACACAAATGTTCTGTATTAACTCAACAGTCAAACAATTGACTCAATTCCAGTTATACCTAAGCCGCATGCAAGGTCTACAACAATCAATGGCTATCCTCCACCGATAGCCCAAAACAGTTATTTCTAAACAAGAAATAAATATCAATGAATGTAAATTTAACATTCCCAATTATTTAAACTACCCATATGAATTAAACCAAATTCCACATTATTCCTTTAAATTAATTATACAAATTAATCTAACTAAACCAAAACCCTAAGGTTTCTTCCAAAATTACCAAACTACCCCACATACCAAAATTACCAAACTACCCCCACATACCAAAATACTAACACTTAGATTAAAGCGTATAAATGGAGTAGGAAATCCCTACCTCGAATATATAACTCAGAAAGAGAAGAAGAGATGATGCCCAAACTTCAAAGTGCTCCAAACCACAGAATTTCTCAGATTAAATGGAAGCCCTCACTCCCTCTCTATCTTATTTGTAAAAACTAGGGCAAAAACCCACCCTAACTAGATCAAACCTAGGAGAGAAGGTGTTTAGAGAAAAGAAATCGGAAATTAGGGTTTTTGGATCAAAAGGGGCTGAAAAACTGTTTTAAAATACGCTGCTGCGTATTTATACCTGATAGGCTCGCTCGAGCGAAGACCTGGTCGCTCGAGCGACCAGACACAGAAAAGCCTCGCTCGAGCGAAGAAATGCTCGCTCGAGCGAATAACAAACAGCTCGCTCGAGCGCTCGCTCGAGCCCAAACACTGCTCAGGTCTAAGTACTGGACGCAAGCTCGCTCGAGCGAAGGGACCCTGGCTCGAGCGAAGGACCAAAATCAAAGACCTCGCTCGAGCGAAGAAGAGCTCGCTCGAGCGACCAACCCAAAAACTGACATCAACTATTGGTTTCTAAACCCAACCAACCTGCAATTAACCTGCCCAACAATCCATAACTCAAACTGAAGAATTAAAGGACAACAACAACAACAATATGATAATATAATCTACGGAACATAAGTCCGGATACAATAATCAAATGGGAAAAGACCGGGGTCGCTATATGCAGCCTCGGTAGTAGCTTCATTTGCAGATGGTGCAGCCTGTGTAGTAGTTGCATTTGTAGATGGTAAAGCTTGAGTAGTAGTTGCATTTGTAGATAGTGTAGCCTGGATATGTAGAGCATTTGTAGATGGTACACTTTGAATAGATGGAGTTTAGTTAGATGGCATGGCTTCATACAAGTCAAAACCTACCAGCGAAAAAAAAAAAAAAAAACTCTATTTGTACTATCATATGGGATTGGAATTAATTATCTCAAGTCTAAAGCCAACTCCCCATCCCTAAAAAAACAAACAGAAAATGACCCCCAAAAAAAAACAATCGTTTTCATATGACCAATTTCAAATTGTATATCAATTCTTACCCTTTTTCCAAACAAATAATTAAAAACCAGGAGGCTAAATTAGCAGAAGCATCAATATTACTCTAAACAGAGCATCAACATTAAGCTGATCTCATCAGAGAAGAAGATAGAATTTGCTATTTACTTTACTTATCATGATGCCACTTCCCTTTTCTTCACTTTTCCTTTTCCTTTTTCTACCTCTAAACCTCTTCACATGCTCATTCAAAACCCTTCACAATAAAAAGTCTCAATTGAAGATGATGTAGACCAATGAAATCATTTTCGAACACTCTTAATACACAGGAAACGAAGATCAAAATTCAATTTACTCAATATTATAAATCAATTCTAGTGCAAGGAAACTAATCAATCACTACACAAAACAGTATTGGACAAAATCACCATTCATTAACATATATAAGCACATTTACTAAGAGAGATTATATGAACTTTTGTATTAGAAAATCTCAGATTTCAATTTTGAGCACTCTGAAATACACAGAAAAGATCAAAATTCAATTTATTCAATATTATAAATCAATTCATAGTGCAACATCATCACTAAGACAAAGGAAAAACTCACCATTCAATTAACATATATACATATATATAATATATATATATATATATGTATTTAAACTTTAGTATTAGAAATCTCAAATCCGTTGATTCAATTTCGAAAACTCTAAAATACAGAAAAATAGAAGATCAAAAAGCTTGATTATTCATGAAATCAATTCATAGTGCAAACAAACTAATCGACATACCACAAAAAGTATCGCACAACCACCATTCAATTAACATATACACATACAATACAGAAATATATGTTGTACATAAAAGAGCAATTCGAAACTTCAGTATTAAGAAATCTCAATCCACCTTCGTTAATGAAAGTCACATTCAGCCAATAATCTAGAGAGAGATAGAGAGAAGAGGGCAGCGACCCAACAGAGGGTCGCGATCTGCTAATATACCCGCCAATACCCCCATGTTTCTGTGTCGTTTGCATTCGCTATGCGAGAGAGCAAGAGGAGAGGAGAGGGAGGGAGAGGGAATACATTCAAATATCAGAGACAGAGAAGAAAGAGGGCACGACCCAAACGAGGGTCGCGATCTGCTGCTATCCAGCGCTGCTGCCGCCCAACGCTGCTATGCATTTTGCATTCGGCAGCGCGAGAGAGCAAGAGGGAGAGGTAGAAGGAGAGGGAGAGAGAGAGAGAGAGAGAAGAAGAAGAAGAAGAAGAAGAAGAAGAGAAGAAGAAGAAGAGAATACCTGTGCTGTGCGTTTCTGATGGACTGAGAAAATGAAATGGAGAAGTGAAGGGAATTGATTCTTTATTCACCCAAAATATTTAGTCAGTTATTTTTGTAATAAAAAATCAGGGTAAAGACAAATAATTCATTAGTGACCAAATTAATTTGGTTTCCATAAATATTATTCAGATTTTCGGCGACCAAATAATGTTTGTCGCCAAATAAATACAATTGGCAACTAAAATTTCCGTCGCCAAAAATAAATTTGGTCACCGAAAATTTTTTAGCACTCCCGCGCAGAATTTTCACTTGGCGCCAAACTCAACAGCGACCAAAAAATTAAATTTGTCACCAAATGTTTATCTTTTAGAGACCATAAATATTTTGTCGCCAATTATGTATCTTTGGTGACTAAAATTTTGTTTGGTTGCTAAAAAATATCGCCAAAAATGCTTTTTAATTGACAAATTAAGAGGATCAAAGCAAAAACAAATTCAAGTTTAAGAAATATATGAGAACCTACATCATCTCTTTATGAATAAGGGTAGTTTAGTATCCAAATCTATGTTATTAATTAGATCAAGTAGATTACTGCACATAATTTTGTAGTGGAAGCTTTTCTTTGAAAGTAAGGGATTCATAAAAAGTCCATTGAAAACACTTCTTCTATTTATGGAACAAGGCGTTTCCACCCATTTCCATGTTCATAGATAATTGAGAAGAGAGAGTTCAATGCTTTTTGACATAAAAATCTCTTGTTTTGCTTCTAAAATACTCAATAAAAGGGAAGAACAGGGAAAAACACCACTTTTTTAGCATCAAATCCCAAAGATCATCCAAGCAATCCTATGAAATAATCCCTAACACTCATTGATATTGAGTAAAGAGTTAAGACACATGGATCAAAATGCTGGGAAGATAGGATATGTGAAGAGAAAGTGTGTAACAAGAAGCAAAACTATTCTATATATTAAACTTGTGAATAGATAGTTAATTTCTAATCCCAATCACATTCACAAGATTCCAAAATATGCAACAGTAAGAGACTTTAGCTAAGGAGAGCAAGAAAGGAAGGAAAGACTATCAACTCAATGGATGAGTGGCTAATTTCTACCCTCTCCACATTTATGAGGACTTGTTACATATTGACAACAGTTATATAATGAAGAATAAAGTCAGAAATAAAGGAAAAGAGAAGAAACGGTAGTCAAAAGTTCAATAATCTCACCTCTTAAAGAGGATGAGCTTCTTTGTTTTCCAAACTCTCTCTTGATTCCATCAAGTCCTTCTAGATGTGTTTTAAAATGTTCAGGAACCTTCACAAGAAGCTTAGGATCAAGCTTTAATTGTGTTTGATTGTTCAAAGTTAGATGGTAATGGGTAGGAGATGAAGCAAGAAAAAGAGAAGTCAAGAGGCTTATATTAGCCTTGGAAAAATATTCCAACCCCTAGAAAGGGGCTGCTGAGCTCTATTTATAGAGCTTCGGGTGTAAATATCTGAGACATTTATAGAGCTTCGAGTGTAAATATTTGAGATATTTATGAAAAATGTGTTAAACAAGTTAAAATTCTCGAAAATGCTTTGTACCCAGACAATTCAGCCAACCGTTCCCTTTGATGTCCGGCCAAATGCACTTTTGACGGCCATCATATATTGTCCGGCCAGTCAAAAAGTACATTATTCGACTAACAAGGTAAGGTTGGCCTGACTGAGAGGAGAAACAAGTATTTTAGAGGATTTTACCTCTTCTATTCATTTCTACTATATCCGTTGCTCTGTTTGTTTGAAAATGTGTAGTATTCTAGTTTGAGAAATAATGAGTCTCAGGACATATTGGAAAGCAAACTCGTTTTGAAATAGTCTCATTTGGTCGAAAATTATTTTGGTCAAAACAGGTACTTAGATGGTTTAAGGCTTACATCTTAAATGTCTTGTTGAGGGATTCACAGGACTAGCACATCTCGTTTTCATCATTGGATACCTAAGAAAGAGCACCCAAGTCTTAAGATTGGTCAAAAATAGGGTGTCTATAGCCGCACACGCAGATTAAGCAGTCCACCCAACTGGTTTTTCCTTCCAATTTAAAATGGTCATATTTCTCCCATCTGAACTTAGTTTTAAGTGATCCTTAAGTCTAAATTCAAGCCCTAAAAGTATAGTTTCTAATAGTGATTGTCTCACATCCAAATTCCAAGTATAAAAAGAGATATGATCAAATTAGTGAAGGCCATTCACTTTTTCTTAACCATTTCTAAACCATTTCTTCCCTAGCTTAATCTTTTCCTGTCTTTCTTTCATTCTTTCCTATTCAATTCAAGGTATCTAAACATGATGTAAAACATACAAAAATTTTATAGGATACTTATTGGAAAGATTCTACACAAAACCCTTTGATTTGTTCAAGCAATTAGTTGAATTCTCACAATTTCTTCTTAACCTAGCTTCTTTTGATCTCTTCTCCATTTCTTTTCTTTTAATCTATCAAGAACCTATCCTAAATCATTTTCTTGTTGATTTATATTTATATCATGTGAATTTCTTCTTAACCTAGCTTCTTTTTATCTCTTCTCCATTTCTTTTCTTTTAATCTATCAAGAACCTATCCTAAATCATTTTCATGTTGATTAATATTTATATCATGTGAAAGAGGGTAGAAATCCTCATCTTGTGAATATTTTTACTCAATTTTTGGTCCAAGAATTGAAGCTCCTTTGTTCATCTTCTTGTTCTCCTTCTTCGTCTTCTCCTTTTCTTCTATCTCATCTCTCTCTTCTAACAATTTCCAGCAGATTTTTCATTTTTATTTCTATTTTTCTATCTTTTTATTTGGCATGGAGACACTTGTCTCCCTTAGGTAAATCCATGCCCTTGAGGTCTATGCTTCACCTATGTGCTTCACCAATTCCTTAATTTCCATCATTAGCTTAGTTAATCAAGTTTAGTTCTAAGTAATCAACGTTAGTCTCTAATCATTATTAACTTAATTAATCTCAGTTAGGTTTACTTAATCCTGCTTAATTATTGCTAATCCTGATTAAGTTTTAATACATTGTATGGAAATGCTCGACTTGTTAGACCTACATCATTAAGCTCCTTAATTAAGGTTTCTAAGATTTTTAGATATTCAATATTCAAGTTCAAAGTTGTCTCCTAACTCTAAAATGTTCTCCCAAAATGCTACACCAAAGTTCCTTTTCCAACTATAAGCATTCCTAAGTTCTTCATCATTGGTATTCTTCATTAAAGTCTCTTATTCACACTTGACATTAAGTTCTTTATTAAATATACTCTCTGCTTCTAATCAAATGTAAGGTAATGAAATTAAAGTAAGCATTCGATTACGTCACGTAAAAATACTTGTGGTGTGGTACATATTTACTCTCCAAAATCAAGAGGTGACTACATCGTAAGTCTTAGCAATTGATAATAATATTCAAATGGTCAAAATTTTCTAATTACTGATTTCTAACTTTACTTTAAGTATTTTGTGTAATGAGATAGTTAATTTGACTTAGGGCATTCAAAGATTGATAATAGTATGGTTATGGCACATGACATTGTTTGTGATGTTACAATATACTATATTAAATTCATAATTGTAGAGTATATTTTTAGCCTTTGGATATTCAAACAATAATCAATAGTACCATAAAAAAAGCAAGATAATTTGTAATGAGAAATTCGACTCAATAAATTGGGGGTTTTTATTCTCAATGCTATCCAATTTTGGATTTGGTGCTAAGTAGGTGAGCTGGATAAAAGAATGTGTAACTTCAGCAAATATTTCTATTTGGTGAATGGTTCTCCAACTTCTGAGTTTAAACCACAGAGAGGGCTCAGACAAGGAGACCCGTTATCACATTTTCTATTTGATATAGTGGCAGAAGGTCTTAACATTTTATTGAGTAGGGCAAAATAGCTGGGTTTGATTAAGGGCGCATTAGTGGGTTCTAACTTGAGGATCACGCACTTACAATTTGCAGATGATACTATACTATTCTATGAAGCTGAATAGGAAGAGGTTTTAAACATTAAAAGAATATTGAGATGCTTTGAAATTATGTCGGGCTTGCAAATCAATTACCATAAGATTGTGGTGTGTGGGGTGGGTATTCATTCAGATCTTTGTCAAGAATTTGCTTCCAAATTACATTGCCTTTATCAAACACTACCTTTGAAATACTTGGGAATGCCTTTGGGGGCCAATCCTAGTAGAAAGAAACTTGGCAGTCTGTGATAGAAAAGCTTAAATTAAAGCTTGCCTTATAGAAAAGAAGATTCCTCTCAATTGCAGGTAGACTAACACTAATAAAAGTTGTGTCGTCTAGTTTGCCTATATATTATCTTTCTCTGTTTAGGATGCCATCAGGAGTAGCAAAGGAGATTACTAAAATTCAAGCAGCATTTCTTTGGGGAGGTTCAGATCTTAGAAGAAAAATTCATTTGGTAAAATGAGGCGATGTTACTCTTAGTAAAAGTCAATAAGGGTTGGGTGTGAAAAGAATAGATTTGATGAATGTATGTTGACTATTAAAGTAGTGGTGGAGGTTTGGGGCAAAAGAGAAATCCCTTTGGAAGGATGTGATTTGTAAAAAGTACGATGGATCTATTGATATGTGCTCTCTTGAACTTGTAAGAGGTAGAAAGATGTCCAAAATATGGAAAGATATTGTGGGAATTGTGTTATCTAAACCTGAAGTGCTAGGTTTTTTTCATTCAAACTCTACAATTATTCTTGGGGATGGTCAGAGGTCAAGGTTTCGGCTTGATAGTTGGACAGGATCTGGTTGCTTGAATGATGTGTTCCCTAGACTGTTCTCATTGGCTGTGTTCAAAACTAAATCTGTGTTTTCGGTGAGAAATAGAGTTGATCAAGATGATTGGAACTCATTGTTTAGAAGAAGTTTGTTTGAGTGGGAAATGGAGGAGTTAGATAGATTGAAGAGATTGTTGCGTTAATGTAACTGATAAACTGAAATGGAATGCTGATTCCTTAGGAGTGTTCACTGTCTCATCAGCATACCATTGGTGTGAATCCTCATTTGGTCCTACTTACAGGGTGACAGAGTGTATTTGGAAGATTGTGGCACCCTCAAAAGTTCAATTCTTTGGCTGGCTTGCTTGGAAGAGAAGGATCAAGACATCTAATTATCTTCAAAGGATGGGGATTCTGGATAATCATACTAATTTTCATTGTGTGTTCTGCAATGAGGAGGAAGAAACAGACAACCATGTGCTCTTGCATTGTTATTTTGTTTGGTTAGTTTGGTCCAAAATTATGAAATGGTGGGGTATTCAATGGGTGATATCAAAATCTGTGGATGAGCTGCTACATTGGTGGTCAGGAACAAAGTTAAAGAAATTAGAGAAGAAGATTTGGAGAATCATTCTGTTTGCGGTGTTCTAGTCAATGTGGAAATTAAGGAATGATTGTATTTTTAACAATGTCCAACCTAGCTTGGAGGAGCTTTGTGATTTGGCCAAAGTGAGAATTGCATTATGGATCAAAGCATCATGCTCAGGATTGTTCTTCTCAGTGAATGACATTATCTTTAATATACATTAGGTCAGAATTTGTTCCAGGTGAGAGGCTGTCTGGTATGTCTGCTGATTGATGTATGCTGCTAATTGTTCCAGGTGAATGGTTGTCTGATATACTGTTGTATGTTGCTGATTGCTGCTGTGTGGTGCATGGTTTTGGGGATGCTGTAGTGGTGAATCTCTTGTGTAGATCCTAGGAGTTGCTGAGTTCTGTGATGGTTTGCTATTTCGCAGTGCCGAGGCCTGCTTTGTTGCTCTGATGTGTGTTGTATCTATTTGTGTTGTTCTATTTTTTTGTTGTTCTTCTCTGTGCTTTGGTCTCTTTTGATTTGTTTCTCACCAATCTTGGGTTTGTGCTAGCAAATGATAGTGCTTCCTCAGTGGTGCCAATCTAGTTGTGATTGTTAAGGTTAGCGTTGATGCCTTTTGCACTTCCCACTTTGTCGATGTAAGTTTTTGCATTTTTTGCTTTCTTCATCAATAAAGTTTCTTTTTTTTGATAAAAAAAAAATTGTAATGAGAAATCAGCTAAAACAAATGTGGTAATGTTGATGCAGAAATCAAACATTAGCATGTCACCTTTTTTACATAAAAAACACAATGTAAAGATTATTTAATGATTAAAAACATTGTTAGCATTATCATGACAAATAAAATTATATATATTAATTAAAATTTTGATGAAATGATTGAGTATATAGTGAGATGAATGGCTATTCGAACTTTTGTATCTAGGTTTGTATCTATTTAAGATCAAAAAAATAGAGAAGATGTTGCAAATAGTTTATACATTGCAAATTTCAAATCAGATAATAAATTGCAAACATCAATCCAAGCGACAAAATACCTAAACAACAAAAAAAATCACCTAAAATCAACAATAAGAATAGGAAATCGCAACAATGGACAAAAGAAAATGAGATTTATTCAAAGCAATATTCAACCAATAAAAAACCTAAACCATAGTGAAAGTTTGAGACGCAGGAGAGCAAACTCCATGATTCATCAAAAGCCGAATTGAAGTTGTTCAATTTTGTGATCTCATACAATTTATTTGATCATACCACCGAATTTGAACACAGAGAAAAAAGGGCAAATTACACTAATAGTCCCTATAGTTTGGGGTTCGTGTCACTTTAGTCCCTGACTTTTCAATTGTGACACATTTGACCATGAATTTTGAATCTTGTTTCAAATAAGGACAATTGAACATACCTTTGCTTAATTTCAAGGGCAAAATTGTCAATTTGATAAAATATAAACTAATTTGACAAAAATAAATGTCAAAAAAATATTTTAAAATTTTTAAAAATTATTTCTACCCGCCAAAGATAAAATTATGTAAAATTGATAAAAATTAATAAAAATTACATGATTAATTTTTAAAAATTAATTTTACATGATCATTATCCAAATACATAATAAAAATTAATTTAGTAAAAAAAATTAAATGTCTAAAAGATTTATTAATTTTATATAATTTTATCTTTAGTAAATAATTTTTAAAAATTCAAAAATAATTTTTTAACATTTATTTTTATCAAATTAATTTATATTTTATCAAATTGACGAATTTGCCCTTGAAAAATCCAATAGTATCTTCAATTGTCCTTATTTGGAATAAGATTCAAAATTCAGGGTCAAATGTGTCGCAATTGAAAAGGCATGGACCAAAGTAATATAAATCCCAAACTATAGGGACCGTTGGTGTAATTCACCCGAGAAAAAATCTACATCATTAATAGAAAAAAAAAAATAATAACGTTAGAGACAACTAATTTGGATTCCTAAATTTACCTATAATGATGTGACAAGAGAGTTAGGCTTTACACAATTGAGCATATAACAAGTTAAAAATTGACATGTATCATGTCACATTATTGTGGATTAAATTGTGAATGTTTTTTTTTTGTGGGTCTTAAACATTTTCTAACAAAAAATGAACAGGTATAAAAGAAAAGAATGAGTCTAAAATTTAAATGTGATAAAAAAAAAAAAATAGAAGCAAAAGAGAAAAATCATAATTTGTTTGATGTTGAAAAGCAACGACAATTGGAAACATTATTCAAACAAAGACAAAAGGAAAAGTTTTGTGAACATAAAATTGAAAACCAAAGACAACGATCCAATGATGACAAAAAAGGAAAAAAATTACAGAAACAAAAAAGGAAAAATAAATAAATTTGCACATAAGAAAGAAAAAAAATGTACAAAGAGAAAACAACTTGTTACCCCAACAATATCTAGAAACACGTATATATATATTCCCAAAACACGGGAGAGGCTGAGTAAGAAAAAAAAAAGTTATAAAACAAAATTTCCCCTAATAACAAAAATATTTATATAATATTTGAATTAATATATATATATATATATAATTATCATTTTGAATTGTTTTCTTATTTGTAGACTCTATGTGGGGAGTTGCATCGTTTTGATTGTGGGAGCAAACTTCTTTAAAAATAAATAAATAATAATAATAATAATAACCAAGTTCAAGTTTGGGAATTTTGACATCTAGCTTGCATTTCTTTTTTTTTTTTTTTTTTTTTTGATCAGCAAAGAAAAATTTCATTTAACAGCATGAAATTAAAAGTACAGGAAGATGACATGCATCGAGAGAGATTCGGAAGTATAAAAATACCCCTACTACTGCTACTCGCACTCATACAACCAACCCCTAAGCCTCTCGAATTTTTTTTTTTTTTTAAAAGTTAAGAAGAACTTAACTAAAGAAATTAAAATACATGAATCTCCACATAATCAACCCACCAAAACACCAAAACCAAACTAGAAATAACTAAACTAACTCGCAAAGCAGCTCGAACTAAGAACCCATCTAATCAACATCCACGCCTCTGCCAAGGCCCACCTGCTATTTTGAAAACTAGATCATTACACCTATGCTGCTAACAACTCCCAACGCCTGACAGCACTATACGATGCCCATACCCACGCCTGCTGCACGCCATCTGCACGCTCCGCTGCTCCACGCCTGCTGCATGCTGGCCGAAAAACTCCATAGCCACCCGCTCGAAAGCTGAAAAAACTCCCTTGCACAACACAGATCCACACCCGCAATCACACCCAACAGATCCACACCTGCACAAAACTCACTACAGGAAAAGACACCTACAGCGACCACTTTTGGCGACTAAAACAAATTTAGTCGCCAAAAGTAACGGATTTGGCTACCAAAAATAAATTTAGTCGGCAAAAGTCAAATTTTTAGCTACTAATTATTTTTAGTCGGGGAATATTGATTATTGGCGACTAAAAAAAATTTAGTAGCTAAAGATATCACAATTGGCGACTAAAATAAATTTAGTCGGCAAAAATGGCAGAAATTGGCGACAAAAATTTTTTTTAGTGGCCGTAGGTATGAATTTTGCTACCAAATCCGTTGGTCGGCAAATGTTTTAATAAAAAATTATTTTTGTCTTTGGCGACTAAAAATTTAGTCGGGAAAACATGATTTTCAGCGACAAAAATTCGTTTAGTCGCTGTTGGTACACATTTGGCTACCAAATCCGTTGGTCGGCAAATGTTTTAATAAAATATTAATTTTTGTGTTTAGCGACTAAATATTTAGTCGGGAAAACATGATTTTCAGCGACAACATGATTTTAGTCGCTGTAAATATACATTTGGCTACCAAATCCGTTAGTCGGCAAATGTTTTAATAAAAAATTAATTTTTGTTTATTTTATTTTTTTTACACAATTAAATAAATCTATTTTTGTAAATTAAATAAATAAAATATCAATAAAAATATATGTTATTTTTTAATTAAAATTTTAATTAAATTTATTTTTAAAAATATTAATAATTAAATAATGAAATTAAATAAAATAAAACATCAACAAAATTTAAATATTTTGTGGCAGAATTTAAATAATGAAATTAAATAAAATATTACATCAAAAAAAATTAATTAACGGGTTGAGCTGACTCAGAATTTTTTTTTAATTTTCTTTCTTATTTTCTTATATATAAAATATAAGAATATAAAATTAAAAGCTCAATTTGTGATTATATTTTTCAGTAAAAAAAATATTAGGACAAATATTTAAGATAATTTATAATTTTATTACTTATATTTTTATTCAAATATCATTTTAATATATTTGTTACTTTTATTTGAATTTTTTTGTTACTTTTAATATATTTTTTACCCACTGAATTTTATTTAAATATCTTTCTATCTCTCTCGATCTCTCTCGTCCATTTCTCTTCTCTCTCTGTCTCTCTCTTTTTCTGTGTCTCTCTCTCACTTATCTCTTTTCGCTTTATTTCTCTCTCTTTTTGTCTATCTCTCGCTCATCTCTTGTTTCTCTCTCTCTCTTTTTATCTCTCCCTCTATCTCTCTCTATCTCTTTTTCTATCTATCTCTCTCTCCCTATCTCTCTTCCACTCATCAATCTTCTCTCTCTCTGTCTATTTGTCTATTTCTCCCTCACTATGTTCGCCTTGCTCACTCTCTTACTCCCATCTTCTCTATTTATCGAGCTCCTTCTCGATTTATCGATCCACTATAAGAAAATACACTTTTAGCAACCACTTTGTCTGTCTCTCTCTCTCGCTCATCACTCTATCTCTGTCTCTCTATCTATCTCTCTTCTTTATCTATCTCTCACAAAATTAAAATATTTTAAAAATATTTAAATATTTAAAATATTTAAAAAATTGATTTGAATTAAGTTTTGAAAAGAGTTTTGAATTATTTGTCTCCTTTATTTATTGAGTTCTCTTTCGATTTATCGATCGACTACAAGAAAATGCAATTTTAGCGACCACTTTGTCTCTTTCTCGCTCATCACTCTGTCTCTTTCTCTGTCTTCTATCTCTTTTCTCTATTCGTCTCTCACTCATCTCTCTCTCTCACCACCCATATTCTCTACCACATTTACCACTACTGCAAATGCCAGTCAACTACCACCACTCTTCTCTTTCTCTCTTTCACTCATCACTCTTCTTTCTCTATCTGTTTGTCTATCTGTCTGTATGTCTTTCATTCATCTTTCTTCTCTCTATCTCTCTAATTTGTCTTCTCTCTATGTTCTTCGCTCATCTCTCTCTCTATCTCTATCTCTTTTCTCTCTCTCTGTCTCTCTCACTTATCTCTCTTCTCTCTATCTCTATTTTTCTATTCTCTCTATCGTTCATCTCTTTTCGCTCTCTTTCTATATATCTCTCTCATCTCTTGTTTCTCTCTATTTTTCTATATGTCTCTCTCTATCTCTTTCTCTCTCTGTCTCTTTGTCTGTCTCTCTCTCACTTACCACTCTTCTTTCTTCTTCTCTCTCTGTATCTGTTTGTCTGTCTCTCACTCTTCTCTCTCTCTCTCTTTCTCTCTATGTGTCTGTCTGTCTGTTTATCTCTCTTCTCCATTGTGTTCACATTGCTCACTCTCTCCCTTATCTCTGTGTCTCTCACTCATCTATCTCTTCTTTTATTTCTTTTCTCTCTCTGTCTCTTTCGCTCATCTCTCTTCTCTTTATCTCTTTCGTTCATCTCTCTTCTCTCTATCTTTCTCTCTGTCTCTCCCGTTCGTCTCTCTTCTCTTTATGTCTCTCTTGCTCATCTCTATTCTCTCTATCTCTCTCTATCTCTCTCATCTAGCTCTCTTCTCTCTATGTCTCTTTTTTGTCTATCACTCTCTCTCACCACCCATCTCCTCTACCACCTTCACCACTACTGCAAACACCATTCCACCACCACTATTACTTCTACTATCGCCACTTCACCCCTACGACTACCATTACTACTACTATCGCCACCACTCCACTACCACCACCACTACTGCTGCTACTACTACTACCATTACCTCTCTTTCACCCCTGCCACTCCATTTACACTACCGCTATCACAACTTTACCACTAATCTCTTTCATCACCACCACCACCACTATCATCTCTTATCCACCACCTTCACTACTGCTGCCGCTCCTTAACTTTAATTGCAAATCAACAAGAATTTAATTGCAAATCAACAAGAACCAGCAAGACCTCAGTTTAATTGCAAATCCCCTCCTTAACTTTGAAAGACATTTGTGGTACATATCCCTCCTTAACTATTTCACAAAAACCAGGAAGACCTCAGTTTAATGTCATGTGAATGATATGATTTTCTCAGTTTATTAGGACAAAGCTATCAACAGGCTTTGTGAGGAACATAGTTGAACAAGCTGCTGTTAGGGATGTCCAAGAAGCGTGTGCTTTTCATAGTAACATTTTTTTTCCCTTGCTAGTTTACCTTTCCATTCTAATTTCTTAGTTGTTGTTCATTTAATTTTTTTGTAAGTATATTGCTCATTGTTATTAGGGTTAATTACACCAAGACTCTCACAAACAACTATAGGGGAAGGGGGCACTGCATCATTCAGTTGTCAGACTTGAACCCGAGCATCACATTTGATAGAGGAGTGTCTCATCCACCGGGCCCACTGTATATATGTATATATTATTTCTTTTTATGCATTTATATAAATTGGATATAATCTGGTTAAATTCTGGTTAAATTCTTTGGATATAATATGATATAATCAAAAATTGTTTGTATGCATTTATTGATGAGATATATTGTGGTTAAATTCTCATTCGTTCATCAAAAATTGTTTGTATGCATTTATTCGTTAAATTCTCATTCGTTAATTTTAAATTTAAATTAAACAGATTCGTTAATTTAACCCTTTCGTTAAATTTAATTTAATTTTAATTTAAATTAAGCATAATTAATTTACTAAATTTAATTAAATTCTTCATTGTTATAACTACGTTTTAGTCGTTAAAAATATACTTTTCACCGACTAAATATGACGTTTGTCGCGGAAAATAAATTTATAATTTGTTTATTTCGTATTTATTTAAATTTTTGGCTACTAATTGTAAATTGGTCGTGGAAATACTACTGTTTGGGCGACTATTTCAATTTTGGTCGCTAATGATTAATTATATACCGACTATAGTTCGGTAGCCAAACGTGCCACAAAATTTTTGGAGGGAATATTAAATTTATTAGCGACGAAGCTTTATTTTGGTCGGCAATAATAACTTATTTGTTTTACTTTTATTTCCAAAAGCAGCCATTTCCCTCCCTCTCGCACTCCCGCGTCTGATTCTGCTCTGTCTCACTGCAAATATCTGGTTCATCCCCCGAACTCCCTCCCAGGTATGTCCTCTCTCTCTCTCGCTCCCTCTCTCTATCTCTCTGTATCTCCCTCTCGATCGTTATTCGGCTATTCTCATAGAGGCCTCTCGGTTTCCCTCTTTCTCTCTCTCTCTCTCTATCTCACTAACGCC
Organism: Camellia japonica; assembly: GCA_030407325.1. Classification (NCBI taxonomy): domain Eukaryota; kingdom Viridiplantae; phylum Streptophyta; class Magnoliopsida; order Ericales; family Theaceae; genus Camellia; species Camellia japonica. The sequence continues at coordinate 189,865,402 of JAPPVO010000019.1, forward strand.
TCCGCCCTCTTCTCTACAGATTTTTCTCCATCGCAAGGCTTGCTGGATCATCCCCCAAACTCCCTTCGAGGTATGTCCTCCATTTCGCATTTGTCTCTCCCTCTCGATTTCACTCTCATTGCCTTTGTCTCTGTTTAAACACACACACACACATACATACACATATATATATATATATATATGTGTGAAAACACAGAAATTATTTTAAGGCAAATGCTGAAAATTAGGGCATTCTTATTCAGAGGTGATTGAATTGAAAACTTAGGGCATGTGATTGAATTGATATTATGGGCATTGTTATTGAATGTGATTGAATTGAAAACTTAGGGCATGTGATTGAATTGAAATTATGGGCATTGCTATTGAAATGTGATTGAATTGAAAACTTAGGGCATGTGATTGATTGAATTGAAATTACGGCATTGTTATTGAAATGCGATTGAAATTATTTAGTAGGGACATGCTTGGGATGAATCAAGCAATTTGCTACAAATACTAGGGCAATGTCTTGTACTACTAGTATGTATAAATATGAAATGAACATAAGCTATATCTTATAATAACCAATTTAAATTAAAAAAAAATATTAACTAACTATTACATAATAGAATGGAACGTCTTCATTATAAATATGAAATGAACATAAGCTTTATATTATAATAACTAGAAGGTGTGCACACCATATAAGTGTGCAATTACAAATTTCTATAAAAATTTATAGATGCAGTTATAGAAAAAGATAACTGCACTATTTTCAAAAATAGGAATTTTATGACATCAATACCAATTCCACCCTTCACATATATAATAGTTTAGGTACTATAGCTATATATCCCCATATGACATTATAGTAATCTGCTGCATGATGTAAAAAATCTAGGGCACAGACAGTGATGATGTGTTAAGTTATTAGTTGTGAATGGGTGCATTACGCTGGGGTGGATCATAGTCTACATGTACTGTGTCTTCATTTATACTATTCTTCTTGTATGTATCTCCTTCTTTGTCTTTATGATCATCAGATCCCAGTTCCAGTACTGTTCGGGCTCGCCATCTTGACTCCTCCTACACAACCATCACACAACACCTATCCGATGAGTGTGCTGTTAAATTTAAAAATTTCTATATATTTTGATTTTTATTTCAAAAAACATATTGTGTCCTGTTTAAGTAATCAAGTTATTATTTTTTAAACTGAAAGTCTTAAGAGGTTTCAATCTCAATCTTCACTTTATATAAAATCTATAACATGAAAAAGTAGAAGTGACTGGAGGAGACAAAAATACATGCCCCACATCCACAATATTGCACAAGTTGTCTTCTTTTTTATTTTGTTTTTGTCCAAAACACTATATAGGCACATTACAAAGAGATGACTCCTCGTGCATATATTCATGCACAATATTAACATGCATGCATGTATTCATTTTTTATTGCTTGTTATTAATATGCTTCTTTTTTTGGCTCAATTCTTTTCCTTGCTTTCCCACCACACCTTCTGCCACGTAATCCCTATTTTGTTTGTGTAAATTTTGTTTGTGTAATTTTTTTTTGACTGTTCTACTGTATATTTTAAACATATGTGAGTGCATTATTAATGCAATTTATTAATGCAATTCAGTGACCAAAAATGCTTATCATGTCATGCACACACACTGTTGAGGGCATGAAAATGGTTTTGATTCTTTTGATATATCATTCTATTATTGACCATATGCTTCCACTAGTACTAGTGCTCTACTAGTTATGCTATCTAGTGGTCCAAAATTACGGGTCAGTTCTAAAATTAACTTCCTTAATTACGCATTGTTTTAGAACAAATCGTGTCATAAAGTCCCATCCTAAAACATATTTATGTGACAAGCCAGACAGTGAATGAACTGGAACAACATAATATACCTCAACTTGAAATGCGTGTTCTCATTTGTTCCTCGGTTAATCTTTGTGTGAGTTATAGGTGACAAAATGGACAAGAGTTGGATGACGATAAACAATAGGTTGACAAGTAAAGAGTATCAACAAGGGGTGAAGTCATTCCTTGATTTTGCTACAGCAAATGTAGGCGTAGATGATGAAATTAGGTGTCCGTGTGTCGATTGCATTAATGGCACAAAATATAGTAGGCAAGTTGTGTGGATGCACTTGATCCGAAGAGGATGTCATCATCCTATATAACTTGGGTGCACCACGGAGAACATGTTCCCGTGTTTCGTCCTAGTGTATCAAATGACCAATGTCAAGGTAGTGGCGAATGTATGACAGATATCGATGATCCGCCCATGGATGAATTGCCTACTATGTTGGAGAAATTTACGTGAGTGGTGTTATGGATGATCATACCGACGAGGAACCTAATGGTTTGGAGAGGGAGGATTTGCATAAGTTCACTAGGTATTCGAAGATGCACAACGCAAAGTTTACCTGACATGTGAAAAGTTTTCTGGTTATCATTCGTCATTAAGATGCTTCATGTGAAGGTGTACAACAAATGGAGCAACAAGTCATTCGATATGGTTATGCAGGTATTCAAGGACATTCTACCAGAATGTGATCAAACAATTCCATGGACACTCTATGATGCTAAGAAGTTCTTACGTGACTTGGGGTTGGGATATGAAACAATTCATTCGTGCAAGAATGATTGTGCACTATTTTGGAAGGAGAGTGCTAATTTGGAGAAATGCCGTACATGTGACGCGTGTAGATACAAGTTGAACGATGATGGTGGTAAAAAGATTCCACACAAGGTATTGCGGTACTTTCCTTTGACACCGAGGTTGAAAAGACTGTATATGTCCAAAAAAACAGCCTCAGATATGAGATGGCACAATGAAAAGCGTGTGGATGATGACATATTAAGGCACCCGGCCGATGGTCAAGCATGGAAGGACTTTGATAAGCAACATCCGAAATTTTCTGATGACGCTCGAAATGTAAGGCTAGGGCTGGCAATAGATGGTTTCAATCCATTTGGAAATATGAGCACATCATATAGCATGTGGCCCATAATCTTAATGCCTTACAATCTCCCACCGTGGAAGTGCATGAAAGAGCCATATTGCATGATGTCATTGCTTATTCCAGGACGTTCTGCACCTGGAAGAGACATTGATGTTTACTTGCAACCATTAATAGAAGAATTGAAGAATTTGTGGGAGCATGGTGTGCAAACATATGATGCATCGAACGGGCAAATTTTTAGAATGCATGGCGGTGGTAATGTGGACCATAAATGACTTCCCTCGTACGTACGGTAACATGTCAGGGTGGAGTACAAAGGGTTACTTGGCTTGCCCTAATTGTAACAATAATGCATCGTCGCAGGGATTACGGAGTAAAATAGGGTATATGGGTGCTCGTCGCCACTTGCCTGAGAACCACACTTGGCGAACAAGTAAGCTCTTCAATGGTCAAACGGAGCATAGGTCCAAACCTTCGGACTTATCGGGGGACCAAATACTAGAGCAAATTGATTCTGGGACTTACAAGCCGTATGGAAAGCATCCACAAAATCGAAAACGACAAAGGAATGAACATCAAAATTTGAATTGGAGCAAGAGAAGCATTATGTTTGACTTGCCCTATTGGAAAACGTTGATTCTTCGACATAACCTTGATGTCATGCATATTGAGAAGAACATATGTGACAATGTCGTTGGGACACTTTTGAGCGTAGATGGAAAGAATAAGGACACGGACAAAGCACGCTTAGATTTGGAGGACATGAAAATACGTAAAGAGTTACACTTGAAGAGGCGTTCTAATGGGTCCTTTGAAAAGCCTCCCGCATTGTACACATTGTCTGTGAAAGAGAGAGAAGGCTTTTGTGATTTCTTGAAATCAATGAAGTACCCTGATGGCTATGCAGCAAATATCTCCAATTGCGTGACCGCTCAAGCTGGAAAATTATCTGGCCTCAAAAGTCATGACAGTCATGTCCTTATACAACGACTTCTTCCAATTGGGATGCGGGGCTACCTTAATAAGGAAATTGGAACGACACTTTTTGAGTTGGGAAATTTCTTCAAACAATTGTGTTCAAAGACATTGAGGCGTTCAGATTTGCATAAATTGGATGAACAAATCGTACTCATACTTTGTAAGCTCGAGATGATTTTCCCGCCGGCTTTTTTCGATGTCATGGTCCACTTGGCAATTCACTTGCCTCGAGAGGCTATGCTTGGAGGCCCAGTGCAATATCGATGGATGTACCCAATTGAGAGGTATAAACTCAGCCCTCGTATTACTGTCAAATTTAAGTTAACGCTTTACTGCTGATATAAATATTGTAGTATAACATTGACATCGGCTTGCAAAATTAGGTTGCTTGGCCGTCTAAAAGGGTTTGTGGCCAACAAAGCTCATCTTGAAGGTTCTATTGCCGAGGCTTACATTTCCAAAGAATGTACAACATTTTGTTCAATGTATTTGGATGGAGTTGAAACATTGTTTAACCGCCCAGAAAGGAATTATGACATGGGTGACCGTGGCCTAGGGTTGGCGGTATTCACTCAAACTGTACGTCCCTTTGGTCTAATGACAAGGGCGTCCGATGTGTCCGTAGCTGAACGCGAGTTGGCTCATTGGTTTGTCCTACACAATAGCACAGAAGTGGATAAACACGTAGAGTATGGTGTCCTTCAAACGTATTTATAATGTTTTTGTTGTAAATTGATTAGTCTTTTTCAGATGCTAAATAGTTTTGTAATCGCATTTCTTGTAACTAGGGAGCACAAGAACTTGTTACACCAAAGAGCCGGTGCGTTCGACATCGAAAACAGACATCGGAAAGAATTTCCTAAATGGTTCAAAGATCATGTAAGCTAGTTTTCTCATATCCTACCATAGATCGTACATTATGTAAATGTCACGCATGCTAGTAACATGACACATGTTCTTCATGTAGATGAATGAATTGCGGAGCCAAGTTTCCCCCGAAGCAACTGATGATATGTGGTCATTAGCCAATGGTCCTAGTGGCTTAGTGAACACATATTCAGGATGTATTTGTAATGGTGTCCGTTATCATACTATCGACCGTGACAACCGTCGGAAAAGTCAGAATTCTGGATTAGTCGTGGAAGGGGAGCATCAAGGGCAATTGATACACTTCTATGGACACTTGTGCAGAGTGTGGGAACTGAACTATTTGTTCAGACGTCGGATTGTATTGTTCCAATGTGAATGGTTTAACAGCGGTAGTAGTAGAACTATGCGTGTAGAACCACATTTCACAACAATTGATGTAACAAGTCGATGGTACAAAGATGACTCATTCGTATTACCAAGTCAGGTTGAACAAGTATTCTATGTTAATGACACCAAATTAGGTACCAATTGGAGAGTCGTAGAAAAGTTCCAACATCGAGGAATTTGGGATGTGCCAGAGATGGATGTCGTACAACCTGATGATGTGTTCCAACAAGAAGAAACCACCGAGGTGGTACCTACTATGGCTATTGATGATGATGTGGTTTTGCGTCGACATGACATTGAATCTGAAATTATTCCAATGAAAGTGTTGCAATCTGTCGGAGGTGTAGAAGCCAAGGGTGTTACAGAGGATGCCTTCATCTGTGATGATGAAGATGGATTAATGAGGGAGGGTGACGACACAGACGAAGAATATGACCTACAAAGTGATTTTGATACAGATGTTGATGTAGAATCTTGATGTATATCATGGTTTAGTGCATGTCATAATTAGAGCAATGTAAATGTTCAACTGGTGCACAAATGCAAAGGAAACTCATTATAATGAAGGGGGATCTATCTTTGTAAATGTCAATATCTCGAGATATAAACCACTATCATGAATGAGTTATTTTTTTTTTTTTTGGAACAATTGGTGCTTGTCGAACTTCTATTATTATGAAAATTCTATAGTTATAATAAGGAAATCTGGAAATCTGAACATTCTGAAAATCTGAAATCTGGAAATCTAAAATATGGAAATCTGAAAATCAGAAAATCTGGAAATTCTGAAATTTCTATGACAAATTCTAAGTTTTGACATTTTCCACATTTTCCAGATTTGCAGATTTTCACAAATTCTATGACAGCTTTTACATTCTATGAAAATCAGATTTCCAAAATTCAATAGGTTTGCAAATTCTGGAAATCTGGAAATCTGAAATCTGGGCTGCAGTGAAGGTTTGTTCAATGGGCTGCAGATTTCCAAAATTCAATAGGTTTGCAAATTCAATAGGTTTGTTCAATCTGGGCTGCAGTGAAGGTTTGTTCAATCTGAAATCTGGAAATCTGAAATGTGGGCTGCAGTTATGTTTTTCGTTTTTGTTTTTGTTCAATGTGTTGGGTCTGTGTATGTGGGCTGCAGTGAAGGTTTGTTCTGTTCTGAATTTGGAGCTGTGTGGTGGTCTTTAGCAAGTTCTGTTTCTGGTGTTGAGCCAGGAGTTGAGTTTGGCTGTGGTGCAACCCTCCATGTGGTGTGATGATTGTTTGTTCAGGCAGCATAGCCATAAAAGCTCTGATTATTTTATTTTCTTTTTTCCTTATTGGCAAGCTTCAAATCTGCATTCTGTCATCCCACTTAAACCAAACAAATGCATATGGAAATAAAAAATAATTGCAGATATGCTTATATTTGTTTTCACCAAGGCATTTCATTTGTAATTCTCAGCATTGTCAAGTACACAACACAATAGACTTTTAAAGACTGCAGTAAGAGAGAGCACAGTGCTACAAATATACCTCTTCCTATGGCATTCTTTCTCTGTGCATTCCTCATCTTGCGGTGTAGCCCCAGGAAGTGAAACATCGGCCTTCACACCAGCACTGTCATCAAACAACCAATCACATAGAATAAAGAATTTAAACTTCATAATAAAAACCATATTAGAGAGTCAATCAATATCTTGTCATTTGCCATGTACATGGACTCTATTATGTGTGTATGATAATATGTACCTAAGTGTCTAGTTCATCTAATTCTCATGTCCAAATACACGGGGACACAACAAAATAATCATATTTCTTAATATATTTATTTTATTTTATTTTCTAGGGTAAAACGGTGTTCATAAGGTGCCATAGAACATTTTATACATAATATGGAAGTACTATTCATAGCTCTATGATTAACTCGAATTACTAACTACGTTTGCTTGGTAATTGTCCAACTACACATGTCAAACACATGTATCATACCCTTAATTGTCCAACTACACATGTCAACTACACATGTCAAACACATGTATCAGTAGGTCATGCATCAGATGATGTAGATTAATATAAGTGATTCTGCCTTTGATGATGAATTACCTTATGGCTGCTTATGTTTGACTACTGTTAGTTCTACTGTTATGGCCATCAATCACATAATGGGCCCAAGTCATGTACTCAGCAAAATTATGGCAATTTTCAGTGGCTCTGATAAATTATGCTGCTGAGAGAGAGAGAGAGAGAGAGAGAGAGAGAGAGAGAGAGAGTGAAAGAAAGAGAGAGAGAGGTACCTAGCAAAGATTTGAATGTTAAAAACCAATTACATTGGTACACTGAGCATTTCCCGGTCCAAGTGCTGTATTTCTAACTGGTATTAACAACGAAGCTCTCTGACTACCCATTCTACAAAGCTCCACCTCTCTCTGTATGCCACCTTCCCCATGGAAAATGGTTTTGACAGTCCACAACTGTTCTCAAATCTGAAGATCGGTTCAAATTCCTGGACTCAAAAGCATGGCTTGGATGTGGATATGCATGGTGAGGGTAAGAGCCTCTATACAAACCTTGATGTTGTGTTACAGGCATACCAGATGGATCCAAATAAGGCCTGAAATTAGGAAACCTCATAGTAGATGAACTAGAGCCTGTCTCATAACTAGGTACGTGTAAAGGTGCACTCCACATAGTATGAGTAACTATGGCAATTTTCAGTGGCTCTGATAAATTATGCTGCTGAGAGAACACAGCAAAATTCATATCCTCTATTATTTTAAAATATTGCATTTTTTAATTTGATCAAAATCTCAAGAGCTGTGATGTAGCAAACTTAGTATTGACTGGATATGAATGAGCACTTTGCTATGTCAAAAAACCTTGAGAAAACAATCTTCCATGATTACCAAGTGTGGAATTATGTTACATATCCTGATTCATTTTAGAATGAAAACGAAAGGTGTTTTCATATTCATCACTAGATTAGCTATGTGCTTCCATTGCCTATTAAAATGATTATTTATTTCTAATTTTTGCAGGTATTCTCATCTGATCCAGCTTACAATACCGGAGATCCGCAACTACTTTATAAAAGCACTTAGTAGACCTAACCCAGATCCGGCTCTTAAATTATCGATTCTAACTAAATGCAATGTACAGAAAGCTCTAGATCTTAGGGTTTATGGTCTAAAAAAGGTGAGGGATCTTAAAATTTTATTTTTTGAATAGAAGTCTTAGGGTCTATAAATGACTAGGCTATGCAATATAAGCTGGCCAATCCCTTTGGCACGATGATGATGTTCTTGCAACTTGAATCCACCACTTAAGGGAGTGTGTTTTTCTCTCTTCTAAAATTTACTGGAATTATATTGTTATATATATATATATATATGTATATTTTATGATATTTGATATAGACTATTAAGGTGTTCATCATCGAGCCTGATATTGTGTACTCAGCTCTCTCATTTAACACCGAAGTGCAACACTGAAATGTGTAACCAGAATGTTTATTGAGAGATGGGAAAAATGATTGACATATAACATGGGCAATTGAGATGTTGAAGGACAAAAGCATCTGGTTATCATGAGGCCCCCTGCCCATGTGAGATCACCTAGCTTAACACCTGAGAAAATTTTAGAACAAGCCTAAACTTGTCATAGGAAATTCCCATTGTAATTTTCTTTTTGGCCTCCTTTTTGGCCTCCTTTTGTAATTTTCTAACATTAGTTATGGTCTGAATTTGTGCAGGAAGATGCTAAGTTGTTGATTTTATTTTCTTGTTCTTTGTATTGCAACACTATTAGGGCACAGAGGAAGTGTGAAATCCATCTGTTCTCATCCAACAAACCCTGGTAAGTTGCACTTGTTATTTTCTTGTTCTTGGTGAATTTGTTAATTGCAAAGGTGGATATGCTATAAATTTTTCTTCAAGTATGACAATATGAGCTTGAAATATGCATCAGACTGTGGCTTGCTGCCACTAAATCCCAATAAGTCCAACAATTTGTTTCTTTTGAAAACTACTATAACCAAGAGTGTGCTCCCAATCCATTGTTTATTCATGAGTTTCTTTTGAAAACTACAATTTGTTTCTTTTGCTGCCACCTTAAAATATTTTATTCATCAGGTGTTTTCAGTTTATTTTTCAGTTTATTCATGTGATGTATATTTATCAGGTTATTCATGTGATGTATTTTTTTCAGTTTATTCATGTGACACAAATTTAATCCATAACTGAAAACACTGTTCCAGCATCAGGCATCAGGCAGATTGGAAAATGGCTCCTGGATTAAAGACTGGTCGGCTTCGGAAAAAGACCCTCACGCAGCCAGAAACAGACTCGCCAGCTGCTATTCCTTTAGGATCACCCGATGACTCATCTCGTGTTCTCCCCGTCCGATCAAATGTGGGACCATCTCATAATGCCACTAGCCAACCAATGGTTGATTCTGATGAGACACAAGCCCCATCTGAAACGCAGCCGAGTGGCGTAGGTAAGAGTAAAGTTCTTCAAATTTGTCATAAACTCACTTGCCATTGCCATTGTTTTTTTGTACCCAATTTGCAGCCAATTTTCGTGTTGTTATTTTGTGAATAGGGACTTCGAAGCCCCTACGTGTATGCGGACCGACACTTGGCAAAGGCATACAAAAAATAATTCGAGCCAAGAAAGGGGAAAAATGTTATGTTCACATCGATCGTGGGTTGAATGCAATGACTGGCAAGTATGCCACTCCAGCAACTAACGAGTTAGGAATTCAAATTAGAACCTTGTGCCCTTTGAAAGATGTGAAGTCGTGGCTGGATCTTGCTGAGACTACAAAAGCTGCCGTCATCCAAGGAGTTCTTGTAAGTAATATTACTTGTCCACAAGATGTAATTGTATTATGTATGTTAATAAGAAAGACTATTATTTATTGATTAAAATTTCAATTTGTTATGGATGTAGGACAAGTTTCAAATTGGAGACGATTTCCACAATGACATACAAGCACAAGAGATTGTGAATAAGAAGGCGTATGGGTTGTACAAAGATTGGAGGTACAACTTGAAGCAAGAGTTCGAATTGTTAGAGGGACTTCCACGTGATGATATCTATGCTCATCCGCCCGTAGGGGTGAGTTTAGATAATTGGAAGCATTTGATCGATGTGGCATGGAAAGATGCATCTCACCAGGTAAAATAATAGACTAGATAGAGTACATATATCTATGTGAAAATGTGATATGCCTTAGTATTTACCAAAAAATTGTTTATCTGTTTGTCTTATTTTTAGAAACGGTCAAAAGCTGGCAAGAGTAATAGGAGTCAATTGCCGTACAATCATACGAATGGGTCTCGCTCATTTCCTATCGCAATGGCTACTATGGTGAGTTTGATGTTTTTTAAAACTTGAATCGTTTGTAATGTTTGGATATGAAACTTGAATCCTTTGTAATGTTTTGAAATCTGTCCAAGGAATATACTCTATTTTTCATTCGAAATCTGTCTCGCAAAAGATGACTGGGAAAATCTGTTTCAATTCTGTTTGACAAAATGTGCAAAAATCTGTTTGAAAAAATCGGACGTACAATCTGTTTGCAAAAATCTGTTTGAACTAATCTGAAAAAGTCTGTTTGTACAATCTGTTTGGTCTGTTTCAATCTGTTACAAAAATTCTGTTTCAACAGATTTTTAGAAAGTGAACACTTGTTACAATACACATAATCTGAAGTGGTTATAAGTGGCTATATGCGAAAATCTGTTTGCAGAAATCTGTTGGACAGAATATGTTTGACAAAATCTGAAAAATGTGTTCGCAAAAATCTGTTGGAACATCTGCATTAAGTCCTCTGCTGCTGTCTTTACATTACATGGTGTTGAATAGTCTGGTTAGTATGGCTGATTAGTATGGCTGAATAGTCTGGTTAGTATGGGTGAATAGTCTGCATTCACAAAATTATATGCAGAGAAGATATCCTCTCATGTCTGTTTCCATTTCCAATAAACAAAATAATTGATATATTGTCTATGTTAGGCTTCATTTTAAACTTACATTTCTAATATTTTGTGAAGACTTAACCATTGCATGGTTGCTATGGAGGAGGTTATCTGCCACCTGTTAAGGGAGGGGTTCAATCTCTTACCAAGTATCTTTGGTAGATTCCTTCATTAGTGTTGTTGTCTACAAAGAAATGTGTCTAAACTACGAATCTGTCTGCAACAAATCTGTCTGCAATAATCTGCTTAAAGTGTCATTGATTTATATGTTGATGTGTTAACAGGTAGCAAAAAATGGAGAGTTGGATTTCCCAAAGTTCTATGAGGACAGCCACACTTCAAAGAAAACGAATGATTGGATCCATCCGAAATGCCGTGAGTTGCATGTAAGTATGTGACAAGGAAATATATGTATTCAATATTTTCTTGTCCTTAGTACCCAGTAATACATATATGTTGCCAAAGTATTTTTCGACTTATTTATTTGCAATGATAGCAAGAGATGGTCAATGTACAAGCGGCTGCCATCGAGTCGGGGACGCCATTGACACATGAGGAGATTTCAATGCAAGTGCTTGGACAGAAGAAAAGGTACTTGCTTGGATTTGGGAGTGGCCCACAACCCTCTACCATATTTGCATCACGAGCACACGATAAGGACATGGAGGCAATGCGAGCTGAGGTGGAGGCACTTCGTGAGGAGCGGGAAAAAGATCATGACGAGTTAATGAAAGAGCGAGAGGAGCGCGAGAGATGTTACAATGAGCTGTTGAAAGAGCGAGAGCAGCGCATTCAATTATCCAATGAGATGTTGAAAGAGCGGGAGGAGGGACAAAAGGCAAGGGAGGAGACAAATGCAAAGGTCGAGCATCTTAACAACGTAGTAGCCAAACTGTCACAACTCTTGGGAATCTAAGTTGGGCATCTGATGTTTGCTTTTTGGTAAGAACAATTTCATTAATGTCACACTTACTTTGTTTAAATATGGTCGCTTTAAGAGTTGAAAATGTCAGCAATTTGGGAGTAAGGGTTGAAAATGTCACAAACATACTCGAAAAAGGCGTTCGGGGGCTGAAAATGCAAAACATCCCCCGAGCCACAATTTTTTCGTAACGGGCAGCTTCCCGGTGAAAAATGTGACATGTAGGGACAGACGGTATGTAAGTAGGACACATAAGTTGGGAGTTAGAGTTGAAAATGTCATAAACTTAGTCGAAAAAAGGGGTTCGGGGTGGGAAATCGGAAACATATAGATTTTGTGCCTTCAATCATACATAATGTCGAAATGAATTGAATATTACACAGTGATTTGACATATATAGCTTTGTGCCTTCAATCATACATACAATATGTAAATAGGAACGCAGGTACTTCCTCTACTCTCAAGGTAAGCAATTGAAAGCAAGGTGAAATTTTAAAGCAAGGTAGAGAGCCAAAAACAGCATACCTGCCACCATATTGAAATGATATCAATAAAAGCAATGACTTCTAATGCAAATGTGTTGAGGAATGCGCAAAATGACAGTAAGACCCACATACATACATAAGAACAACCATTTTGGAGCTAAGTTTTTAGAACATTTAGTGCACTTGTGCAGTTCAATATTTACCTTCAGGATCATGCTAATAGTTTAATTCTTGATTGTTTGCATAGTTCTCTAGAAGCTAATAATTCTCAGCTGAGGTGTTAATAGAGTATTATTTTATTCTTTTTTTTTGTTAATTTGCTGCTGGGTGAGTTTTATATATTGATATATGTTCCACTTCTTAATTTTCTGAATTTCTTTAAGCCAATAAACCCGATTGAAGAAGCCTAATTGTTCTCTTCGGTTGTCCAATGACTACTGTGTTCATGAACTGCCCTTAACTCTTGGCTCTTTATTTTCTGCACTTCTTTAAGCTTCTTAATGTCCTTAATTTCCCACAATAAAAATTGAACAAGACTAGTCAATCTATCCATTTGTCCTACGACTGCTATGTTGATGAAGAACAACCCCAAACTCATGGCCTTGTGCTACTAAGCTCTAAAGCTTTACCTAGTTTATACACCAAAGCAAATCCTACAGCTTCATGTATTTTCACCACCCAACGTAACAACATAAACTTATTACAATCACCCTTAAGATGGCCTTTTAACCACTGCCCTGAACCATAGTTACCAAATCTTGTACTAGAGGGTATTTCTTTGTTTTCATACTACACCTGGTAGAAGGCACAGTTCTTTAGTCGTGTAAAAGTTGTGATTTGTGAAGTTCTAGTCTCAATGATGAGTTCAGTGTGGAATTTGATTCTCCCTTCCTTTCTCCATAGGTTAAAAACTAAAAGTAAATAAAAATAAAAAAACACAGAAAAAGAAACCAGGCCCTATGTAGTTCCCTTCACCCATGCACTGTGGTTTTCCTTGGTGGTTGGGACATGCCTTCAATCAGTGCTTCAGATGGCTTTGAAAGTACTGCTTTAGAGTCAGCTACTAACCTTGGGAGTTATTGATGTTATTATTAATAACAAACTCGGTGTTTACTTAATTAGATTGAACTTACTTAGCAGTGTGCTTTATTAATCTTGTCTGATGTATTAATATATGTTGTTGTGGTGTGAGCATCTGTAGAACATGTATATATATATTTTGGAAATTTTTTACTTAATTGAGGGCGTAATGGTTTCATGTGAATGGTTACATACAACTCAGTTATTAGCTGATATTGAAAGTGTACTTGATAAAGAAATCTATTACCTACGGATTTGTGAGGGTGGTTTTCAGCTTGATATCTCAAAATATGGTGACTTCTCGATAGAGAATGAGGATATATATATTATGACTTGTTTGTTTGATCATGACTTTGATTGCATATGCCATGTTTGGTCTTTGATTTTGTAGGCATTATAATATAACTGGGCCCATATGCCTTTTAACCAGGGAACTTTTGTGTTTAACTTAACCATTTATTGCATAAGAGAAATATTGCTTCTTATGCAATGTGAAAGAGCTTATACTTACATTATATTCTCATTCAAAGATTTATATATTGACCTGAGCTCTTGGATGGGAACTTATATGAAAATTATTTCGTTTTGCTGGGTTGTTTATTTTGCTTGATAATTTAAATTAGGTTGAGAAACATCTTCAGCTATATCTTATTTAATTACTTTCAAAATTATGGTGTGTAAATCTGAAAATATCCGACACAGCCTCTTCATTGATTTTGTATGTAGCTTGAACATAGCTTTTGGTAGCAATATTAGGATCTGCATTTATACTAAATGTATGAAAATGTTTTAGTGGCCTTAACCCATTCATTGAACACTACTGAAATGTAACTGCCTTCTATTGAACTCCAATTGAGGAGTAGAGGTGAAAGAATCTGGTCTAAAAGCTTGGTTAAAGTTTAGGTGGGTTAGCTGAAATGTAATATTTTTTTTCTATTTATTTTATTTTATTTTATTTTTTATGTTCAAGTTTTGCAGAAAGAAATAAATTGTTTGTGAAAGGTTTGAAATGACATGGAGATCTCACCAATTGCGATAGTAAAGAGTGAAACATGAAATAGGTGGGTTCAATGACTAAGTCTCAATAATCATCATGTATATATTTCTGAAACCTATTATTGGTTCTAGTAAAGTGCAAATGATGATAAGTTTCCTTTCTTGGTGCGAGCATTGTAATTTAGTTTCGTCAAGGTCAAAATAGCGCTAAACAGTAGCAGGATTGAAGTGGAGTGAAATATTTATGGTTTATTTTTGTTTTATTTCTGTCAATTTTATTTCCCTCTTTGTTTAATGATGTTTTTCCCCTTTTTTGCAGATGTTTTTGGACATACAAATGTGGATATGTTTTTGTTGACAAGTACGGGAGGACATTGTATTTATATCTCTATCCGTATATATAGTGGTTTGTACAAAATATTTTTGGATGTAGAGTAAATATCAGCTAATTTGTGGCAGTACAAAATATAATTTTTGTTGTGGTACAGAAGTTCTAGGTGTACAGGTAAATTTGGTTATTCCAGTATTATGTATGGAATTAAATTATTGACGTGGGATTAGACATGGTTTGTATGAAATTTGTAATATATATATAAGTGGACGTTTAGTATTAATTTTTTGGATGGTTGGAAATGAAATGTGTGCACGTTGAATGCTTGATAACATATTTACCGTTGATGGATTATATTGTTTATACAGGGTACAGGTTGTATTAATAATGGATATAGGTGGTTTAGAAAATTTTATTTAAAAAAAAGAAAAGAAAAGATGTTAAAATGTTTGGCCACTAAAAATTTTTGTAGCCTAAAGTTGCCTTTTGCCGACTAGAGACAAATTAGTAGCCAAATGTCTACTTTCAGTGACGAATTATTTAGTAGCTAAAAGTTCTGCCTTCCCCGACCAGAACAGGTTGGTAGCCAAACATCCACATTCAGCGACTAATATATTAGTCGCAGAAAGATGACTTTGCCGACTACAGACATATAGTAGCCAGATGTCTACTTTCAGCGACGAATCACATAGTGGCTAAAAGTTCTGCCTTCCCCGACCAAAACAGGTTGGTAGCCGAACAGCCACATTCGGCGACTAATATATTAGTCGCGGAAAGTTCCTTTTTGCCGACTACAGACATATAGTAGCCAAATGTCTACTTTCAGCGACGAATCACATAGTGGCTAAAAGTTCTGCCTTCCCCGACCAAAACAGGTTGGTAGCCGAACAGCCACATTCGGCGACTAACATATTAGTCGCTGATTAGATGCCTTTTGCCGACTACATATATATTAGTAGCCAAATGTAGTGACTTTCGGCGACCAAAAGACTTTTAGTCGCCAATACTATCGCCGACAGGTTAAAGACGACAAGCTTGGCGACAAAATGTTATGGTCGCTAAATGGTTTCGGCGACAAAAAATGTGACTTTTGGCGACCAATATTTTGGTAGCTAAAAGTGACATTTCTTGTAGTGACTCCATATCCACAGACCCACTCTACAGCCCACTCGAGCACTCTACCAACTCCCATGCAGCCCACTCCACACACCCACCGAACACCGACCACCTGCTGGGACACAGGCCTTCACCCCTCAAACTCTCATACGAGGAGGGGCGCTCAAGTGCAAACCGGAAAGAACTGAAGCGCCTACGAACCAGAGTGCACCCCTCAAGCTCCTACTCGCCAAAAGTGCTCGAATGAAATTCCTGGACTCCCCTGATGAATCAGCTATAACGGCAAGATTGAAACACAAGAAGACATCCGATGACAACCTGGACAGCCCCTGAATGAAACTCCCGCAGCAACAAAAAACACACCTAGGTGTGGAAGATGGAAGACTCAAGTTTATTGAAGGAAAAAACTAACAAGACAGCCGCCGAAACGAGCTAGGCCAGCCGACTGCCATAGCCAAAGGCGGCGGCCAGCCAACCCAAAAATAGGCTGGGGAAGGAGGTTTTTAGAGAGAGAAGAGGGAGAGAGGTTTTTTGATATATAACTATCACTTTTTTATTAATTGGTCATGCTACTAGGTTGGGTATTAGAAACAAAATTATATAATTTTTAGAAAAAAAAAATTGAATTTATTCCCGAACTATATTAAAATGAACAATCACATATTTGAATAGTTTTTTTAAAAAACTTACAAATATTTTTAATACTGTAAATAGTTTCCATCTGTTCATAACAATTATAGGTAGAGAACTCAGTGGTGTTTTGGAATGATGGTAAAAAACTGATTTTTTGTTTTTTTGTATAAAAAATGAGAGAGGTGATGTGACTCAAAAAAAATCTTAAAAAAATATATTAAAAAAGAAAAAAAAGGAAGCTAAAAAGCTAATCGTTCCAAATTGCCCCTCATGCTTTTAAGATTTTCAGTGAAACCAAACCAAACTACACCTTTGTCCAAGGCAGGTGAGGTTAACAACTTGAATTCTTTTTTGTCTTTCTACTATGTAAAAAGCTACATACTTTTAAAATTAAATAAATTCATAAGGTTTTCAGTATATGTCATTATTTTTTCTAACTAAATATAAATATTTTTCTTAAAATTTTTCTAAACTTTTATTGATATTTTCTCAAGATTTTTTTTTTTTTTCCTACCAAATAATCCCCAAACCTCAAATTTGTTTAAACTGATACTCAAATAATCACCAAAAAGGATCTTAGAGCACATTTTGGGTCCTAGCTCACTGTTAATTTTTTTAATTTACTTTTATCTTCTTTTTTTTTTTTAATTTATATTCCATTTTACTTGATTTGATTCAAAAAAATCTATTCAATAAGGCAAGCAGAATCGTCATTCATGATTATGCTAAATTATTCATGCAATAATTAATTATATATATATTTTTTCTTTTTTTAGCTCCATGATCATAAATCCTTATTAATATAAGAGAAAATTTTATTTTTACCCTTATACTTTGCCTTGATGATTAATTACATCCTAAACTTTGAATAATTTCAATTTTACCTCCAAAATTTTTGAAATCATATCAATTTGTCCCCTACCGTCACATTTAAATGACAAAAATATTAAATATTACATATTGACCCTAAATTTCAAAACAAAGATGCAAACTCAGCCTCTCTTCTTCTCTCTCATCATTCCATGAATTACCCAAATCCTTCTGTTGCCCTTATCCTCATTCCTCCGCCATCATTGTGATAACCCAGTTCCGTTTTATGCTAATTGGTCCTTATTATGAATGTGATTATGTGTTTGATATGATTTTGTGTGCCATTATGTGAAAATATGTGGCTTTGAATTTCTATCTGTTCACCGTAGGAATATCTGTTTGATTATCTACTTTGGAAATTAAATTGAAGGCCCTATCGGCCACAGAAACTGAAATTGATTGCGCCATTGTGGTTGGCATAATTTTAGAGCCTACGGTGAAATTTAATTGAAAATTGATTCGGATCAAATTAAATGGATTAAATTAATGAAGTAGTGCTCAATTATTTAAATATTAGAAATTTTGATTAAAAGAGCTTATTTAGTGGGCCACTTTCACTCAAATTCTCTCTTTAGCTTCATTTGACTAATTTTGAACTCAAGAAAATAGAGAGAGCCGACCTTGAGAGAGAGAAGAGGCATCTTGGTGTATTTTTGCTTATGAATTGTGAATTGAGAAGGCTAGGTTCAAGAGTTGGCCATAAATTATGAAGATTAAAGCTTCTTGGTGAGTAACCCATGAATTCTAGTTGTAATTTTGTGAATTTAGAGTTGATTGATGATCAAGATCAAGGATTGTGCTATAAGTGATGGGATTGAATTGGTTTTGTTGAATGTGAGGTCAATAGACACATGTATGTAGGAAATTGCTATGAATTTCCATGTTTGAGTATAAGTGTATAATCCATGTTGAATTTTTGGTTGAAATCCATGTATTTGATCACCTCTTCACCAATTAAGTTGAGAATAATGTGTATCTCCCACATACATGTGCAAATCATGGAAGTGTAAGTTTTGAATGTTTGAATTTAATGTATTGGTGATGAGTTTGGGTCAATTTGAAGCATGCATGTAAGTAATTCAAGAAATTGAGCTTCAAAATGTTGTAATTTTGTGTTTGTACCATGTTAGTACGTGTTTATGTGAAGTTTGAGCCATAATATGCAAGAAATGTTGGTTTGAATGTTGAATTCGAGCTCAAAAACACATTATGGAAAACCCAGAATTCATGATGTCCGCTCGAGCGAGGAAACAGCCGCTCGAGCGTAAAATACGAGCTCCCAGTATTTTTCTGTAGACATGACGTCCGCTCGAGCGCGGAAGTTCACGCTCGAGCGGGGAAGCCATGTAGTGAGGCCTTCAGCTCAAGCGCCCAACTTCATGCTCGAGCGTAAATTTGATACATCAAGTACTTTTGCAGACCTCATGGGTCCGCTCGAGCGGGGAAGTACACGCTCAAGCGGGAACCCTGTTTCTGAAAGTTTTAAAAAGGCATTCTGTGTTTCGTTTTATGTTCTTTTTCACTTCTAAGTACTCTTAGGCATACATTGAGCATTGTAATTAAATTAAAGGAATAAGAATAAAGCCTAAAGAGGAATATGTGAATTAAAGAACGGATTGAATCATTTGTGACCCGTATGTGTTATGTGATGTGTAGGGTCAAGCTCCAGGGCAAACCAACCAACCAATTACTGTGAGTAATATCTTGATAAAGATATCTGAAATATGTTGTTGTCCAATTGCTTACTTCTATGTAAGTTTATAAGTTTGTCAATTTGATTGGTGGACAATGTTTGTTATGCCAGATGAATGGGCCAAATGCTAGTTTGACATGAAAGTATGAATGGGCCAAAGGCCAGTTTGACATGAAAGTATGAATGGGCCAAAGGCCAGTTTGACATGAATGAATGAATGAATGGGTCGAAGGCCAGTCTGACATAAATGGATGAATGGGCCAGAGGCCAGTACGATCCGAATGATAGAATGAATGGGCCAGAGGCCAGTCTGACATCAATGAAAGACAAATGGGCTAAAGGCCAGTTTGACATGAATAAATTGGGCCCGAGGCCGTCCGAAGTATTTGGAGCCGAAGTCACTTGATCTATAGCTATTTATATACTAGATAGAAATACGAGTTGGGCCTAAGGCAGTCCGATGTATATTGTTCCAATGTATCTTCTTTAATTGATATTATTCACTGGGTTTTCTGTAGAGACCCTAATTTTTTTGTAATTACACTTGAAACCCTGAGCCTTAGGTTAATAGCATTTTAGCCCTAGTTCCATAAAAGTCTGCGTAAGGGCCCAGGTAAAGAATAATTTCTCCGTGTGTTACCATAATTAAATCATAGAACACCACTTTATGATTGGAACTATCCTAAAACTTGGTTTTATTTATTTTACCTCATAATTTCTAAATTAATTCACACATTTTATTTTATTTCTATTTTTTTGTTTTTATTGTTCTTTCATTTATTATTTATTTGAATAGAATACTATTGTGTATTTGAATATATACATAGTTTAAATATTATATATATATATATATAATATGTTGGTGGAAGAGTTGGTTGGATAACAACAAACAAAAAATAAATAAAAAAAAAAAAAAACAAATATCTAGATATTTAGTTCACTTAGCCATTAAGCTACCTTATACTCTATAAATTGAGAGCTTGGCCAAATCCACTCCCACGTTTTCGAATAGCCCAAGGAGAGGGTGAGAGAGGGAAAGTTGGCTCAAGGGAAGTAGAGAAGTAAGAAGAAGAAAAAAAAAAAAGAAGAGAAAAAGAAGGAATTCTTGAAGGTAAGAACATACCTCTCCCTTAATTTCTCCAATCCTTTCATCAACTCATTCTATTGTCTAGTATGTCTCTTGTGTTACAAATTAATGGTAAATAGAGTTTTTGGTGTGTGTGAAAGTATGGGTATGATATAGTGTCATTGTCTTGCAAATTTGTGACATTAGGCACTGCTGCAACTTCTCTAATTTAAAAGAAATATTAAATCTATCTAATTCTCAAATCTGAATTTATTGTAGAATATTTTATGTGTTTAGAGCTTGTGACAATTTTATTAGCTCCTAATTGTGTGTTTTTAGGACTTGGATAATTTGTTGAAAAATCTGGTCCTAAGTCTCTGAAAAATAGTCCAATTTTAGCAATTTTATAAAATTCTAGAAAAATCATCTCATGTTGGTTCTTTTGTCAAAATTTAGAACTCTGAGTCCTCTTTCCAACAGATTTTATTTGAGTGAAAACCGTCAGGTAGATTGAGAGAAAAGCTAGTTTTCCCAAAGGGTGACAAATCTGGACAGGTTTTCGAATATAGTTTGTAGATGAATTTTTGGAGGGGCTGTGCAACTTCTGAAAATTGGAACTGAAACTAGACAGATTGAATACTGTTTATGTGCAATTTCAGCCCCTAATTTGACCTAGAAGTATTTTTACCAAAGTGTTCTTGTTAGCCCTGCAGAACCGAACAGTGCTGGAAATTGTGTTCTATTATGTTAATTGTCTCTAAGTGTTTCAAAGCATTTCTAATGTTGTTTTCTTGCCTTACTATACTTATGAATGATGATCATGGACTATATTTCCTCTCGTATGTTTTTCTCATACTCTTTATATGACCGAATTACCGAATGTGACTAAACTTACCTAGCAAAGGATCTAATAAATGGGAAATGATAAGGGCTGCAATGGGTGATGTTCATCTTAGTGTTTTAGAACAATTTTATACATACATGACATGAATTATATGGGATTAATACCAAATGTTAGTCTTGTGTAAGCGTTTGAGCGAGCCCCTAGGTTGACACGACGTATCAGACTCTATGCGATGTTTCAGGGTGTAAGCGAGCCCTTGGTGTGTATGTGCAGGGTGTAAGCGAGCCCTAGGCACGATTTGGGGTGTAAGCGAGCCCACTTGTTTGCTGTCTCTTTTTGAGGTCCATCGATGTCGCTGACCGGTAAATAACCGGGAGGTGGGCATGGTGGTAAGTCAGCAAAGCAGCAAAATGGAGAGTTCTGACAGTCCGGTGTTTAATCTTGTGTTGGGTAGAAGGATCTCTTTAGGGGGGTTATAGATGCCTAGTCTAACTACTAATTCATAAAACCTTAACGTAAGTATGTTATGTTACCTGATTTTGTTTTGTATGGTGATTGATGATAGAAGATATAGGGTGTGTGTGTTTTTACTCGGGCATTCCAAGCTCATGGGTTATGCCAGGTGAAAGAAGCAGCTTACGACGGGGAAGTTATCCCGAAGACAATCAAGATGAAGTTTAGAGCCATGGTTCACTTGAAAAGTTTGGACTAGTAGTTGTTTTTTTTTCTCTCTCCTTTTACCTTTTGGTTGACAGTGTTTTGTAAACCTCTAGTGAAGCTCAAATCAATTATCTATGTTATAACTCTGCTTATATGTGTATATTAAAATATTGTGGTTATTTCTTTTGTTTGAGTTGTACTTTATATATTTCTCTTGTGGTCTCAAATTTTGGGGTGTGACACTTTCGCTCATGCTCATTCATATGTTTGTAGGTGAGCCAAGAGAGGACCAGACCCAGCCTTAGTGAAGTCTGTGTGGAACAACCAAGGTTTTGAAGAGTCAGCCCTTGTGTCTCACGCACGAGACTCGTCTTCACTCTTTTGTTATGTATTCATATTTTGTCATGTTGGCGAAGTCTTTGAATCTGTTGTATATAGTTTTCATGGGTTGACTTAGACTTAAATGATCCTGTCTGTACAGAACTTTATGTTACTGTGTCTTCTGTTGTGAGTTATTAATATGCCTATGTATGGTTTATTATAACGTGCCATGTAAGCACAGCTCTATGGACAAAGTTTTAAATTTTGCTTCCATTTGGCCCTTTTACTCTGATAGGTTATGTCTAGTTTGATTTGAGGCCATAGGTAATCTTATGATTACTGGCCGGTTATGTCCTTAACCCTTGAGGGTAGGTTCAGGTCATGACAGAGTGGTATCAGAGCACGAGTTAATAACTCACACACTTGTCCAGGGTGAAAGTCCCGAAATCTTTGTTACGTTTGCATAACGTAGATAATTGAAGTATTGAAATGTTTTAATATGAGTTGTAGTCTCATTTGAACTGTGGATAATGGAAGTGTTTTAATATAAGTTGTAGTCTCATTTAATTGTTTGGCTAGATAATGAGCCATGTTTATGAATTTGAACTGGGAAAGTAAAGGAAAAGTGGAATGAAACACAGATGTATTTGTCATGAAACTGAAAAACGTTGTAAGTTGATTTACGAGTGTTAAACATTTATCATATGCTAATGTTTTAGTTATTTCTCATACTTGATTTAGTATATCTCTACTGGGCTTTGGCTCACCCTTTATGGGACATCATTTTCAGGTACAGATGGTATGCCACCTCCAAGGACGTAGCTTGGGAGGCTTAGAGGCTGAAGGATCTTTTTGTTGTTATTTATTTATTTTTATTTTTTTTGTATTACATATAAATCAAGCCAAGGGCTTATTTTGTATAAAGAGTTAGAACTCTTCTTTTGTTGAACTCAAGTGTTGACTTGGAAAGTTGTAAGCCCGTAGGGCATTTACTTTTGTTGTCAACATGTAATACTTTTGTACTTAATACTCTGATATTTAGAATATGATATCTCTTTCTTGTATCATGAATGTATGAGTTATATGTTTATTTTGAGGGCGTTACAGATTCAACGTTGTACAAGACAATTTCGAAGTGAAGACGAGGCTGGAAGAGACACATAAGGGTCGGTTCGATTTGGGCATGGATTTGCTAGGTAATTGAGTGTACACTTGTGTAATTCTTTTATGTCTTCTTAGTGGATTGTTTTGTGACTTTTGCTCGTAGTTTTTTTTATCACAATTGAAGGTGCTCCAATTATGGTTTTTTCACGTAAAATCGTTGTGTCAATTTTATCTTGATTGTTTGATTAGAATTGTTATTTACTGCTTAAAATTAATGCATAATCACAAATCAATATTTATTGATTTCTAGTTTTTTTAGGGTGAATGCTTGTTTTAATTTAGTAATTAACTTTTTATCAAATCATATTTTAACTTAAAAAATTCAACATTCAATTTTCACTATTTAATTGTCAGCTTTCAATTTTCAATTTTAACAATCACCATTTAAGATGATGTTTGGTGCAAGTTTTACAAGTTGAAAACTGACTTATAGAAAATATAAGTTAAAACATTACTCCTTCAAGTTTCAAATATGTTAAAAACACTACTCCTTCAATTTTCAAATAATATTTTTTTATAGTTTATTTAAATTATTTTAATCTAATAAATTATAAGAAAAAATGCACCAAACACTCTGCATAGACTTTTAAAATTTAAAAATATAAGTAATTGCACTTGACATGTCGATATATGAATTTCATAGGCTTTATTTATTTTAAGTAATAGTTCTTGGGGGCCATTCATTCAATTTGTTTTCCTACTTGCCTGCTCAATAGGGAATTTGGTTCATTGCTGAAAGTTTCCTACTAACATTAATTCATCATTCATGATTTGGGCTAACTCTATGGTTAGGGTAGTTTTGACTTTTACTGACATATTTTTCGATGAGTTGATAAAAGTGTCAATGTGTATTTCATTTTAAGATGTTAAATTAAGTTATAGTTTTTCTAAGAAAAAAGTTAACAATAACTCCTCCCCACAAGTTCTTAGTAGATGGGGGTCCTACAAAAGAAAATATCCGAACAGTTTATGAAATAAAAATAAATTAAATAATTAAAAGACTAAAATTTTAGAAATAGATAAAAAAATACTTTTTAACTTTACAAATTCCGTTATTTTTATTTATTTATTTTTTTTATAACATCCTACTTATATATTATTAAAAATGCTAGATATTTCTAATAAATTACAAGCTAAGTAACTATTAGGTGTGGGTCTCCAACATATATGGATATGCAACTTATATAATTGATAATTTAATTTGTAATTTAGTAAGAATTTGTAAAAGGACGATCATATTAAATGACTCGTTAAAATTGCAGTTTAATTGATTATATATTGAAATTTAATTAATAATTCAATTTTTTTTAAAAATAATTGGTTAGATTTACTTACTTTTTGCATTAAAAAATATATTAAATGATTTTTTAGAATTTATCAATTATATATTGAAATTTAATTAATAAAAAATTTATAAAATAAAAAAATGGCATGTTAGATTTATTTATTTTTGTTCTCATGAAATAATATTTCACAAAGTTTATGTGAAAATTTATTTTTAATTAATGATGTACCAAAACCAACTCAATATTTTTTTAACGTAAATTATAAATACACTCATAAAATTTGCTTAAAATACTAATTAGCTCATATGATTTTAAAAATTATATCCCACCCCTTAAATTTTCTAATCACATAACAAATAACACTTTCATTAATCAATTATTAAGTCAATTAATCTTTTTTAATGATATTTTTAATTAACAATTTTAGTAATTCATTATTGTATAGGAAAATAATTAGAAATTTTATTTTTCTGTCAATTCTGTTAAATAACAAATTCTGACAAAAAAAGATAATTATAATTTTTGAAATCACAATGACCAATTTATATTTTAACCAAACTAAAAAATTATATTTGTAATTTATCCTTTTTATTTTGTTTTATTTTATACACACATTGATTTCTAGACAAAATTTGTGATTCCACCCTTGGCTAGTACAATTTGGTAAATAAATTATAGCTTGCTCGTATGCAGGTTATTCAACTATAAAAAGAGAGAGCCCTTCTACTGATTTTCTGCAACAAAACAATAAGATTTCAATTTTCTTTTTGAGGTGTGTTTGGAACGAAGGAAAATCTGAGAAATGGGTGTTGGAATGGGAGTTGTGATGATGATAGTGGGCATGGTGATATGCCTTGCCACGGTGGCACATGCAGCTCAAGGGACTGCTACTTTCTATGGTCCTCCTTACAAGCGTGAGTGTTATTTATTTATTTATTTATTTAATTAGATGTCCGAATTAGTTTGAGTCCAACTCGATTATTTTCAAAATCTTGAAATTAACAACTCGATAAACATTCATTGACTCCTTGAAGTTATTCGAGATTTTGATTCTTATTATTAAATCTTTACTGAGTGTTCACTGTGCTATTTGGGCTTATGGGATCCATCAGAAGTTCTGTTTTGATTATTCGAACCATGCAATATGTAGAGCTCGTCAAGTATTTCATTCTTGTAAAAAATTATGTTGATCATGTCAGATTTCTGTCAACAATTTATTTTAAAAATCATATTTACTGTTGATAGAAATATGATTTGATCAAATGACTATCGATATCCGATTAACGTATTTTTTTGCAGGGATGAAGTACTTGGCGAGTTTTACACGTCGAACAGTTCGGATTATTGAAATAAGACCCATGATGGGTCCCTATGAGCCTAACAATATATTGGGGGTGTTTTTTTAGGCTGTTTTTTTTTTTTTTTTTTGAACGGCAAAAGAGATCTTTATTAATGAGAACATACAAAGTATGAGAAATACATAAATAAATAGGAGCTTGGAGCTAACTCATGCTCTAAGCTCTCCAAGCTCTAGTTGGTGAGAAACTAACAAACAAAGCTAAAGCAACAAAAGCAGCATAGCAATAGACGAGCAAAACAGAACAGCCCCAGATGAGCAGAACAGAGTGGAAAGCTTCTACCTTTGAAAAGCTATTTTGGACTGTTTGATTAAACTTATTTCAAACAGCTTCTGATTCTAACAATTTATCTTAACTCAAAAAAGCTAATTCTGAGAAACTGCTCACCCCTTGCTTCTGATTATCAGTTTCTGCTGTGGACATGTTAATTTATGATTATATTCTTAGATTTTTTTATTTTTTATTTTTTTAAAAATAGAAAAAGACCCAAATGGACTATAGATTATTGTTATTATTTTTCATGAGATATGTGGACAAATAGTGAATAACAAAAAATAATAGTTAATTGAAAAAGGTACTTCACAGCTTATTTAACAAATACTATTCAACAACTTAAATCTATAATCTAACAACTACACCAAACAGATTAACAGCTTCTGATTAAAGTCATAATCTATAATCTGTTTTAACAGTTACATCAAGCGAGGCCACTCTAATTTGATCTCGGACTGGAAAGAAGCCTAACCTATAATTTATACACCACTTGTATGCAACAACAAACTTATGCATATTCTACATTATCTATTTGAAAAATCTTATCATCTGCTTTTAGTCTTTATATTTTATTTTTTATATCATTTTGATCTGTATAATTTTAATTCAAATTAATTTTGATTGTAAACTTTTGATTTTGTGTGTCATACTTTTAGGCATAAAATTATAAATTTGATCAATTCAGTGATATAACCTCAATTAAATCAGTGAATTTTTTTTTTTTATGAAAAACCCTAAGGGCGTTATCAATTGAACCAAACTTATACAAAATTCAAAATTAAAGGTAAAAAGTGAGCAAATTAAAATTGTAAGGATTAAAATGTCACAAGCAACAAAATGTAGAAACTACCAATATATATACAAATATATTGTGTGTGTGGTTTTGCTTTTTTAATGTATAACACTTCTAATCATAGTATACTAACAGTAACCCGTGCGATGCATAGGAAAATAGACCATATACATTTTGAGTGATAAATAAATTATTTTAACCTTAATTATATTTTAACGGTGGCAAACCATGATGTTGGGTCATCCTGGTAGATGTTAACAATAATTAACTTATGAAATTTCACAATAAAATTTGATATGCATAAAAAAATTATTAATTATAAAGATTATTAGGGATAGTAGTATGGGCGAACTGTATGTAGGTGAGAGAATGGAAAAAAGAATTAAAAAC
The DNA here is from genome assembly GCA_030407325.1 of Camellia japonica. Taxonomy (NCBI): domain Eukaryota; kingdom Viridiplantae; phylum Streptophyta; class Magnoliopsida; order Ericales; family Theaceae; genus Camellia; species Camellia japonica. The sequence goes on from JAPPVO010000019.1 coordinate 189,892,841, forward strand.
ACATGGGGGGTTCAAGTATGTTTATGGTGGGGTGCAAACGAAAAGTTGTGGGGGTGCAAGTGTCACTTGCACCCCTCCATGTGCCGATAATTTTTTTCTCTTCTCCCACCTGCATGTAGTTCCCCTTAATAGGATCACAATCACTTGATAGCATAAATAACTTGCATCAAACTATAGTCTTATGCAGGGGAAAAAAACACACAACATTAAAAGAAAGAAAATCTATAAACTCATAAAAGTTATCATAAATGTACACTTTTAAATCAGTGGTGTATATTATTTTTGTGGGACCAAATTTTAAATAAATCTCAACCTTTAATTATTATTTCTAAGTAGTTTTCAAAAAAATTTTAATCTAAATTTGTTGTCCTACTCATAAAAAGAACTTCTTAAACAAATCATCAATTGATTCTATTAGTAACCCTCTATCTTTGACATGCATGTCATATCAAAGTATAAATTCTTTGCCATAATCATTTTCTCCATAATTTGAATAATACCTGCATAGTTCCTACGACATTTAAAAATAAATAAATCAAGAAAAGATCTTCATAAGATTATAAAATTTATATAAGAAAATAGTTTTAATCTATTTTATTTATAAAATAAAATGATGACAAATTATTTGAACTTTACTTGAAGATATATCATTATATACTAACAAAAAAATTATATGGCCTACTCAATGAAAAATAGTCGAATGAAACAAAAATCATGGTTATTGAATTAAATCATATGGGCTCTAAATTGATAATATAATCTAGCAAATTAACTAATAATAATAGAGAGAGATCGACAAATATGTAGTATCTCCCTACCATCTTTGTATTATGTTCATTAATTTTATATATCGTATGAAAGTGTTACTCGTCTCGATCTTTCAATAAAATATGTACCAAGAAAAACAAATTTAATAAGAAATTGGTTCTAAACTATATTATTAAAGGAAAAAAAAATTCAAAGAGAGACTACGTAAATTGAGAGATGAGATTGAAGAAATACTATAACAAATGACAGCCTTAAAAAAATTAAAAAAAGAAAAAAGAAAAAAAAAGACACACATGACAATGATCTAAAGCAAATTATTTTCAACAACTAAAAGAAAGAACAATAATTATTACCTTGGATAAATATAGTGATGAAAATTAATTTTGTAAGATTTTTATGCTGCCTCCTCCTATACAGCCTTCATCATCCTATTATCAATACTCTTCTCGTTCAGAGCCAACAAAAAAAAAATGTTTTATCTTTATCACTTGATAAATAATTATGAATAATAAAAATTATGAAGACAATGTTAAGAATTTAAAAGGAGATAAGAAATTATAGATAATGACATTTCAGAAGATAAAAAATTCAAAGTAAAAAAGAATAATATGTTATGGAAGGAGAAAAAAAATGAATAAATCAAAATAAAGATTTAGATATATATGTTTTTGGTAGATATATATTAATAAATCATATCTTTATCTAAATTTTATTTTTTAAATTTTTTTAAATCAATTATTTAATCTTTTTATTATTTGTAAACCATGAAATTAAGTTTGATATCTTTATCTATGGGGAGAAACTTTAAAATTCAAATATTTATCTATAAGTCATGAAATTAATTATTTTAATTAATTATTTAATTTTTATCTTTATCTGTAAACAATGAAATTAATTTTCAAAAATTATTTCACAATTTTTATATGTTTATCTATAGGGAGGAATTTTGAAATTCAAATCTTTATCCATAAGACATGAAATTAATTTTTATTTTAATTAATCAAACAATTAGAAAATGAAAGAAAATAGAAAATATGAAAAATAATGAAAGAGGATTGTCCCATAGGAAAAAGAGAGTTTTAAAATTATGAGAATTTATGAATAGACTTTTGGAAGCTTTTTGAGAAAAAAAATTATATTTGCTTATATGTATATATAGTATAGATATCATGCAAACACTAACAAATTTAGGCTTTGTTTGGCAACCAATTTTTTGGCAAAAAAGCACAAAAGATAAAATAGGAAATAAATCAATAAGAAAAAATATCACATTTAAATTATAATCATTTTACTTTTTCTCTTATAAAAGTTAAAAAAGTTAAAAAAATCAAACCTAATAAATTTTTAATTCCAAGTTAAAATAACTAAAAAATAAAAAAAATCAATTAAAAAAATCTATTGCCAAACGAGGACTTACACACGTACAGATAGGTGACCTTTTTCAACATATGCTCTCTATTTTTGTTTTATTTTTTGTTTATTTTTTTTTTCAGCATCTGCATGTTATGGGAACCAAGACAAAGGAGTAATGATAGCCGCGGCAAGTGACGCCATCGGGGGGAAGGCGGCGTGTGGAAGAAAGTATAAAGTGACATGTACGGGTCCGACAAATCAGGGTGTGCCACGTCCTTGCACCGGTAAAAGTGTAGTAGTAACCATCGTCGATTACTGTCCACTTGGCTGCCAGGGAACCATCGATCTCTCTCAAGCTGCTTTCGCCATGATTGCTGACCGCAACGCGGGCAAAGTCAAAATCGAATATACCCCGTAAGCCCGACTGACTCTCATTCACGATATAAATACTAATGTTACATAATCTTAATTTTCACTGTTCCTTTATTTATTTCAGTGAAAAATATTTTTATATTTAGTTATGTTTTTGAAACTAATAACTAATAGTTACATTAGTGGTGGTAGTAGTGGAGGGCTTAGGGTGGCGGGGACAGTGGCCATGGTTATCATAATCTCAATTCGGATCTTACAATCCATTTGGGCACAATCTATCCGAATTGTGCAAAAAATCTCTTACAAATAGGATCTTTTGATCTTGGTAATTGGATCTTATAGGATTATAGAATCCCGATCTAAATCCATTTCTATCCGATTGTAAGTCTTGTTTTGTATCGTATGACCTATTTTATTGTAAATTTTATATTTGTTGTCTAAATATCAATTTATGTGGTCCAAATGAATAAAAAAAAATATATTATTGAATCAAATAGGTTAAGAAAAATAAATTAGGAAACAAACATTTGCATATTGTAGCAATTTAAGAAAACTAAATAGTCGAAAAAACAAAGTTATCTTTAGTGGGATTAGAGGAAGACAAGATGATTGCAACTTTATCCCAATTTTTAAAGAGACTATTTTCGTGACTCAACCTGCTCCACTAGATATGCTAACGATAAACTTTATCATTCGGTTAAGTCGCTCTTTTGAATTCTCAATTTATTTTCATATGCAACTTTGTTAAATATATATATATATATATATTCACTTTTTATACATTATTGTAGATTGCAAAGTATTATGTTATAGAATTCTTCTTCTTCACCTTCTGTTTTGATGAAATACAAAACTTTTACCACCGAGTTTTCTATTGTATGTATTATATTTACATTTTACATGAAATATTATATTTTTCACAATATCTTCACTTCTTTTTAATAAAATATAAGTTATGTATATTTTTTAACAAATATTTATTTAAATTGAATTATTACGTAATTTGTCTTTTTCGATAGGATCCTACGTTCTCGATCCAATCTTGTAAACACATCCAATGATCCAATGTAGGATTCTAATTTTAACAACCTTGGAAGCGGCGGCGGCGGCGGCAACAGTGGTGGTGGTGGTAAAGATTGGGTGAAGGTGGTGGTAGTAGAGGCGGTAGTGTGGTAGTGGTGGAAGTGGACATGGTGGCGACAATAACGGTGGTGGTAGTGGTGGTAGTGGCAATGTAGTGACATTGGTAAAATTCAATTGAGAAAACATTTTTGACCTTTTAAAATTATAAAATATTTTCTATCTAAATAAACTAATTTTCAGTTGACAAAAAAGTATTTTCGGTTGAATTTATATATATATTAGGGTGAGCAGCGGATATGCAGATCCGCCAAAACCAACCGAACCGAACTAATCCGTCGCATTTTGGACGGATGTGTGATGACGAGCGGACGGTTGCGGATTGATTTTCTCCAATCCGCCAATCTGGCGGACGGATGGCGGATTTGAGATTCCTTTGGCCGCAACCGAACCGCCAAACCGCGAGCATCCCTAGTAATTTATAAGACTTTGTGTTTTCAGTTTGTTTAAATATTCTGTTTGCGTTTTCAATTAAAAAAAAGTTTAAATATTCTGTTGAAAAAAAGTTTTCAACTTGAATATCTTTTTTAAATTGAAAAAAATAAACGTATTATTTATTTATATTTTTTGGTTTTTAAATCTATCTCTAAAAATAATAAATAGAAAATATGATATATGCTGATTGGTTTTTGTTTTAAAAAACAGATATAGATGTAACAATAAAGAGATATACAATCTCTACTACTGCTCTGTTCATGGTTTGAGTGATTTGAATTGTTTTTATATTTTAAGAACCACAAATTGTAATACTTTATATGGATGAGGCATACTGTTATTATGGTATGTGGATAAGGCATGCAGTGATTGTGATATTCTAAAATTTCAAACTTTTTTGTTTTGGATGAGATATGCAGTGATTGTAATATTTTTTTAAGTCATTGACTGTAATACTTTTTTTTTTTTTTTGAGGAAGTGCACAAGTTGAATTATGTTGAAAATTTATAAAATTTTAAACCGCTAAACCGATTCGCATCTATTCGCCAATCCGCTCAATTCATATCCGCCGGATTGGCGGACGGATGCGCATTGATTTTATCTAATCCGCCAATCTAGCGAACGGATGGCGGATTGGAGGTTTTGTGGCTGCAACCGACCCGCGCCCACCCCTAATATATATATATATATATATTTCCCACTGTTAGGCCGAATGGGTAGCAATTTCTTTAAATTATACATTTAGTGGGTAAGCTTTTAAATGATTTAGTTGTCGATAAAAAAATCATCACTTATTGCTCTCTTTTCTTTCTTTTTTCTTTTTATTATTTTTTTATTGTTGTGATTTTGCAGGGCATGAAGCTATAGTAAGAAAGATTTGGAAGGGACATGCTGATATTAATATAGAAATAACTCAAGCATTTCATGGAAACTTTGTATGTTTCCATGAGTTATGTTGTGACCATGTGATGCATCTGTATCAGTGGAATAAATAAAAATCATTTCTAAGCTTTTACCCATTATATAAGACTAGTGAGATGGTCATGTGCAAGATAGGCTAGCTAATACTCATTATTGGTGCCCGTTATGAAAAAAAAAACTTAATAATTGTAAAATATAAATAGTTAAATATCAATGAAAATTGACTACTTGAAAAATTATTCATACAAATAAGTTAAAACTACTTCAAACGAAGATTAAAACAAAATTAAGAAAAAATAATGTCTTTGTCCATAATCTACACATAGAAGCGTGACGGATTGTTGTTTATCAAAACCAACAATGCTAATGTTCACAAAGAGATGGAGAGGAAGAAATAAAAAGCAGACTAAAATTAACAAAAAAATGACAAAATCAAGAATAACAATCCTGTGCTTATGCTCACATATGAATTTATCCCGTGGTTGTAGCACATCAAGAATTATAAATTGTTAGCAATCATAATTTGAATTGTCAGTTCTATTTAAATATTTTGGACCAAAATAAGTCAGTCACACTATGATTTTATTTAAAAAAAATAAAAAATCAATTGTCTAACTAAAGCTCCAATTAAACAAAAATAAAAATAATTGTTCCTTGGCCATGCAAGGTTGCTAATATGATTACATCCATTTGCACGTATCAAACAATATTAGTACACATTGAAATGAAATTCAAATACATTATTGGACAAACTGAAAAAAGAAAAACAGGATTCAAATTCTTTCTTTCACCCAACTTCATAATTAGATATTAACACACGAACATTTTTATACTTTCAAATATATAATAAACAGTCACCATAAAATACATATATATATATAATAAATAGAGTCACCATAAAACAAAAAAAAAAAAAAAAACGAAAAATAGAAAACTACAATTTGTATGAACACAACCACACCAAACAATGACTTTTGATACCTTGATCGTGATGAGATTTTCAAATTTTGGATGCTAGCTGCCAAATGTTGGCCTTCTTATAATGGCGAACTTCCATGAATTACGCTTTGAGAAATAAATGGTTGTGAAGACCCAAAGAAGGAATAATGAACCTCAAGATAGAAAAATAAATGTAAAGAATGACATTCTATATGTGTTACGACCCCATCCTGTCCCAAACAAGATAGTGTAGTGATCAACCAGTAATTGCAGACTACCAAATGTTGGAAGTGGGAGAGGGGGAAGGCCTAACTTTCAAAACAAGTTGGACTTCTATGATAATGAAAGCATACATTCCTCTTGGATTGTTATCTACATTATTACATGACTTAAACAATAAAATAAAATGCAACACTTATGACATAACTTTACAAAATCAACACAAGCTTATAACATCGACTTCTAAGCAACTTCTCTTTGTATTCAGACTCTTCATCACTTACATATATATATATATATAAGGGGTGAACTATTGCCCAGTGAATAGTAATACAGAAAAGTGGTAAACGAATGAATATCGATGAGTTTTAATAAAACCAAGCACAAGATCATAGTTCAAACATAACATAATTTGTACATGTAAACAAAGTTTGACTTGCAAATATATACATAGCGATGACCATTCCAAGGTTTTCGAGTCAAGAGTCCACAAGAGGAGCTCCATTAGTTAGAAGTTATTGGCATGATTCACAATAACAAACATGATCCCAGTTGTCATCTTAATACATGGTAAAAAAAATAAAAGATGTTCATTCATAACAAAACAATATCATAGCTTTCTTAAAATATCGTAAGTTTGCATTTCGAATAATAGCTTTAACAAAAATAATTTTACTATACTACTACTCACAAATGGCTCTTGAACAAAGGGTTACTTCCTCCAAAGTGCTTGACCTACAAAAGTACAATACAAGCATTCAATGAAATACGGTCTAAAGCGATGAAACATTACTCTTTTCGGTTCTAATTCTAATGTTCTAGCTTATCTTTATACTATTTCTCTCAACTATACACTTCTAGGTCCATTTTTAAGTCTTCTTTTTATTTTATTTCAAGTACCAATTGAGCAAAACGAAGCCCAACAAGCCAAAAAGGTGAAAAGTTGAGCAAATGCTCTGTTGGCCGTTGTGGGATGCCTTTAGGGTTACTGTCACACCACACTTTTTATTTCTCGAAATTCATTACCAAAGCCATTATCATAAGCTCCATCTCAGAGATAGCATACAGAAGCTCATTATATTTATAATGAATACATAAGGAAGAGTTCTCTCATACGAATATAAAACGGATGCAACGTGAACATAACTAAATAAATTGCTCGCAGGCTTACATCTTTAAAGTACAACAAAGAGTTTAAACCTTTTTACATCAAAGGCACTCCGCCGACAAATAAAAGGCCCCGTGGCCAACAGTTAAGGAAAATCCATGACCTTGTAGCACACCTCGATGTTCACCTGAAAAGGGATTAGCAACGTGGAATAAACATAAAGTCCAGTAGGGATCTCAACATGATCCTCAACAATAACAACTTACAGATAGCTATGATCATGAAATGTTAATCTCATACTATTTAAATAATGTGACATTTTATAGCCAAAGTATACATACGTAAATACTTTTCTCGAAAACGTTCAATTTATCCAACGACACCAAGGTTAGCTTTTACTACCCATTTCCCATTTAAACAACTCTTACACGTTACCATATTTTCCATTTGTAACAAAACACCACATAGTATCCGTCTTATTTCTTTTGAACAACACATTCACCCAATCCGATTTTATCACATGATTCATACCCAATATATATAACCAAAGTCTGACCTCACATATTCATTACATTCTCAATCATGAGCTCAAAATTTAACAAAATGCCTTCAATAAAACAATTTATGATAGGAAACTTCCATAACCACTCTCTAGCACGCCCAAATATACATGAACACATCTACTCAACATGTGGGATAATTCAATCTTACTAATTCATAATCATCATAACACATGACACACACAGTCAAACTGAAACAACAATGATAAATAATCCTTGCTCTACATGCCCGAAGCATGGTTAGCCAATGTTACGTCTCCCCACAATGAATTGCCAATTTACCAGGCACAAGCTGGAAGGGAATGGTACCTCTGCCAATTCTCCAGGCGCTAGTTGGAAGGGAATGGTACCTCTCATTATCAACGCGGCCAATTCTCCAGGCACTAGCTGGAAGGGAATGGTACCTCTCTGTAGACGTCCCCGAACGTCCCGGGAGGGAATATCCCGTTTTGTTCATTTGGGCTCACTACAGTTCAGGACTTAATGTCACGGTCCTGTATCTAATCTCGCAGAGTACAATGCAAAACCGATGAATCATCAAAGAGTCCAAATCCGGCAAATCATTTTTGAAAACAGATTTTTTTTTGAAAGAAGTGCCAAACATGGACTGCTTTGCCAGATACAGAGTTGCCACCTAAATATTTATTTTGGGGGAATTTAGGAAACCCTGACTCGTTGCCTAAGGCCACGTGTCCGTCATTACCAAAGTTGCCTCAGCTCGAGAACTTGGGTACGATTGGGGAAGGTCACTTCGTGAGCACCCCCGCTCGCCCAATCGAAGATCGGCCTCTACTAACCATGATATCTAGTTTTGAAAACATTATGCGTTCTTATTCCGGTTATTAGCCTAGAATTACTACGTGATGCGCGCAGCATATAAGTATAGACCGGGTCGCCTGAATTGGAACAAAACATTTCATGTTTGTTTTTGAAAGATGGTTTGCTACTCGCAAGTAGGCTTAAAAATGCAGATTTTGCCACCCTCAGGTGGGCTTAGAAAAAGATGGTTTTGCCACTATCTAGTGGGCTTAAAACTCACAGTCGATGATTTGTTCCAATCCAAATAACCCAACCTTCACCCACAGGCATTCAGGCAGTTATATCACATAAGCATATAGCCTCATGATAAGCATGCTATCATGGTAGTCACTCACACACATGCAAGGATACTAAAGCATAAAACTTACCTAGTACTCCAAGCCAAAAAAGAAGCTATGTCAGAAATCCATGCATGACCCTAAAATTTTCCCTTCCAGGTCTTCAAATGTTTACATTCTTCTCCCGCCCCATTTGCCTAGAGATAAGTCTTCAAAACTGTTCCACATACTCCTAGGGTCTTCTCGGATTCCCAAAATAGACTACTCCACTATTGTTCCCATTGGAATTCTACTCACAAGCCTAGGGTGCAAACACGCTCTTATATTCAACTCAAGGCCAAATAGGTCAATGGCGATCACACGATCCCGGTCACCCAAGACAATTCTTACCAATGATACACTCGTTACCTGAGAACACAACCCATACATCACTCTAGTAACATTTCGAGCACCAACCCACGAAATTTTTTTCCCACTCAAGACTCTACTCAAAATCTAATTACACCACTAATTCATAACTAACCATGGCACAACGCTAACCCCATTTACGGTCGATAGGACCACAAGGAACTTACAATTCAACAATTCAAGACACTAAATGACACATCCTAGGCTCACCCTCACTATGCCAATATATGGATCTCACACTCCCTTAGACATTCCTACATCACTTCCCTAATCCTCACAAAACTCTAAGGTCTCACATTTTCTTAAACTTAACACTATAAAAGCTTTAAAATTTTGGCCCTTATCAAAACACTACGCTAGTCACAAAATTTCCATAGACTTCTCATTTTCCACGAACAATTTCCAAACTAATTAAGAATCAAAGGCCATCGCATGACCACCACAAAGTTCAATATCTAATATACAACAACACTAGGATCATCATTATCCTTAACAACTTTTCATTACACATATATATAAGAGAGTGTTCAAAATTCACTGCATGTCCAACACATGAGGGTAAACAAATATCAATACATATACCACACATAATCACGGCGCCTTAGCACCCCACAGCACACCGATCAAAAACAGAAGCTTCACAATTAATAATATAGATCTCTAAAACAAAAGTCCCTCTCAGGGGTGATGCTACCGCGTTGGTTTAAAAGTCGGCCCTCGCGAAGCTTCCGAAGCCTAGCCTCTTCGGATCTGATACCGATAATGTCCCCGACTGGACTGATGGGACAAGGTCCGACTAGATTCTGAAACACCCGAAGAACCTACATGCCAAGGGCAAAAACGTCTAACATGGCCCTGTTAACCACAACTAAAACAAACAGCAGTCTCCAAACTCTGAACCTAATTTGGAGCCTGGACTAGGAATGGCAACGGGGCAGGGCGGGGTCAGGGATCGCCCTCCCGGTCCACTATCCCCGACGGTAGAAATTCCCCCGGCCCCGACCCCGATCCTCGACAGGGAACCTACCCCCGGCCCTGCCCCCTAACGCGGATCGGGTTTCCATGACCTCGGAAATTCCCCGACCAAAAAACAAAAAACAAAAAACAAAAAAAAATTCAGTCCCAAATCTGATTAATATTCAAATTTCAGTCCCAAATCTGATTCATATTCATATTTCAGTCCCAAATCTGATTCAAATTTTAGTCCCAAAAAAATTTCAACCACAGATTCATATTCAACAACAACAACATACCAAATTTAATAACAACAACAACAAATTTGCAGTTTAACAACAACCCAACAAATTTTGTTCCAAAAAAAAAAAAAAAAAAAAAAAGATCAATGAGGCGAGAAATAAAAACATATTTAAATTTTAAAAAATAATCTGAAAAAAATATATATATATGTTTTCGTCATCATCAACAGATTTAAATTAAAAAAAAATAATCTGAAAAAAAATAATTCGAAAATCTCATCATCACCAACAAGATCAGATCACAGAGTGAGAGAGAGATAACAGATCTGAGTACAGATCTAACAGATCTAATCGACGGTGGCTGTGGCGAGGTCGACGGTGGCTGTGGCGAGATCGATGGTGGCTGTGGCGGTGGGTTCGGCAGTGGTGAGAGAGAGGCAACTGTGAGAGTGAGAGTGCTCACCAAGGCGATTGTGAGAGTGAAAGAGTTGAGAGAGAGAGAGAAGAACGAGAGTTGAGAGAGAGTGAAAGAGAAGAACGAGAGAGTGAGAGTAAGAGACCAGTGAGACCACCGCGGGTTGTATTGTATTGTGTGAGACTAGGGTTTGGTTTATTTTATATATATATATATATATAAGGGGTATAAAAGTAATTTTACTTCGGGGAAATTCGGGGCTGGGGCCGGGGACGAGGACAGGCATGGGCCGGGGCTTGAACACTGATCCCCGTCCCTAGTCCGAAACAGATCGGGTATTGATTTTCAAATATCGTATTCTCCCCGTTGGGGGTACTTTTCGGGGAAAAATCGCTCAAATCAGGGTCGGGGTCGGGGATCCCCGTCAGGTCGGTTTCAAATTGCCATCCCTAACCTAGACCTCACTGGGTCCCCCAACAGACGAGTCTGAAACCCCCGACGAAGACAAGGACTGAGTCTAGGAGTGAGCATGCGCTCGCCTCCACCTCTTACTAGGCCTAGTGTGCTTATGAACCGTAGGAGTTACCGAAGTGGCCTCCTCTCTAACCCGACCAACATTGCTAACCATGGCCTCTACATGTGCCGCCGCCTCAACTAGTGCATAATAATTCTTCCACATAGATCCAACCACCTTCTCCCGGATATCATCACGTAACCTCCTCTCGAACTCATAACAACGATACTCCTCTGTTGTCACTAACTCTGGGGCAAACCTTGACAAACTAGTGAACCTCATCTCAAACTGAGCCGAAGGAGTAGCATCCTGGCGCAACTCAATGAATTGTTCCCTCCACCTATCCTGAGCAGAAGGAGGGAAATACTTGGCCAAGAAGGCCTCGATAAACGCAACCCACGTGGCACCTACAATACCCTTCGTATACTTCCACCAATAATTTGCATCTCGTTTCAATTGGAAGGTCGCCAAAGAAATCCTCAACCCCTCATCCTCAAATCTGAGCATATCAAGAGTCTTGGTAATCTGTTCCAACCAAATCTCTGCCTCTAGTGGTTTTGCCTCTCCCAAAAACTTCGGTGGATTAGAGCGAATAAACTCCTTAGTAAGCTTGAGGGTACGCCCGTTGTCCCCCTCATTGCGAGCTAGAGCGTCTTGCACTGCTCTCACAACCTCGCGTGCAACTTTCTCGCCGAAAACCGATGTTGTAATGGCAAGTGCTAGGGAAACCGCCATGCCCCTACCAACGCCCCTACTACTCGTCCATTCTCTATTTCTTCGCGCAGACATCCTATAAAATCCCAAAACAAAATCAAGTAAGTGCACAACGCGACAGTCTCTTTGAAACACATACTCACCACTACTAAGCTATACAACACACTAAACCTACAAAACATACCATTCTCAAAGCACATAAACAACTAAACATCTAAGCACATAACCGAATTAAGTCCATAAAGATAGCTACTAGTTCTGAAACTCCCAAAGAATTCCTATTAGAAACCATGTTGATCAGGCGTGTTTCCAACAGGGCCTCAAAGTAAGTTCACCAGCTACAAGTACTATCCAAGAAACTTAATCCTATGCTCACATAAATGTAACATATAAGTCCTAACATTTATCCTAAATATATGCAACGTCCTCACCAAGCATAGAGGCATCCCCACACACCACCGGCTGTGGGTAGAGGCCACCGGCTGGCTGGTGTTGCCATCGGCACTTTATTGTGCCGACCGGCACTCTTTTGTGCCGACCGGCACTAAGTTTTGTCAAAATGACACTCTTTGCCGGCCGGACACTGTGCAGTTGCTTTATGAGATATTTTCAGACAGCTGTATAGTTTTGGTTCCCTCCATACACGTGTATGGAGGGATGACCCTCTTAGTTAGCTTAGCTTGTAAGCTTTGCAAGCTTTGCTTGCCTATAAGAGGACCACTCCTCTTCTTGGCTTAGGGTTACATTTTTTTTAGACATTTTAGACAAGAAGAAGCTCTGGTTTTAGGTTAGAAGTTTTGTATCTATCCTATTTCTCTTCTTCCCTCTTATTTGTACACTAGGTGTTTGTGACTTACTATTGCTCATCAACACCTAGTGTTTCACCTTCCTTTGGTTACTAAGGTCCTAAGGGCTAGTTCTTGGTGTTCTTGACTGGTTTGGAGCTCAAGGAAGCCACAACATCAACCTTTGTGAAGGTGATCAACAAGGGTGAGAAACTTACTTTATTTACCCCATTTTTGCACTCCTTTTTTACATAGCTTAGAACTGTTTTTGTGCTTGGTGATCAACACATAAAATTTCTGTTTTTTAGTCCTCTTGATAGTTTATTAAGGGTACTTTGTGCTTTGGGTAAGTTTGGCCACCCTTAGGCCTTGAAAAGGCCCTTTTTTGTGCTATTTTGTGAGAGATCCGAGACTTTGGTGCTTGGGCCTCTTCCCCACTGAAATCTTGAGGGATTTCAGTGGTGGAGATGGTGCCTTGAAGTCTCCAAAAGGGGAGGGCCACCCCCTCTCCTTAATGTCCTTGAAAAGGGCAAGTTTTGGCCTCCAAAGGAGCACCATGTTTGGTTGTGTGTTGAGCATGTTTGGTTTGTTTTTCATGCTTATTGCCATGATATAACATGTTTCTAAGTTGGTTTTTCCCTTATGCATGCTTAGCATAGTTGCCTTGTAATGCCTCTTTATGCCTTAACATGCCTAGGTTGTTAGCCTAATTTGAGCATGCTTTAGGCTTAGATTGTGAATTTTGTGCTTATTGCCATGTTTTAGCTCTGTCCATAGTCATTTGGGTTGATCTTGGCATGCATTATAGCCCCTTTGCATTTTAGGCTTGCTAGCCTTTGAGTATGCATGTGTAACATGTATTACTTACCTCATTTTGGTAGTTTGGAACCACCTAGCATGCTATTTCAGTCCCTTTGGTGTGCTTGTATGCTTGCCTTAGTGGCCTCTTTAATGCTTTAAAAGCATGTGTTGAATGCTCCATGTTTTGGCCTTAATGCATGCCTTTGATTTCAAGCCTCTTAGATGCCATCTAAGTGGTCCTTTGGGCCTAATTTGACATGCTAAAAATCTGTTTTGGGTTGATAATGCATGCCATAATTGCCTTGCATAGGTGTGGTTTAATGCTTCATAGACTTGCTTTGAAGACTTGGGCCATTTGTGCATGTTTAGCTTGCTTTGTTGCATGATTTGGCATCATGTTTTGCATGATTTTCAGAGCTTTATATGCATGCTAATTGTCCATGTTTAACTCATTTCAAGTGTGCTTGAGAGTTGCCATGTTTGTGTCTAAGTGTTGGATCATAATTGCATGCATGTGTGTGTGTATTTTAGCCTTCATTTTGGGCACTTTGGCCACTGATTTTGGGCCTTTTAGGGTGCCTAATTCATGCTTTAGTCCATCCTTATTTGGTTTGCATGCTTACCTTGCATACTTGCTTGTATGCTTGCATGAATGCATTGCATTACCCATGTTGCATGATAGATAACATGACTAGGTTGCATTGTATCAACATGCATTCCTTGTCCCTTGAGTTGGTGATGGGGATTGGGACTTTGTTTGCTTGGTTTGCATACATTTGAAATCAAAGTTGCATTCTTGGTTCTTAGGGCCATCATGCATGGAAATGCGCGATTGGTGGTCCGGGATCGAGCACATGCCCCTTGAGTCAAAAACATGATAAGGGGTGTGTAGTGCATAAATATTGAATTGCATTGCCATGCAAGTTTTGCCCTCTGCTGCTGTGAGTTGCAGGTTCTGCAGGTATTTTGTGCCGGCCGGCAGTGTTTAGTGCCGACCGGCAGTCAATTTCAGCCGATGGATAAATCCAGTGCCGGTGGCCTCCTCCTTCAGCCGGTGGTGTCCTACCCCAGCCGGTGGTGATCCCCAGTGCCCTGAGAGGCACTCCTGGGACTTTGGTAATTTTCTGAGGAGGAGAGCAGAGGAAACAGAGGCAATCCGTGCATGGCAGTGCGGTTCCGAGCCAGTCCCGAGCGCGTGTTGCATCCGGTCCTCATCCCGAGGCGATTTACTGTTTAATTAGATTAATTATTTTATTTAATTAATAGTTGATTTGTAATATTTTAATTAGCTTGCGTAGTTATTAATGTATTATTCTTTCGGTCCCTCCGAGTGAGGGCAAATTGTAATAAGTGTGTGTGAGTGGGTGTATGTCTTCCAACCCCATTTCTTTCTCCCTTTTATTTACCGCTTATGATGGTAGATTAGGGCACATCTAAATTAGCATACCTTATGCAATGCATGCGTGCATTCATGCATTTGTTTACATACACCGGGCTCGGTACATCATACAAACTGCATCGTATTTCAATTCCAATTGAATACGTGATAGTTGTACATTTCATGCCATGCTTAGGGTTAGCCGAGCCTACTCTAGATTGCATTCTATGCGTTGCATTAGTCACTTAACATGAACTAGGTCATGCATGTTTGCTAACTGGTTTCTTGTTTTGGCACGGAGTACGATGTAAGTTTTTGCGCTTTAGCATCCATGTGTGAATGTTGCCATGACAGTATGCTTGCCATGCGGCTAATGCTTATGTGATAAACTGTTTGAATGCCTGTGGGTGGAGGTTGGATTGCTGAGTTGGAACATTGAAATCCGTATTTTAGCCTACTTGCGAGTAGCAAAACCAACACGTTTTTCGAGACAAAACGGATATGCAATTTATTTCCAAATTAGGCAATCTAGTCTATACTTGTTTGCTGTGCGCATAACATAGTAATTCTAGGCTAATAACCGGAATAAGAGCATAATGTTTTCAAAATCGGATATCACGGTTAGTAGAGGCCGGTCTTCGGACCGGGCGAAAGGGGGTGCTCATAGCTGACCTTCCCCGATCGTACCCAAGCTCCCGAGCCAAGGACATTTGGTGATGACGGACACGTGGCCTTCGGCACCGAGTCAGGGTTTCCTAAATTTCCCATTAAAAAATATTTAGGTGGCGACTCTGTAATCTGGCAAAGCAGTCCATGTTTGGCACTACTTTTCAAAAATCTGTTTTTCTTCAAAACGATTTGCCAGAGTTGGACTCTTTGGTTCAGATTAGAACCGTGACAAAACGAGTCCGAGCTGTAGAGGGCCCCGCGGGCGGTTACAGTTTCTGGCGACTCTGCTGGGGATTTTAGAGAGCTTGACTCGAACTCGTGATATCCTGTTTTGACTACGTTTATGTGTCTCTTTGCATTGCATGTGCATTGGTGCGCCTAGGACACCGTGTTGCCATCTGCATTCCTGAACGGTTTGCCGGAGGCTTGTCTTGTCAAGGCATGTCCATAAGGCTGACCGGTTGGGCTCTGACAGTATGGGAACACAAACCCCGGTTTTACCGGGGCACCCTTTTTGACCATTCGACCTAGTGCATATCGGAATCCATAGTGACCATTCCAAACTAGGACAGGTTGCTTACCCGATATAGGTTGTTTGAAACCGCTGTGTGCGTAGTGAAACCCTAGCTCCTGACAAAATAGGACAGGGAAACCCTACCCCAACATAGGGGTGTATTGGCTCTCTTTACTGCTATGTGCTTTTAGAGTGTATCTCTGCAGGGAACGCATATATCAGTTTGCAAGTTTGGGTATCCGGCCCGAGGGCAGTAACAGTTGTTGAGAATCAGTTGTATCTGCGGTATCAGTTCAGCTTTGAATAGTGATTCTGGGGAACAGTGATCAGTAGTAGAGTACAGTTATCCGGCTACATCCGTGCTTGATCTGTCTGGGGCTGAAATGCTTGTTTTCCGTTTCAGTTCAGAGATTCAGGGTCGATCCAGAACAGTTAGTGTCCCCTTGCTGCGGCAGGACTTAGCATGACGCAGAATTCAGAAGAAATCGTGGTCATGACGGCCGCGTTGGATCAAGGAATCACCCTACATGATGAGACTACGTTGACATGCCGCATCCGCCCAGATCGCCGGCCGCGCACCCGGTTTGGGCCCCTCAGCTATATCAGGCTCGCGAGCCCACTACATTTGAACTAATGGGGATGATAGGTGATCTTCAAAGATCCGTGACGGATCTCGCCTATGGAATCAGTTTCGCCGCCAGCCGCACCATACGTCGGAGGCTTTGTACCCCAGGAGCCCCCGCTACTGGGACGAATTGTGATTGAACTCAACCAACCGGAGATGACCTCCAGTTATGGTAACGACGCAGCAAACCAAACTCTAGATCAGGCCGAGGCCAGAGATAAAGGCAAGATGAAGACAGATGCCGACCCTATCGAACAACTGCTGTGGGCAGTAGAGGCTTTGAAAGCCAGGGGATGAACAAGCAACAGATATCCGCAGTGTCAAAAGCTGTGGAGGGTGCTTTCCCCACTCCGCCTGAGGGCAGTTCCAGTCAATCAGAGAATCGGGATAGGCCCCGTCATGCCAAAACAGTTCTTCCCGCTCCCAACCTTGCATCCGGGAAGGATCAGAAATCCAAGGCCGCTCCCGCCGATCCGTTCGCTAGTGCATCTAGCAAGAGTGCTCAGGCCCCGAAGTATCTGCCCCGAGGGCACAGGGTCTTCCACCCTCTTTACATGCCTCTGTCTAGGGCACTGTTGATTTTGGCCAAAAAGGGGCATCTCAAACCCTTGGAGCCCCGGCCCCTACCGAAGAATCTCCCTGCCGCACATGATGCTTCTCTGTACTGTGCGTACCATCAGCAGACAGGCCATGCCACTGACAATTGTTTTCGCCTCCGTCACGAGGTGCAGGATCTGATTGACAACGAGGTTATCCTCCCACCCACCTCGGCCAAGTCAGTCACTACGGAGTTCTTGGATTTTGAGGACACAGATACTGCGAGTATGTAATCAGAAGGTGAACCGCCTGTGGGCAATGCTTGGCGCATTTTTGGATGTGGCGTTTGGCACGCATTTTTGGGCACCTATTAATTTCTGTAAATTCTGACTTGGGTGTCGAGTCAGTCTTCTGTTTTGTCTTGAGCCTGTCTCATTGTTTTGAGACATTCCTTTTGCTTAAGGGTCTGTCTAATTGTAATGAGTCAGTCCCTCTTGTATAGATTACCATGGTGATTTCGGGGTTGTTGCCTCAAACACCGTTTTATCTTATAAACAGTTGTTTTTGCTTTTTGAGTCTGTTTCTGTCAGGGAGCCAGTTATGCCAACAAATCTGAATGAAACAGCCATGGCCATCATGTGTCGTATTTTTTGCTGTTCGAGTTAGCCGCGCCAGAGGTTGTGATGGAACGACAGCACATACCGCCAGCTCTCTTGTGCCTTAAACATCGTTATGATGACCTAAGCTTTTCATAAAACCCTTTTCGAACACTGCGGTGATGAAAACGAAGAGGAAGTAATTCCTCGGGTTTTTGTAAAATTTTGATCATTTTGAGAAAAAGAAAACGCATGCTAAGCTTTTCATGAGTGAATTTATGCTTGTCGGCGTGAGTACTGAGAAGGACCCTGGCCTGATCCAGACTGGTTCCACACTATCTTCAGCACGAGCGATTTGTCGCTTTCTTAAAAACTTTCAAAAACAAAATATTTTGCGCAGTCTCGCGAAGACTTGTGTGGAATCGCTCTTGAGATTGTGTAGCCCAGGATCGCTCTCGGCCTCAAAATTCGATTTATCTGTTGTGAACCGGAATCCGTTCAGAACATTCAACAGTGCCATGAAACGCCTGTGTGGCCCATTTTGAAGCAGCCCTCGAGCAAGAGGCCTCAAAGTCAGATCAGGGAGATCAGATCCCACCAAGCAAAGCTCGAGAAGCAACCGTGATGGACTTTTCCTGCAAACCCAACAGCCGCTCTCGGATACAGAGGGCTTCCATTTCAAAAACCATTTGGCATGGGCTTGCTACACTTTTACCCTTTGAGAGGCTCGCTGGGCCGAAAACCCGGAAGGGCGGTCCAGGCAAAAGTTAGAGCAAAGAAAAGAAAAGAAAAAAAAAATACAAAAAGAAAAAAAAGAAGAAAAGAACAAAAAAGCAAAAAAAATGAAATGAAAAAAAAGAAAAAAAAAAAGAGAAGAAAAACATAGCTCGCAAGGTCGAAAACCCGCATTGGGCGCCTTGGCAAAAGTTAGAGCCTAAACAGTGAAGGTTAAAATACCCGAGTGTACCTTAACCGGAACTACGTAAGGCTTGATTCCCATGTTTGGGATACGTAGGCAACTTCATCTTGAAGTCCAGCCCCCAACGCTTCCATAGCGTCTCAGTCCATGTCATGGTTTTGATCACCTTTGCCTCCTCCGAATCCAGAGTCTCAATTACAAGCAACCGGGAGCTACGTGATTAACTTCCTCTTAAAGCCCAAACCAACACCTTCCAGGTGACTGTGTCCATATATTGATTCAAACCGTCTTCGGCTCCTCCGCGACTGAGGGTCCGATCGTCATCAACAAGGACTGGCTTACAATGTGCCGCGGCATCATCCAAGCAAGGGGCAACTTTCCGTTGCCATACAGTGCCATAAGTTGCCCTGAGTTACCGCCCAAACTAGGGGCAACTTTCCGTTGCCTTATCCCCCTTTAAGCCAGGGGCAATTTCCCATTGCCTCCGATCCGAGGTTGCATATCTCGAGGGTAAGTTCTACGCTCGTTGAGCGTTCACTGTTTGCAAAAATAGTTTTTGAAAATTTTCACTGAAGTTGACTTATTTTCTCGAAAACTATTTCATTTTTCAAAATAGGACCATGTTTGGACCCAAAAGGAGAATTTTCAGTGCGCACAGCCTGATTCGCATGATTTTCAAATCAAAAATTGAACAAGCATGTTAATCTGACGTTCATTTTGATCAAAACTGTTTTAGAAAGAAAACAAAAAATGGTCAAAGTAATGAACTAGGGGCACAGTTTGAGTCAGGTGTTCTGTCTCCCTTGTCATCAACACGCCTGCCAGGAAAGCACTTTATCTATCAGAAGAAATAGCCGTGAGCTAGCTGTATTCGGCATGAATCCACCGCTTCCTCATCCATCAATCACCCTGGGGAGGGATGAAAAATGAGAGAATAAAGAATAGAGAGGTGTAAGTCGAGAGAAAAGTGAACAAGAGGGTTTTGAGAGAAAAACCGAGCTTGAGGGCCGAGTGGGTGAGAATCACACAAATCAGAAAGGGTGGGAAACCTGCCCGTAGGAATTGGCTCCTCAAGGTCTTTTGTTTTCAAGCACGTCCGTGTGTCGTGTCCTTTGATTTGTCGGTCTCAATTTAGCTTTGAGTCTTTTCCGAGTGTATCTCGTTGTGTTTAGGTCGTGTGCCTTTTATTTTCTTCACTTGAGTCCTTTCACTGTGTTCAGTTGTAGGCTCGATACCCCGGTTGTGAAACCCCTCTTCCAAAGATTAATCGTTTGTGCTCAGGATGCTGTGCCATTCTCTACATTCGTGCGAAGCAAGAGAAAGAAAAGGAAATTTGGGACATCCGAGTGAGTTTCAACTTCAACCGTTTCAGTTTTGTGATCCGTCTTGTCAGATTGGGTTATTTGTTCAGGGTTTGCTGTGTGCAGAATGGACCGAGTGCTGTGTTATGGGCTGCATGCAGACTAATCCCCAGCAGAGTATGGGTTGTGTGTCCAGTTTGAGTAGTGGTTTGTATGAGTTGTTTGCTGTTAATTGGTTGGTTATCCGATTATCATAGTGCAAATGCTCAATTTTCAGACAACAGATCAATATCATTTACATTTGAGGTGTAATATGATGCAATGCAGTGCAGGGTATGAAATATACACGAATGTAAATACTTTTTTAGACAAAAAGTTTGTTTCATTTCATATCATCTTTTCAAGTACATAAGTTTTGGAAACAAAATCTGCCTGCGGCAGTACAAAATACTCTATCTACCAACAAAAGAGAAAAGTATAAGAAAAGAAATAAGAAAAACAGCAAAAGTCTGGGTCATCAGCATCATCAATGGCCTCGCGCCGGGGGATCTGTCCTCGCCCTCTTCCTGGGCAGAAGTCCAGGAGCATCACCAGAAGTGTCACTATCCGAGCCCGAGCCCGAGCTGCCCCCGGCCTCCTCCTCGGATGACTCCGCCTCCTCCTCAGACTCATCATCTGGAACTGGAGCCCGCGAGCTACTCCCGACATGAACGTGCCCCCCTCTGGTACGAGGATATGCTCTGCCATCCCGAGTAGAAATGGGAGGTCCAGCTGGAGCACCACCCACCGGGGGAATCTGGAAGGGAGGCTGAAACAGTATGAAAAGACAAATGCATCAGTATATTGAGCAGTGAATCAGTGTAGAATGCAGTGTATGAGTACAGTGTATGTGAATATGAGCAGTTGAATCAGTGCAGAATGCAGTGTATGAGTACAGTGTATGTGAATACTGAGAACAGATGAATCAGTGCAGAATGCAGTGTATGAGTACAGTGTATGTGAACACCGTGAGCATATCAGTGCAGAATGCAGTGTATGAATACAGTGTGTGAGTGCCGTGAGCAGTTATCAGGTTTTGCGCAGTACATCAGATTGTATGAAACAGTCAGAGAAGACATACCGGAATGCTGTAAAGAGCCAAGATGTCGAAGGTCCGCTGCAGCATCCCCATCATGGAGGCATTCAACTCCACGGACTGCCGGGTGTACTCGGAGGATGCCTGCAAAAGTATCAGATGCATCAGTATTCTGTGGAATATCGAATAAACTGAAATGGAATGACAATGCAAGATACGAAATGAAGTGATACATACCGGAGGCAAGTCGGGAATACCGGCTAACTCATGACCAGCCGGGGGAGGAGCAAAGGGGATCTGAAAGGTCTCCCCACCCTGCCCTCTGTATGTCAGCATAGTGGGCAGAGCAGGCCAACCGGCCCCCCGTCCCCTCTGAACCCCGCCCCTGCCGCGAACTCGAGCCCTCCTCGGCGCTCCTCCTCCTACTCCTGCTCCGGCCGCCGGCGCCGCAGGTCTCTCTCTCTCAGCTCGGCGACCACCACTCAGCGGCCGCATGATGAAGGTCCGGACGTACTCTGAGTAATCGCCCTCGCCTCTGAAGCCGTCTGCCTCCCAGCCGATGGTGTAGTCCGCCATCTGCTCGCGGCGTCTCCGTATCCCGCATATGCTCGGGGGTGTACCGGGACTATCTGCTCAGGTAACCCTAAGGTCTGACGCAAGAAGCGCTCGCCTAGGTACCAAGCCCGACAGACCGGGCCCTCCAGCAAAATCCGGTAACGAGGTATCGACGGCGCCAGCAAACCGATCCCGCGCCACGGCTGGCAGTGGAGCCCAAGGCTGCCAGGTGATCTGAAATTGAAATACAGTGTGTTACCTACTGTTATTGCTAATATACAGTGAAAAGACGAAGCTTAAATGAACTGCAAGTAAAACATACCTCGGCAGGGGTGATGGTGTCAAAGTAGCGGCGGAAGAAGCTGAAGGTCTCCCGGGGCCTCCGCACGCACCTCCCGTCGAAGCGGCGTGAGAAAGGAACGACCAAAGGGGTCTCTGCATCGGGTACAGGAGCGAGCCTAGGGAAGTAGGCGTAAACCCACAACTGCAAGATAGATACCAGTGCATTTATCAGATAAAGCAGAATACAGAATAAAAAGCAGAAATAGCAGAGCCGTGTGTTGTGCAATGTAAGAGCAGAGTATGTGTGTACAGTGTGAGCAGTGTACAGTCAGTGTAAAGCAAAGTGTGTGTGTGTTGTGTGTACAGTATACAGCAAGTGTAAAAGCAGAGTATGTGTGTGCCGTGTGTACAGTATACAGCAAATGTAAAGCAGATTACAGTGTGTGCAGTACAGAATACAGAAAGTATGTAGAGCAGGAATATAAAGCAGAGAAGAAGACATACCTCCCAAGCCCGCCAGTAGCCCCCGAGCAACTGCCCGCTGCCACGAGAGACTGAGCTCATGTAGCCGTAGAGGGTGGCCAGAGCGGCGCCGCCCCAGTCATATCGCAGGAGGTCCCGGACGTCCACCAGTGCGCTGAGAAGGCAGAGAGGCACAGTGTTCGCCCGGTCGGCGAAGAGGGTCGTCCCTAACAAAAACATCGATAAGCCGCGTGCGTACTGCTCTACAGCCGCCTCGGTCATCGGAGCCGCCGCCACCAACGCAGGCTGCACTCTGAACTGCACCTCAAACCAGGAGTAGCGGACAAAGCCTGGACGAGCTAGAGGTGGCGCCTCACCAAGCAAGTAGATCTGAGCGGCGATCCACTCGTCCATGTCGGTGTCGAAGGGGATCGGATCACCCCCTACCCCGATGCCGGTGAGCACCGAAAAGTCGTAGGGAGTCATCGTCATGTCCCGCTGCGGAATGGAAAGAGTCGGTGGTGTCCCACCACCTCTCTGCCAAGGCGGCAAGGAGAGGTCTGCAGGCGGAGAGCCTGGAAAGTCCCCTGCAAAAGGAACTGAAACCCGCATCGTCCACGATGCGTCGAACCGCCTCGGGAAGCTCCAAGTACCAATCTCGAGCCGCAACATTCCCATACCCGCGGATGGCATGGGAATCTCCCTGTTTTCAAGCAAATAGTTGCAAAGCAATATGAAATGTACAGTTTCGAAGAAACAGTTAAAGTCAGTACAAATCTAGCATGCGTGCAAGTCTTTCAGATTCAAACAGAAACCGGGTACCGGTGTGCTTACAGTAAACTACGGCGCGTGATGCGTCAGTGTGTTTTGAGTGGTCCAGTGTAAACTTGGTGCACGTGTGCACGTTTTTCAGATGCAAGCAAATGTCAGGTTTCAGTGCACCAGTAGGTGGACTACGGCCTGTGATGTGTCAGTACTTCCATGGGGGTCAGTGTAAACATAGCATGTGTGCGTGTTTTTCAAAGTTCAAACGGATGCCAGGTCCCGGTATGTTTCAGTGAATTACCAATGTGTGATGCGTCTGCGTGTTTGTGTGATTCAGTGCAAGTCTAGCATGCGTGCGAGTTTTCAGATTCAAGTAAGCACCGAGTGTTGGTGAGTTCATGTCAAAGGTGCAACGTGTGCCGTGTGTTTGGGTGATTCAGGCTAGTGCAGTGTGTGTGCATGTGTGCCGGTCCTAAGCAGATATCAGTTGTGAAGTTATCTACAATCAACTACAATATACAGCATGTCAGAATTAAGCAGTTAACGGGTGCAGTTAGCTACGGCAGTCGACAGAAAATTCTACATTGAAGAAAATAAAACAAAGTAGAGATGTTACCTCGGAAGCGCCGAAGGACAGGTGCGAGGTCGGCTCGCGCAGGAGAAGCTCCGGGTCCAGCGCTCGGTCGAAACCGCGGAAGTGGCGAAGTCCATCGGGTGGTAGAATGTGAATAGCCGGCCGGTAGGTCGCCGGATCAAATGGGCGCTCGCTCAACGGGAGAAGCTCAACCCCGGGATCCATCTCGTGATCCGGGGGAGTCCCGACATGTGGAATGTCGTCAGCTATGGCAATGGAGATGAGAAAATAGCCGGAAAAGGAAAACCGAGCAAGAATGTGAAAAGTCAACCGAAAAAAGTCAACTCCGAGCGAGCCGGGAATGGCCAGAAAGGCCGGAAGATGAAAATACACGGAAATATAGAGAAAATCGAGGGGAACAAGTCCCGAAAAGGCAAAAATAGCAAAGGGGATCCCGAAATGAGATTTCGATCGGATGGAAATGTCCGAAACGCGAAGAATATCGCGAATCCGACGGTAAAACGAGCGTGAAACGCGAAGAAACGGCGAAAAAGTGAGAGAACAAAGCTCTAGAGAGAGAGAGAGGGTGTTTTCAGTGGAAGGGGAAGTGAAAAATAGGGTTTGGGAACCCTATTTTATAAAACCCGTGGTGAATTGCCGAATCTGCCCCCGATCAGGCATTTTCTGCCGGTCGGCACTATTTAGTGCCGGTCGGCACAATATTGTGCCGGTGGATTGTTTTTGCAGCCGGTGGCCAGCCGGTGACCACCCCACCTAGCCGGTGGTGTTCCCAAGGCCTTGTTTAGGCTAAGTGAGGGGTTTTGGGTCTTCATAACTCAAGAAAGTGCAAGAAAGTGCATCCCCGACGCTCAACCGGCCTCCGTTTTGACCTCGGACCGTGTCTTCTGTGCGTGGCACTCAAATTCATGCGATGACTGTATCCTTTTGTATCCTTTTGTCTTTCATAAGATTTAAAAGTTCCCCCGTGTGTGTTGCATGCATCCATCGCATTGTCCGGGGCGTCGCATCGCGCCGTTTCGCGCGTCCCTTGGGACTTGCACTGTTTCGCACTTCTTTTTCCATCAAATGAGGTACGCGTGCCTCATTTCGCATTTCATTGCATCTCGAGGCACGTATGCCTCGTTTTGCACTTCATTTTCCATCAAATGAGGTACGCGTGCCTCATTTCGTATTTCATTGCATCTCGAGGCACGTATGCCTCGTTTTGCACTTCATTTTCCATCAAATAAGGTACGCGTGCCTCATTTCGCATTTCATTGCATCTCGAGGCACGTATGCCTCGTTTTGCACTTCATTTTCCATCAAATGAGGTACGCGTGCCTCATTTCGCATTTCATTGCATCTCGAGGCACGTATGCCTCGTTTTGCACTTCATTTTCCATCAAATGAGGTACGCGTGCCTCATTTCGCATTTCATTGCATCTCAAGGCACGTATGCCTCGTTTTGCACTTCATTTTTCGTAAAATCAGGTATGTGTGCCTCATGAGCATTTCATCTTAAAAGCCGGGTCCGGCGGGACCTTAAACACGCCCGGTCTAGGAGACCTTAAATCCTCGGGAGGTGCAAGACCTTCGGTGCATTAAGGTGCACCTCATTGCATTTGGCATGCGTTACATCGCCCTATTTTGTATACCTCACATGCATTATCATGCATTGCCCCAAAGCCGGGTCCGGCGGGACCTTAAACACGCCCGGTCTAGGAGACCTTAAATCCTCGGGAGGTGCAAGACCTTTGGTGCATTAAGGTGCACCTCATTGCATTTGGCATGCGTTACATCGCGCTATTTTGCGCATCTCATTGCATCTTGCATGCATCGCACCGCGCTGTTTTGCGCATCTCATTGCATTTTGCATGCATCGCATCGCGCTATTTTGCGCATCTCATTGCATATCATTTTGCATTCCGGTCTAGGAGACCTTAAATCCTCTGAAGGTGCAATTCCTTTGGTGTTTGTCGTGCCCGAACGACTTTCGGTGGTCTGGTAAAGCCACTAGTCTGTGTTTGCGGTGAGTTCCTAGAAGACCAACTGGGACGGTGAAAACTAGAGTTTGAACGGCTTATGCCTAGAACGCAAAGGTTCGGAATTTCCGAGACTAAAGTCTGGTTTAAATACCCAGGGGGTGCACCCTCGGCTTGAAATCTGTATGGAAGCCCCATAGGTTGAGGCGGCGTGTTTACGCCTCAATTCTGGATACTGAACCAACATAGTATATCGCCCTGTTGGTAAGATAGGGAAAGCTGCAATCATAGTCATTGCATCATACTGCATTGTCATGCATCATTCGTAAATATTGCATTGTCATGCATTTCAAAAGCAAAAAAAAACATACATGCATATGTCATGCATCATCATCGTAGTATAGTGCATATGTCATGCATTTCCATTCCATCGTAGTTGCGTGCATCCATTGCATCACTTCCATCCATGGCTTGCGCCTTTCCAGGTTGAGCTTGGTCTGGTATGTGCCCCTACTTTTCACGTCGAAGCACGGTTTTTGTGTACGCGCCTATTCCTTGACGAGCTTGGTTTGAGGGTTGCGGCACATTTCCTGTGTTAGACGCGGTTCGTACGCGTACATGCCTTTCCTAGGCAAGATTCGGTTTGGCCCGCGTGCCATATCCATTGTATCCATTCCATTGCATGCATTCCATTGCATCACTTCCATCTATGGCTTGCGCCTTTCCAGATTGAGCTTGGTCTGGTATGTGCCCCTACTTTTCACGTCGAAGCACGGTTTTTGTGTACGCGCCTATTCCTTGATGAGCTTGGTTTGAGGGTTGCGGCACATTTTCTGTGTTAGACGCGGTTTGTATGCGTACATGCCTTTCCTAGGCAAGATTCGGTTCGGCCCGCGTGCCATATCCATTGTATATATTACATTGTAGTGTAATTGTTGCATCCTGCATAAGGATCATTGTCCACTCATCAGCGGGTCGTTTCCCCACTTATGTCAATCCACCCAATACTTGTGCTTGTGTTCGTGCGTATTACTCATAGATCAGACATCGTTCTATGGGACACGGACTTGTTACCTCCATCAATCTACCTGACATTTGTGTGGTTTTGAACCGCTCATGATTGGATCATGATTCAATTGCATTGCATATTTACATTGCATATTATTTGCATTGTTTATATTTGTTATTAGTTTTGCATATCATTTGCATTACATTTAGATTCAATTGCATATCATTTTGCATTCATTTTGCAGGACTTGCATGTTGCTAACAATATTGTACCTGTTAAGTTTGCTTTCTTTGCAGGCACGATATTGTATGTACGGCTCATTTGAGGCCGGTGCAACCGGGAGAGCCGCACAGGTATTGTATTCTCCGAGTGAGATGTATTGAGAATTGCATAATTCTCTTACATCCTTTCTACATTGTAGTGTAGATTGGTGCATGCTAGCTTATAACTGTCGCATGTGTGCTTCATTACAGCTTTCTTTGCATGATCATAAGTTATGCTCGGCCTTTTGCATCATCAGTTGCATCTTGCCCCCTCCTACGGGCGCATACCTTATCTGCGGCTTGTATGCCTGTGCCTGAACTACGCTGGTTTGATTCCTAAGGGATACGTAGGCAGCTTGCGAGTTCAACCATTTGCGCTTTGTATGTTTGTCCAAGTCTTCGGCCTTGTCAAAAATGGGTCGTCTCTGGGCTTTGACATTCACTCCCATCATTCTTATGACTTTCGAGTTCTGTCAAAGAGGGGCAACTGTAGACACCCCATTTTTGACCGTCCTCAAGACTTGGACGTCACCGTTGGAACACTTGGTGATTATCCATGTTGGTGTTCGTTTGGAGTTCCCGGAGTTCTCGGCTCGCGCGCCTTGCCTCAGGACTTCCGAACTCGACCGTCTTGTGTCTGGTTTTGCACCAAACACTTGTGTTTTGCCTTGGAAGGGCAGGGAATGCTTTGTGAGGCATCCCACACACCACCGGCTGTGGGTAGAGGCCACCGGCTGGCTGGTGTTGCCATCGGCACTTTATTGTGCCGACCGGCACTCTTTGTGCCGACCGGCACTAAGTTTTGTCAAAATGACACTCTTTGCCGGCCGGACACTGTGCAGTTGCTTTATGAGATATTTTCAGACAGCTGTATAGTTTTGGTTCCCCTCCATACACGTGTATGGAGGGATGACCCTCTTAGTTAGCTTAGCTTGTAAGCTTTGCAAGCTTTGCTTGCCTATAAGAGGACCACTCCTCTTCTTGGCTTAGGGTTACATTTTTTTTAGACATTTTAGACAGAGAAGAAGCTCTGGTTTTAGGTTAGAAGTTTTGTATCTATCCTATTTCTCTTCTTCCCTCTTATTTGTACACTAGGGTTTGTGACTTACTATTGCTCAAACACCTAGTGTTTCACCTTCCTTTGGTTACTAAGGTCCTAGGGGCTGGTTCTTGGTGTTCTTGACTGGTTTGGAGCTCAAGGAAGCCACAACATCAACCTTTGTGAAGGTGATCAACAAGGGTGAGAAACTTACTTTATTTACCCCATTTTTGCACTCCTTTTTTACATAGTTAGAACTGTTTTTGTGCTTGGTGATCAACACATAAAAGTTCTATTTTTAGTCTCTTGATAGTTTATTAAGGGTACTTTGTGCTTTGGGTAAGTTTGGCCACCCTTAGGCCTTGAAAAGGCCCTTTTTTGTGCTATTTTGTGAGAGATCCGAGACTTTGGTGCTTGGGCCTCTTCCCCACTGAAATCTTGAGGGATTTCAGTGGTGGAGATGGTGCCTTGAAGTCTCCAAAAGGGGAGGGCCACCCCCTCTCCTTAATGTCCTTGAAAAGGGCAAGTTTTGGCCTCCAAAGGAGCACCATGTTTGGTTGTGTGTTGAGCATGTTTGGTTTGTTTTTCATGCTTATATTGCCATGATATAACATGTTTCTAAGTTGGTTTTGGTCCCCTATGCATGCTTAGCATAGTTGCCTTGTAATGCCTCTTTAATGCCTTAACATGCCTAGGTTGCTAGCCCTAATTTGAGCATGCTTTAGGCTTAGATTCATGAAAATTTTGTGCTTATCTTGACATGTTTTAGCTCTGTCCATAGTCATTTGGGTTGATCTTGGCATGCATTATATAGCCCCTTTGCATTTTAGGCTTGCTAGCCTTTGAGTATGCATGTGTAACATGTATTACTTACCTCATTTTGGTAGTTTGGAACCACCTAGCATGCTATTTCAGTCCCTTTGGTGTGCTTGTATGCTCGCCTTAGTGGCCTCTTTAATGCTTTAAAAGCATGTGTTGAATGCTCCATGTTTTGGCCTTAATGCATGCCTTTGATTTCAAGCCTCTTAGATGCCATCTAAGTGGTCCTTTGGGCCTAATTTGACATGCTAAAAATCTGTTTTGGGTTGATCAATGCATGCCATAATTGCCTTGCATAGGTGTGGTTTAATGCTTCATAGACTTGCTTTGAAGACTTGGGCCATTTGTCGCATGCTTAGATTGCTTTGTTGCATGATTTGGCATCATGTCTTGCATGATTTTCAGAGCTTTATATGCATGCTAATTGTCCATGTTTAACTCATTTCAAGTGTGCTTGAGAGTTGCCATGTTTGTGTCTAAGTGTTGGATCATAATTGCATGCATGTGTGTGTGTATTTTAGCCTTCATTTTGGGGCACTTTGGCCACTGATTTGGGCCTTTTAGGGTGGCCTAATTCATGCTTTAGTCCATCCTCTATTTGGTTTGCATGCTTACCTTGCATACTTGCTTGTATGCTTGCATGAATACATTGCATTACCCATGTTGCATGATAGATAACATGACTAGGTTGCATTGTATCAACATGCATTCCTTGTCCCTTGAGTTGGTGATGGGGATTGGGACTTTGGTTTGCTTGGTTTGCATACATTTGAAATCAAAATTGCGTTCTTGGTTCTTAGGGCCATCATGCATGGAAATGCGCGATTGGTGGTCCGGGAATCGAGACACATGCCCCCCCTTGAGTCAAAAACATGATAAGGGGTGTGTGTAGTGCATAAATATATTGAATTGCATTGCCATGCAAGTTTTGCCCTCTGTTACTGTGAGTTGCAGGTTCTGCAGGTATTTTGTGCCGGCCGGCAGTGTTTAGTGCCGACCGGCAGTCAATTTTCAGCCGATGGATAAATCCAGTGCCGGTAGCCTCCTCCTTCAGCCGGTGGTGTCCTACCCCAGCCGGTGGTGATACCCAGTGCCCTGAGAGGCCCTCCTGGGACTTTGGTAATTTTCTGAGGAGGAGAGCAGAGGAAACAGAGGCAATCCGTGCATGGCAGTGCGGTTCCGAACCAGTCCCGAGCGTGTGTTGCATCCGGTCCTCATCCCGAGGCGATTTACTGTTTAAATTAGATTAATTATTTTATTTAATTAATTTAGTTGATTTATAATATTTTAATTAGCTTGCGTAGTTAATTATCTGTATTATTCTTTCGGTCCCTCCGAGTAAGGGCAAATTTGTAATAAGTGTGTGTGAGTGGGTGTAGACACCCCATTTTTGACCGCCCTTAAGACTTGGGCACCACTGATGGTTTGCTCGATGATGAAATGTGTGCAGGGCACAGGTCCAATTTCTTCAGCAAGGAGAGAGAGAAATCTCAACTTCACACCCCATTTTGGACCAAAATTATTTTGGATGGTTTTTATACCTTAAAACCCTCTCTTTCAAAACATTTTCGAAATAAAATTCCCACGATGTTCCGACGCTCGCATTTCAGTAAATGTTGCGCTTTTCGGTAAACCGAGCAAGGACAAAGGGGAGATGAATGAAAGAGAGATGAAATCTTTGAAAAATCTTTCAAAACACCTTACTTAGGGGTTTGAAGTTGAAGAAAAGAGGAGAAGGGGGAGAAAACTAGTTTGGGAGTGGTTCAGCATGAATCCGGGAAGGAGAAAAGTCTGCGCGGCTTCACCGAAACGGGCGTAACTCTTTGCACAAGAGGAATTAAAATATGAGGCCACCACCATTGGAAAGCTTACTTCCGGGGCTTGATTTTGCACTTAAGAATCTCCTAAGTCCAGATTTGAGGGGGGGAGGTGATGGTATGATTGGTTGAAGTTGGGCATTCATCCCGGTTGGATCGAGTCTGCGCGGCTTCACCAAAAGGGCATAACTTTTTCCACAGAAGGAATTTTAATGCAAGGTTTGCTCCATTGGAAAGATAACTTCCGGGGCTTCAATTTGCATACCCACCGGCCATTTTTTGACCTTGGAATCATCTATCGGCACTCTATTTAGCCGACCGGCAGAAATAGTGCCGACCGGCACTTTATTTGGCCACGACCAATTTCTGGCCGGTTTGCACCCTTTGCACCCCCCAAGCTAGTGCATGCCACCTGTGTGCCAGCTGGGATGCACAGACCCGACCCCCCATGCATATATGTGGCTATTTGCACCCTTTTGAGCCTTTTGACCCCCTTTTGCTTCTAGAAGCTTGAACCCTTTGCCCAAGCTTCTTGGAGAAGCTTGGCCAGCTGTATTAGCTTCCTCTAGAAGCCTTGCACCTCCCTTTGAACCCCTTGGCCCCCTTGACCCTTTTTCCTTTGTTTTAGCCATTAAGTTTCTTATCATTACTTGGCCTATATAATCACCCCTCTTCTCCATTGCTTAGGGTTGGAGCTTTGGAACCAAAAAACCAGAGCATATATATCTATACATTTGATATATACACCCTCTCTCTCTATATCTCCCTCTCTCTCATCCTTGGTGTTGTTTGGGACCCCTAAAAGTGCACTTTTACCTTAGTTTTGCACCAATACACACAACATTACACCATACTCCGACTTGGGAGGTCTTGAAGGTTTGTTCTTTGAGGTTTTGAGGTGGTTTTGATCAGAAGGAGAGGTCTGCACTGCTGTCTTGAGTGTTCTTCAAGGTAACACTTTTCCCTCTTTATTCCCCATTTTTGCACCATTCTTCTAGCCTGTTTGCTTGCGTTTTATTTTAGGCTCCGACCAGAACTGAAAAGGTCATTATTTTGAGTCATATTTTCATGTTTGTTAAGGGCTCAACCCTGTTTGGGCCCTCCATTGGTACTTGCTTCAATACTCTTGGTATGTCATATTTTGCATGGAATTTCTAGTCTATGAGTGATCTGTTTTCGAGCATAATGTAAACTGTAAGAGGGCCTATTTTGAGCCCCTCTTCAACATTGAAGAAGGGCTCAACACTGTTTGAGCCCCCCATGATGCACTTGCTTCATAATCTCTCCTATTTACCGAAATTGCATGAACTTGTTTGGCCTATATGTGATCTGTTTTGGAGCATCTCATGAACTGATATTGTGCTTATTTTGAGCCCCTCTCAACATTGAAGAAGGGCTCAACCTTGTTTTCATGCTCCATATGTCACTTGCTTTGAATCCATGTTTTACCCTTGTTTTTGCATGCTTTGCTAGCCCATTTTCTTCGTTTTTGGACCATGATCAGAACTGGAAATGGTCATATTTTGACCCCTGGATATATTTCATGAAGGGTCTTTGCTTGTTTGATGAATGTTTGGCCCACTTCATGTTATACCCTCTTTTGAGCCTCATTTTGCATTTGCCATTGTTGCTCTATATCTATGCTTGCTGTTTGGCCATATTTTGTACTGAGAAAATGCTGGTCTTGGGGCTGCCTCGCTACTGTATTTTCATTCCATGTCCACATTGTGCAGGCATGCATGCTATTAGCCGTTCGGGTGCCTAAATTCGCATTTCGGGACCTCTCGCATTTGGTTGTCATTTCGCCATCTTTCGGGACTGTTCCCCCATATTCAGTGCTGAAATTATTGGCGTGTTGCATATCATTTTAGCATCATTGCATTCCGTATGCCATTGCCTCGGTATGCGTTGCCCGTGTGCACGCATTTCGAGGCACTTCATTTTCATCCAATGGCCACTGATGTGAGTGCGGCTGAGGTCCACTCACATTTTGTAAGTCCATCTTGCATTTGTATGCCATGTTTCAATGCGTTGTGCATGTTATGTTATTGTACATTGTGTGTGTGCCATGTAGTTGCATTGCATGTTGGTGTTAGCTTGCAATGCTTAGGTTGCATGTGCATTGTTGTGCATTGCCTCACCTCTTAAACCATGATTGAGGTTGGGTCCCTTGTATTTTGTGTGCATTGCATTTGACATTAAAATGCAAACTTGGCCTCTTAGGCCATCATGCGTCGAAATGCGCCATTGATGGCCCGGGGGTCGAGGGCCATGCTCCCTTGAGTCCATTACATGATAGGGGGTGTGTCCGTGCATAATTTTGCTTGAGACCCATGCCATACACTGTCTGTCTTGTTTGCTGTCAAAATTGTCTTCTGCAGGAAGTTTCTGCCGACCGGCAACATTAAGTGCCGACGGCCATTTATCAGTGCCGATAACTTTATCTCCAAACCGATGGATATTGTACACGGCCGGTTGGGTTTCTATTCAGCCGGTGGTGCTCCAAAGTGTCCAGGGAAGCATCCTTGGGATCTGTGCAAATTTTTGAGGAGTAGGGCAGTGTAAAACAGAGGCAACAGTGGCATGGTGCGGGTTTCCAAGGCAAGGCGAGCCAAACATACATTATTCACGCATCCCGAGGCAGGGCTGAGGGCCCCTTTCTCTTTGTTAATATTAATTTGATAATTAGAAATTTCTGTAATAATTAATTTATTCTGTATTTGGACTGTATTATTTTTGGACTGTATTATTCTTTTGGGACCTCCGAGTGAGGGCGTGCTTGTAATAAGTGTGGGGTGAGTGTGGTGTATGTCTTCCAACCCCCACTTCTTTCTTCCCTTTTTATTTACCTGCTTATGATGGTAGATTGGGCACGTCTATTTAGCATACCTTATGCAATGCATGCGTGCATCCATGCATTGTCTTTACATGCACACGAGCTCGGTACATCATACAAACTGCATCGCATTTACAATTCCAACTTGAATACGTGCATCGAGTAAAGTGCATCTCAAATGCCATTTTAGGGTTAGCGAGCCTATCCTAATCACATGCTGTATGTGTTGCATTAGTCACTCTAACATGAACTAGGTCATGCATGTTTGCTAACTAGTTTACTGTTTGGCACGGAGTACGATGTAAGTATTTTACGCTTTAGCATACCACATGCATGTGAATGTTGCCATGACAGTATGCTTACCATGCGGCTAATTGCTTACGTGAGATAAACTGTTTGAATGCCTGTGGGTGGAGGTTGGATTGTCTGAGTTGGGAAAACTCATTGAAATCCGTGTTTTAGCCTACTTGCGAGTAGCAAATTCCAAAACGCTTTTCAAAACAACGGATATGCAATGTTTTTTCCAAATTAGACAATCTAGTCTATACTTGTTGCTGCGCGCATAACCTAGTAATTCTAGGCTAATAATTGGAATAAGAGCATGTAAAGTTTTCAAAATCGGATATCACGGTTAGTAGAGGCCGGTCTTCGAACCGGGCGAAAGGGGGTGCTCATAGCTGACCTTCCCCGATCGTACCCAAGCTCCCAAGCCAAGACATTTGGTGATGACGGACACGTGGCCTTCGGCACCGAGTCAGGGTTTCCTAAATTCCCCCATTAAAAAAAATATTTAGGTGGCGACTCTGTAATCTGGCAAAGCAGTCCATGTTTGGCATTACTTTTCAAAAATCTGTTTTTCTTCAAAAACGATTTGCCAGAGTTGGACACTTTGGTTCAGATTTAGAACCGCAACACAAAAAGGGAGTCCGAACTGTAGCGAGGTCCCCGCGCTGTTACAGTTTCTGGCGACTCTGCTGGGGATTTTAGAGAGCTTGACTCGAACTCGTGATATCCTGTTTTGATTTTTATGTGTCTCTTTGCATTGCATGTGCATTGGTGCGCCTAGGACACCGTGTTTGCCATCTGCCATTCCTGAACGGTTTGCCGGAGGCTTGTCTTGTCAAGGCATGACCATAAGGCTGACCGGTTATGGGCTCTGACAGCATGGGAACACAAACCCCGGTTTTACCGTGGCACCCTTTTTGACCATTCGACCTAGTGCATATTCGGAATCCATAGTGACCATTCAAACTAGGACAGGTTGCTTACCCGATATAAGTTGTTTGAAACCGCTGTGTGCGTAGTGAAACCCTAGCTCCTGACAAAATAGGACAGGGAAACCCTACCCCAACATAGGGGTGTTTGGCTCTCTTTACTTGCTATGTGCTTTTAGAGTGTATCTCTACAGGGAATGCATATACCAATTTGCGGCCTGGTATCCGGCCTGCGGGCACCAGTATCAGTATTTTGAGAATCAGTTATATCGCGGGTATCAGATTCAGATTTGGGGCAGTGATTTCGGGGAACAGTGATCAGTAATAGAATACAGTCGTTCAGCTTTGCTCGTATCCGTTCCAGTGAGTTGAGCTGAGATGCTGTCTGTTTTCTCTTTTGCTAGGTAGTCCTGGAATCATAGCTTCAGAAGGCTCCACTATCCCCAGGAACATTGGATTTGTGCTGATAGACTTTGTCAGGTCAGAAACTCAGTTCAAGGGTAATCAGGGCCAGAGAAGGCTAGTCAGGCATAGACCACCAGTACACAGCTACCAGATCAGTGATCTTTGAGCAGTCGGGTTGAGATTCCGAGCCTACTGCAGACACAGATATACAATTGCTCAGTTAGATCAGGACAATATGTCGAGTCTGGAAGAGATGGTGCGCCAACTCCAGGATAGTATGAAAGCCATGCAGCAAGACGCTGTCGTCAAGCAGAATCGCCAAGCAACAGGCTGTGGTCATAGCCCAACAGGCAGAGACAATTGCCAGGCTAGAGCAACAAACCGGAGCATCTGCTTCGCACAAGCTCCCTCACCAGGTTCAGACACCCGGGGAAACCCATGTCCAGGAAGGTACGGACATTCCGGTAGGGCCGGCTCCGCTCCCAATTTTACCCCAGCAATCCAAAACACCCACCAACCTACCGGACTCCCTTTGAGTTCGAGACTGACCCACGCACTGAAGTTAAGCAAGCTTGAAAGCTGTTCAAGAGATCTCAGGGAGTCAAGACTATCCCCGATATTGAAGATGGATACACCGATGCAGCTGTGACGCTGCCCGACAGATTCAAAATGCCTCATTGATCGATTTGATGGGTGGGACCCATGGTGCACCTCCACCTGTTTTCTGATATCCTGAGACCAATGGGTTTGACCACAGCCCAGAAATTGTCACTATTCGGCCGGACCCTGTCTGGGATAGCCGCAATCTGGTATGCGAAATTGGAGAACTCTGTGAAACAGAATTGGGAAGAGATGGCTGAGGCTTTCAGTGATCAGTACTCCTACAACACACAGATTGAGGTCACAACCCGTGATCTTGAAGTCACCCGCCAAGAGCCAAAAGAGGGTTTTTCAGAATTTGTGGCGAGATGGAGAGCAAAGGCCTCGATGATGGCTACAAGGCCTTCCGACAAAGACCAGATAAGGATGGTTGTGCGCAACCTCCAACCCAGAATGCAAAAAATGATTGTTCTCCCCTTCCCTACTTTTTCAGATTTACATGAGATGGGGGTTCAAATCGAGGATGCCATCCGACAAGGGATCTTTGCAGAAGATAATGAGCCTTTGAAGAGGAATGTTGCTCACAGTCCCAATGCTACTACTGATGGTAGCACAGCTGCGAAATGCTCAGAAGTAGGCACTATCACCACTTCCCTCAATGGCCAAAAACCAACCACTTCAACTCGGCCCCAAGCCCGAAAATTCCATCCTCTTTACATGAGTCTCTCTCAAGCTTTGAAAAAGCTGCGAGAAGAAGGGCACCTAGAACTCCTAGAACCCCAACCCCTTCCAAACCCCTTCCACCAAGATATGACCCAGCTAAATACTGTGCCTATCATCAGCAGCACGGTCATGATACGAACCGTTGCATCCGCCTCCGTCATAAGATTCAAGATCTTATTGACGAAAAGACCCTAGCTCCACCAAAAGGACCTCAGGTTAGTACTGACTCGTCACCTCTACATCTCAACCTCATCCATATATTGGCCGTCCCTTACGACCCCAGCATATACATCACCCCGGCCCATCTACCCAAGCCTGAGGTGTTTATCCCGGAAAGCATGGACTTATGCATGATGGGTGCGTCTGAACCCCAATCATCTCAAACCCATGAACCCACTACTTCTGAGCTGATGAGGATGATCGAAGATCTTCAGAGAACTGTGGCAGATCTAACCTTTGGGGTTTTGGCCCCATCATCAACCACATCACGTACCAGAGAGTTCATGTCTAAAGGCTCCCCAACCTTGGGACAGGCTGCATTGGAAGAAGGCCAATCCCTTGGCAAAGTAGAGACAGGTGGTAAGAACAAGGTAGGGGCAGGCATTCGTCCCCATGAACACCTTCAGTGGGATATTGAGGCTTTGAAAGCCGAAGGGCTAAACAAACAGCAAGTACTCGCAGTTGTTGCAAAAACTGTGGATGACACTTTCGTCAGAATGAGAGCAGTCTGAATCAAGGGGCAGGCCGGGAGAAGGGCCGTTGTACCAGGAATGTTCCTTTCAGCTCTAGCCCCGTACTCGGAAGAGACCAGCAAACCCAGTCAGCACCTGTCAATCCCTTTGCTGGTGCATCCAGCAAAAAGCCACAAACCTCAAAATACCCACCTCGGGGCCAGAGGGTGTTTACCCCACTGTACATGTCACTATCAGCGGCCTTGAGGGTCCTAATAAAAAAGGGGCACCTGAAACCCCTAGAGCTACGGCCATTGCCAAATAAACTCCCTCCCTCCCATGATCCGACCAAGTACTGTGCCTTTCATCAGCAAGTCGGCCATGTCACTGATAGTTGTTTCCGTCTTCGCCACGAAATACAAGATCTGATTGACAATAAGGTCATCGTCGCACCAGCCCCTGCAAAGTCTATCGGCACTGGATCGGTGAACTTGAGGGATAATGTGAATATGTGATCGGGAGATGAACCACCTGCGGGCGTCGTTCAGTTTACTTCAGATGTGGTGGATGGCGTGCACTGTTTTGAGCAATGTACAAATGCTGTTAATTTTGCTTTCTGACTTGGGTATTGGGTCAGTTTTGTTATGTTGCTTTGAGTCTGTCTCTTTATTTTGAGTCAGTTTTTATTTCAGGTCTGTCTTGTTGTATCGAGTCAGTCCTGTTTTGTTGAAGTCGGGTGATTCCGGGAGTGTTACCTCGGACATCACTATTTTGTTTTATATTTGTTTTGCTTTCTTTTGAGTCTGTTTCTGCCAGGGAGCCAGTTGTGCCAACAGATTTGAATGAAACAGCAGTTTTTCACGCTTGCGTTTGCTTCTGCCTTGTGCCAGTTGTGCCAGAAAGCTTGAATGAAACGGCAGTGCATTCCACCTGCTCTTTTGTGCTCTGAAATTATTGCATTGACCTAAGTCTTTCAAAACTTTTTCTAAACAATGTGGTGAAAACGAAGAGGAAGGAATTCCTCGGGTTTTGCAAAAATTTGATCAATTGAGAAAAGAGAGGCGTGCTAAGCCCTTAATGAATGAAATCATGCTTGTTATGAGTACTGAAGGATCCTAGCTTGATCCAGATTGGTCTTACACTGTCTTCAGCGCGAGCGATTTGTCGCTTTCTTAAAAGATTTCAAAAAATGTTTTGCGCGGTCCCGCGAAGACTTGTGTGGAATCGCTCTTGAGATTGTGCAGCCTAGGATCACTCTCAGCCTCGAGACTCAACCCATTCATTTTCAAACCTTGAACTTAGATGCAGAATGTTCAGAGGTCAATCATGATGTAAGGCCTGTGT
The DNA here is from genome assembly GCA_030407325.1 of Camellia japonica. Lineage (NCBI taxonomy): Eukaryota > Viridiplantae > Streptophyta > Magnoliopsida > Ericales > Theaceae > Camellia > Camellia japonica. The sequence goes on from JAPPVO010000019.1 coordinate 189,931,560, forward strand.
GGCCCAATTTGAAGCAGCCCTCGAATAAGAGGCAAGAAAAGTCAGATCAAGCAGATCAGATCTCATCAGAAGAAGCTTGCAAAGCTAGAACAAAGTACCCTCGAACTAGGGGCAAAAATGTCCGATGTGCTCGAAGAGCCAGATGGATCTTCTGCAAATCAACACAACAGCCACTCTCCTGGATACGGAGCTTCAAAACCTACAACCATTTGGCATGGACAAGCTACACTTTTACCCTTTGAGAGGCTCGCTGGGCCGAAAACCCGGAAGGGCGACCCAGGCAAAAGTTAGAGCAAGAAAAAAATACAAAAAGAAAAAGAAAAAAAAAAGAAAAAAAAAAAAAAAAAGAAAAAAAAGAAAAAGAAAAGAAAAGAAAAAAAGAAAAAAAAAAAAAAGAAAAGAAAACAAAGCTCGCAAGGTGAAAACCTGCAACAGGCGCCTTGGCAAAAGTTAGAGCTAAAAAGGAGAGGTTAAATACCCGAGTGTACCTTAACCCCGAACTACGTAAGGCTTGATTCCCATCTTTGGGATACGTAGGCAACTTCATTCTGAAGTCCAGCCGTAAAACAATTCAAATTCGACTGTGTCCATGTGATGGTTCTGACCATCTTTGCCTTCTCTGTATCCGAGAGTCTGGTTGTGTTCGTCGCTCTGAGGACTGACTACAATGCTCTGCAGTGCCGTTCAAACAAGGGGCAACTTTCCGTTGCCAAATACGCGCAGTCATTCAAACAAGGGGCAACTTTCCGTTGCCATGCAGCTCTTTCAACAAGGGGCATTTTCCTTTGGTCGAGGTTGTGCATCTCAGGAGTAGGTTTCGTGCTCGTTGAGCAGTGGCCGTTTGCAAAAATAGTTTTTGAGAATTTTTAATGAGGTTGACTAATTTTCTCTCAAAAATTATTCCATTTTTCCAAAACTGGACCATTTCTTGGACCTAAAAAAGGAAAATTTTCAGTGCTCATAGCCTGACTTGCATGATTTCAAATCAAAAATCGAACAAGTATGCTAATCTAACTCTCACATTGGTCAAAATTGTTTTAGTAGAAAGCAAAAATAAAAAAAAATGGTCAAAATGATGAATTAGGGGCACAGTTGAGTCAGGCTTCCTGTCTTTTCCCCGTTGTCAATGCATTCGCCAAGAAGGGCACTCTACTGCCGGAAGAGGGCACAGCTGAAGTCAACAACAAAGGGCTGAAAGCTCTCCACCCTCTAAGCAACGAGGTATCAAGCCAAGTGCGAAGCACGAATTGGAATGGATCAAAATGTTCCACTTCCTCATTTGGATAGATCTGATCCCGTCCAAACTCCCCAGCAAAGCATCATCAACCGATGTCAGCTACAGATTTGCTACACACCCAGTTGTAGCACAACCCCTCTATGGGAGAAACTCACTGTTGTGAGCAGAAGAAAGAGAATCTAGCTGAATGCTAGGGGCAAGAGCCCACAACTTCTTGTTTATCCACCAACCACCCAGGGGAGGGATAAAAAAATGAGAGATTGAAGAATAGAGAGATGTGCGTTGAGAGAAAAAGTGAGAAAAGGGCTTTTTCAGAAAAACAGAGATTGAGTGCCAGAGTGATGTGAGAATCACAAATGAGAAAGGGTGGGAAACAATACCCGAAGGAACTGGCTCCTCGCGAACTGAGAGGTCTCCCGTCTTTGTAACACGTCTGTGTGTCGTGTCTTTTGTTTTGTTTGTCTCGATTCTTGTTTTGAGTTGTTTCGAGTGTTTCTCGATGTGCTTAGGTTGTTTACCTTTGTTTTCTTTTGTTGAGTCATGGTGCGCTGTGTTCAGTCGTAGGCTCAATACCCAGTTGAAAACTTATTTCCACTCTCAATTCAAAAATAAAATCATTTTGTGCTCAGAGTGCTGTGCCATTCCCCACATTTGTGCAAAACAAAATTTTGTTCTTTCAAAAACCGCAGGGTTCAACCCGGGTCAAGTGTGAACTGTAAAACAAGGACCTATCTGAAGCTATGTAGGTTCCGGACTGCAAAGCAAAAGAAAAGAGGGAAAATCGAAGCACCTGAGTGTGTTTCACCTTCAGCAAATTCCGTGATTGTACTCCGGATGTACCTCTTCAGGGCCTTGCCAATGCTCCGAAGTATGAGTGTGCCTCTACCTCAAGCGCAAGATCAAGCCTGCTTCAAAGTTATGCACCCTTCCACCCGCATTGTTATGCACTCTTCCACTGGTATTGTCATGCACACCTTACTTGCATTTATTTGCATCTTGAGTTATCTTCTATTGTTTATCCTTTTACGCTAAGCAGCGTTTGGGATTGTTGTCCTCCAGGACTTTCTCAGGTTGCGCCGGGCACGCGCCTGATAGTTTGTTGGACCTCCTCTCACGATTTCAGCGTGGTTTGAGTGTCCCGTTCCTTACGCGATTTCAGCGTGTTTGGAATTTATCCCAAGTTGCGTTGTAGACGCACTGGGCGGTTTGTTGGACCTCCTCTCACGATTTCAGCGTGGTTTGAGTGTCCCGTTCCTTACGCGATTTCAGCGTGTTTGGAATTTATCCCAAGTTGCGTTGTAGACGCACTGGGCGGTTTGTTGGACCTCCTCTCACGATTTCAGCGTGGTTTGAGTGTCCCGTTCCTTACGCGATTTCAGCGTGTTTGGAATTTATCCCAAGTTGCGTTGTAGACGCACTGGGCGGTTTGTTGGACCTCCTCTCACGATTTCAGCGTGGTTTGAGTGTCCCGTTCCTTACGCGATTTCAGCGTGTTTGGAATACTTTAGGTTGCGTGGAACGCGCTCCTGATTGATTTTCTTTGTTCTTCCTCCACTCACGAGTCCAGCGTGGTTGGAGTGTGTTCACCCTTTGCATCTTTACTAGCATAGTATTTCATTCGCGCTACCTTGCGCACCTTACCTGTACTTGTTAGTACATTGCATTGTTTTATATACAAACCGGCTTCGCGCAGCGTATAAGTCCAATTACAAACCGGCTTCGTGCAGCGTATAAGTCCAATTACAAACCGGCTTCGCGCAGCGTATAAGTCCAATTTTCAAGATTTTCCCGCATATCATTTTGCATCCTGCCCCTGAACTACGCTGGTTTGATTCCTTGCAAAGGGATACGTAGGCAGCCTGCGGGCACAACCATTCATTCATCTGTATTTTGTTTGTCCAAGTCTTCGGCCTTGTCAAAAATGGGTCGTCTCTGGGCTTTGACATTCACTCACGTCATTGTTATGACTTTCGAGTTCTGTCAAAGAGGGGCAACTGTAGACACCCCATTTTTGACCGCCCTTAAGACTTGGGCACCACTGATGGTTTGCTCGATGATGAAATGTGTGCAGGGCACAGGTCCAATTTCTTCAGCAAGGAGAGAGAGAAATCTCAACTTCACACCCCATTTTGGACCAAAATTATTTTGGATGGTTTTTATACCTTAAAACCCTCTTTTCAAAACATTTTCGAAATAAAATTCCCACGATGTTCCGACGCTCGCATTTCAGTAAATGTTGCGCTTTTCGATAAACCGAGCAAGGACAAAGGGGAGATGAATGAAAGAGAGATGAAATCTTTGAAAAATCTTTCAAAACACCTTACTTAGGGGTTTGAAGTTGAAGAAAAGAGGAGAAGAGGGGAGAAAACTAGTTTGGGAGTGGTTCAGCATGAATCCGGGAAGGAGAAAAGTCTGCGCGGCTTCACCGAAACGGGCGTAACTCTTTGCACAAGAGGAATTAAAATATGAGGCCACCACCATTGGAAAGCTTACTTCCGGGGCTTCATTTTGCACTCAAGAATCTCCTAAGTCCAGATTTGAGGGGGGGAGGTATGATTGGTTGAAGTTGGGCATCATCCCGGTTGGATTGAGTCTGCGCGGCTTCACCAAAAAGGGAATAACTTTTTCCACAGAAGGAATTTTAATGCAAGGTTTGCTCCATTGGAAAGATAACTTCCGGGGCTTCAATTTGCATACCCACCGGCCATTTTTTGACCTTGGAATCATCTATCGGCACTCTATTTAGCCGACCTGCAGAAAATAGTGCCGACCGGCACTTTATTTTGGCCGACGACCAATTTTTCTGGCCGGTTTGCACCCTTTGCACCCCCCAAGCCTAGTGCATGCCACCTGTGCCAGCTGGGATGCACAGACCCGACCCCCATGCATATATGTGGCTATTTTGCACCCTTTTGAGCCTTTTGACCCCCTTTTGCTTCTAGAAGCTTGAACCCTTTGGCCAAGCTTCTTGGAGAAGCTTGGCTAGCTGTATTAGCTTCCTCTAGAAGCCTTGCACCTCCCTTTGAACCCCTTGGCCCCCTTGACCCTTTTTCCTTTGCTTAGCCATTAAGTTTCTTAGCATTACTTGGCCTATATAAGCACCCCTCTTCTCCATTGCTTAGGGTTGGAGCTTTGGAACCAAAAAACCAGAGCATATATATCTATACATTTGATATATACACCCTCTCTCTCTATATCTCCCTCTCTCTCATCCTTGGTGTGTGTTTGGGACCCTAAAAGTGCACTTTTACCTTAGTTTTGCACCAATACACACACCATTACACCATACTCCGACTTGGGAGGTCTTGAAGGTTTGTTCTTGAGGTTTTGAGGTGGTTTTGATCAGAAGGAGAGGTCTGCACTTGCTGTTCTTGAGGTGTTCTTCAAGGGTAACACTTTTCCCTCTTTATTCCCCATTTTTGCACCATTCTTCTAGCCTGTTTGCTTGCTGTTTTAGGCTCCGACCAGAACTGAAAAGGTCATTATTTTGAGTCATATTTCATGTTTGTTTAAGGGCTCAACCCTGTTTGGGCCCTCCATTTGGTACTTGCTTCAATACCTCTTGGTATGTCATATTTTTGCATGGAATTTCTAGTCTATGAGTGATCTGTTTTCGAGCATAATGTAAACTGTAAGAGGGCCTATTTTGAGCCCCTCTTCAACATTGAAGAAGGGCTCAACACTGTTTGAGCCCCCCATGATGCACTTGCTTCATAATCTCTCTATTTACCGTAAATTTGCATGACTTGTTTGGCCTATATGTGATCTGTTTTGGAGCATCTCATGAACTGATATTGTGCTTATTTTGAGCCCCTCTTCAACATTGAAGAAGGGCTCAACCTTGTTTTCATGCTCCATATGTCACTTGCTTTGAATCCATGTTTTACCCTTGTTTTTGCATGCTTTGCTAGCCCATTTTGCTTCTGTTTTTGGACCATGATCAGAACTGGAAATGGTCATATTTTGACCCCCTGGATATATTTCATGAAGGGTCTTTGCTTGTTTGATGAATGTTTGGCCCACTTCATGTTATACCCTCTTTTGAGCCTCATTTTGCATGCCATTGTTGCTCTATCTATGCTTGCTGTTTGGCCATATTTTGTACTGAGAAAATGCTGGTCTTGGGGCTGCCTCGCTACTGTATTTTCATTCCATGTCCATATTGTGCATGCATTGCATAGCTATAGGCCGTTTCGGGTGCCTAAATTCGCATTTCGGGACCATTCCTCGCATTTGGTGTCATTTCGCCATCTTTCGGGACTGTTTTCCCCCATATTTCAGTGCTGAAATTCCATTGGCGTGTTTGCATATCATTTTAGCATCATTGCATTCCGTATGCCATTGCCTCGGTATGCGTGCCCGTGTGCACGCATTTCGAGGCACTTCATTTTCATCCAATGGCCACTGATGTGAGTGCGGCTGAGGTCCACTCACATTGGTGTAAGTCCATCTTGCATTGTGTATGCCATGTTTCAATGCGTTGTGCATGTTATGTTATGTACATTGTGTGTGCCATGTAGTTGCATTGCATGTTTGTGTGTTAGCTTGCATGCTTAGGTTGCATGTGCATTGTTGTGCATTGCCTCACCTCTTGATCAACCATGATTGGTTGGGTCCCTTGTATGTTTGTGTGCATTGCATTTGACATTAAAATGCAAACTTGGCCTCTTAGGCCATCATGCGTCGAAATGCGCCATTGATGGCCCGGGGGTCGAGGGCCATGCTCCCTTGAGTCCATTACATGATAGGGGGTGTGTCCGTGCATATATTTGCTTGAGATCCCATGCCATACACTGTCTGTCCTCTGTTGCTGTCAAAATTGTCTTCTGCAGGAAGTTTCTGCCGACCGGCAACATTAAGTGCCGACCGGCCATTTATTCAGTGCCGATAACTTTATCTCCAACCGATGGATATTGTACACGGCCGGTGGTGTTTCTATTCAGCCGGTGGTGCTCCAAAGTGTCCAGGGAAGCATCCTTGGGATCTGTGCAAATTTTTGAGGAGTAGGGCAGTGTAAACAGAGGCAACAGTGGCATGGTGCGGGTTTCCAAGCAAGGCGAGCCAAACATACATTATTCACGCATCCCGAGGCAGGGCTGAGGCCCCTTTCTCTTTTGTTAATATTTAATTTGATAATTAGAAATTTCTGTAATAATTAATTTATTCTGTATTTGGACTGTATTATTTTTGGACTGTATTATTCTTTTGGTCCCTCCGAGTGAGGGCGTGCTTGTAATAAGTGTGGGTGAGTGTGGTGTATGTCTTCCAACCCCCACTTCTTTCTTCCCTTTTATTTACCTGCTTATGATGGTAGATTAGGGCACGTCTATTTTAGCATACCTTATGCAATGCATGCGTGCATCCATGCATTTGTCTTTACATGCACCGAGCTCGGTACATCATACAAACTGCATCGCATTTACAATTCCAACTTGAATACGTGCATCGAGTAAAGTGCATCTCACATGCCATTTTAGGGTTAGCCGAGCCTATCCTAATCACATGCTGTATGTGTTGCATTAGTCACTCTAACATGAACTAGGTCATGCATGTTTGCTAACTAGTTTACTGTTTTGGCACGGAGTACGATGTAAGTATTTTACGCTTTAGCATACCACATGCATGTGAATGTTGCCATGACAGTATGCTTACCATGCGGCTAATTGCTTACGTGAGATAAACTGTTTGAATGCCTGTGGGTGGAGGTTGGATTGTCTGAGTTGGGAAAACTCATTGAAATCCGTGTTTTAGCCTACTTGCGAGTAGCAAATTCCAAAACGCTTTTCAAAACAAACGGATATGCAATGTTTGTTTCCAAATTAGACAATCTAGTCTATACTTGTTTGCTGCGCGCATAACCTAGTAATTCTAGGCTAATAATTGGAATAAGAGCATGTAAAGTTTTCAAAATCGGATATCACGGTTAGTAGAGGCCGGTCTTCGAACCGGGCGAAAGGGGGTGCTCATAGCTGACCTTCCCCGATCGTACCCAAGCTCCCGAGCCAAGACATTTGGTGATGACGGACACGTGGCCTTCGGCACCGAGTCAGGGTTTCCTAAATTCCCCCATTAAAAAAAAATTTAGGTGGCGACTCTGTAATCTGGCAAAGCAGTCCATGTTTGGCACTACTTTTCAAAAATCTGTTTTTCTTCAAAAACGATTTGCCAGAGTTGGACTCTTTGGTTCAGATTTAGAACCGCAACACAAAAAAGGGAGTCCGAACTGTAGCGAGGTCCCACGCGGGCGCTGTTACAGTGGGTGTATGTCTTCCAACCCCCATTTCTTTCTACCCTTTTATTTACCTGCTTATGATGGTAGATTAGGGCACATCTAAATTAGCATACCTTATGTAATGCATGCGTGCATTCATGCATTTGTTTACATACATCGGGCTCGGTACATCATACAAACTGCATCGTACTTTCAATTCCAAATTGAATACGTGATAGTTGTTACATTTCATGTGCCATGCTTAGGATAGCCGAGCTTGTCTAGATTACATTCCGTATGCGATGCATTAGTCACTTGACATAAACTAGGGCATGCATGTTTTGCTAACTGGTTCCTTGTTTTGGCGCGGAGTACGATGTAAGTTTTATGCTTTAGCATGTCGCATGCATGTGAATGTTAACATGACAGTATGCATGCCATGTGGCTAAATGCTTATATGATACACTGTTGAATGCCTGTGGGTGAAGGTTGGATTGCCTAAATTGGAACAACTCGTTGAAATCCGTATTTTAGCCTACTTGCGAGTAGCAAAAACCAACACGTTTTCCGAGACAAAACGGATATGCAATGTTTATTTCCAAATTAGGCAATCTAGTCTATACTTGTTTGCTGTGCGCATAACATAGTAATTCTAGGCTAATAACCGGAATAAGAACACATAATGTTTTTCAAAATCGGATATCATGGTTAGTAGAGGCCGGTCTTCGGACCGGGCGAAAGGGGGTGCTCATAGCTGACCTTCCCCGATCGTACCCAAGCTCCCGAGCCAAGACATTTGGTGATGACGGACATGTGGCCTTCGGCACCGAGTCAGGGTTTCCTAAATTTCCCCCATCAAAAAATATTTAGGTGGCGACTCTGTAATCTGGCAAAGCAGTCCATGTTTGGCACTACTTTTCAAAAAATCTGTTTTTCTTCAAAACGATTTGCCAGAGTTGGACTCTTTGGTTCAGATTCAGAACCGTGACACAAATCGAGTCCGAGCTATAGAGTGAAGCCCACGGGCGCGTCTACAAGGATGAACATAAAGTCCAGTAGGGATCTCAACATGATCCTCAACAATAACAACTTACAGATAGCTATGATCATGAAATGCTAATCTCATACCCTTTAAATAATGTGACATTTTATAGCCAAAGTATACATACGTAAATACTTTTCTCGAAAACGTTCAATTTATCCAACGACACCAAGGTTAGCTTTTACTACCCATTTCCCATTTAAACAACTCTTACACGTTACCATATTTTCCATTTGTAACAAAACACCACATAGTATCCGTCTTATTTCTTTTGAAAAACACATTCACCCAATCCGATTTTATCACATGATTCATACCCAATATATATAACCAAAGTCTGACCTTACATATTCATCACATTCTCAATCATAAGCTCAAAATTTAACAAAATGCCTTCAATAAAACAATTTATGATAGGAAACTTCCTCAACCACTCTCTAGCACGCCCAAATATACATGAACACATCTACTCAACATGTGGGATAATTCAATCTTACTAATTCATAATCATCATAACACATGACACACACAGTCAAACTGAAACAACAATGATAAATAATCCCTGCTCTACATGCCCGAAGCATGGTAAGCCAATGTTACGTCTCCCCACAATGAATTGCCAATTTACCAGGCACAAGCTGGAAGGGAATGGTACCTCTGCCAATTCTCCAGGCGCTAGTTGGAAGGGAATGGTACCTCTCATTATCAGCGCGGCCAATTCTCCAGGCGCTAGCTGGAAGGGAATGGTACCTCTCATTCTCAGCGCATTACACATTTTCCAACCATCACTTTATACATCATTCATAAATTACACGAGTGTACTACAGATACAGAATCATTTCAATATTCACAACGTCACCCTCCACCGATGACCAAGGACAAAACTCTAAGCAATATGCATTAAACACACGAAATACAATCATCAATTTCCTATGAGACATTAAGTCCAACAACAACGGTGAGGTTCCAAGGTTTTCATCTTTCATCGGGTCATTTCTTAATTTACAAGAAGTCATAATTGTCTCTACATTCTAATGTCAATTTCTAAAATTTCCAATTTGCAATACACCAATTTTATGTACATGCACATATACAATAAGGAGACTCATTTCATTCATTTAACCAAAAGCTCAACCCACCGAATACAAAAACAGAATCCAATCAATTTTAACTCAACAAAGTTATTGCCCAAAATTCCTAATCTTATGGTTAAATTCCCTTTTTAACAATTAATCAAATTATCAATTTGTTGTATTTAAACATAGTAAATCCAACGTAAATTAATGCTCAAATCATGAGACCCAAGCTAATCTTAACTCAATTATCAAATTATTAATCACATTTCTAAAATTCATCACATGATTATTCTACAATTTTAACCCCTTTTTATCTATTAGGCATTATTGCAAAAATTAGGGCTTAACACTCTCTAATCATGAATATATTGATTTACACCCCAAGTTAACCCAACATCAACCAATCTCACACAATTTCATTCTCAACACCGAATCTTAGATCCTCTATCATGATTTTCGAAAATAAATCCATAACAACATGGTTTGTATGCAATAAAACCCTACCACATGTCTATCTATGATGGAGGTATTGGAAAAAATCAAGAAACCCCTACCTCAAAAGAGAAGAGGAGAAGGAGCTCGAAAATCAACTTCGCTGGAATACGATCTCCACCGGTCAAGACGAAGCCCTCGATATGCTCATCATTTTGATATAAGGGACTAGCATCAAAATCCCAATGGATTTTTGGGATCAAAAGAAAATGTAAGGTTTTGGAAAGTTTGGGTAGAGAGAGATGAGAGAAAAAGAGAGAAATAATGTAGAGAGAGAGTGATATAATCCGATATGGAGGAAAAAGGGCCAAAAAGTGAAAAATATAGCTGAAAAACACGAAAAACGGAGCAGAAAACGCACCAGGCCGCACGTGCGGCACCCACTACCGCACGTGCGGCCACGACCCCCGCACGTGCGTTCTTCTCTGCACCTTCATTCACGCACCTGCCTTTTAGGCAGTGTGCACATAGCACAAAACTCCTTTTTCCGCACGTACGGCCCGACCTCCCGCATGTGCGGCCCTAGCCCTCCAGTCCGGAAAAACTCCAGCTTCTCCCCCGACCCTTCGGTGCCGACCCTGCACCCTCCGAAACGAGTGAAAACCCAGACTCAGGACAACCACAATAGAAATAATTTGAAGAAAGAAATTTTCAACAACTTACCCGGCATCTTAACAATGATAATTCTAACATAATCTCTAGAGAGCAAAGCAAAATACGCACCGGTCATCACAGTTTTGAAAACTTTTATAGAAAATCCATTTATTTCAAAATATGTCAGAAATGGATTATATCACTAGATCTCAGAGTCGCCACCTAATCTTTTGGAGAAATTAGGAAACCCGTGACTTGTGCCAAAGGCCATTTTTCGCCATAACCAAAGTGTGTTAGATATGACATGGTATCATCTCAAGATATGTGGTGGCGCATATATTCAACTTAGAAATGATAAACCTACAAATGGAAATGAGCTGGACTTGAATGCATAAAAAATGGATGCAATACATGAGTGTGATAAATAAGACGTGATGATATACAGAAAGCTTGTAAATAAAAGGATTAGAAAGACGTCGGATTGAAGATTATTACAACAATTTGAATGGGAAAAAAAAGGAGAGAGAGAGAGAGAGAGAGAGATTATTACAACAATTGAATAAATAATAAAATAAAAGAAAGGGGATTTGAGAAATTATTACAACATTGACTCGATCTAGCCAAACAACTGTTAAATCCAACAAATCATACTAAATAAGGCAAATAAACCATCTAGCAGCTCCAGAACCACTCAGGAGAGCACTTCCCAGAAACTATTTGCTCTGTTCTTGGGAGAATCATCCAACCAGATACAAAATGGGTCGGTCAAACAGGAAATTGGCCAGTCGAACTCTTTTTCTTGTCAAGATTTAGGTCAGTGCAAAAAATTCATAACAGAAGCTAAGAACATCTTTTAAGGGGTGCTCATTCCTTCTACCTCCTTCACTTACAGAAATCACTTAGGAAAGAAGTAGATGGATCTTAACCCTTAACCATAGTATGAACATATATTTATATACAATAGATATTTTGCATCAAATTGACAAATTAAGAGGATCAAAGCAAAAACAAATTCAAGTCTAAGAAATATATAAGAACCTATATCATCTCTTTATGAATAAGGGTAGTTTAGTATCCAAATCTACGTTATTAATTAGATCAAGTAGATTACTGCACATAATTTTGTAGTGGAAACTTTGCTTTGAAAGTAAGGGATTCATAAAAAATCCATTGAAAACACTTCTTCTATTTATGGAACAAGGTGTTTCCACCCATTTCCATGTTCATAGATAATTGAGAAGAGAGAGTTCAATGCTTTTTGACATAAAAATCTATTGTTTTGCTTCTAAAATACTCAATAAAAGGGAAGAACACAACTTTTTTAGCATCAAATTCCAAAGATCATCCAAGCAATCCTATGAAATAATCCCTAACACTCATTGATATTGAGTAAAGAGTTGAGACACATGGATCAAAATGCTGGGAAGATAGGATATGTGAAGAGAAAGTGTGTAACAACAAGCAAAACTATTCTATATATGAAACTTGTGAATAGATAGCTAATTTCTACTCCCAATCACATTCACACAAGATTCCAACATATGCAACAGTAAGAGACTTTAGCTAAGGAGAGCAAGAAAGGAAAGAAAGACTATCAACTCAATGGATGAGTGACTAATTTCTACCCTCTCCACATTTATGAGGGCTTGTTACATATTGACAACAGTTATATAATGAAGAACAAGTTCAGAAATAAAGGAAAAGAGAAGAAACGGTAGTCAAAAGTTCAATAATCTCACCTCTTAAAGAGGATGAGCTTCTTTGTTTTCCAAACTCTCTCTTGATTCGCTCAAGTCCTTCTAGATGTGTTTTAAAATGTCCAGGAACCTTCACAAGAAGCTTAGGATCAAGCTTTAATGGTGTTTGATTGTTCAAAGTTAGATGGTAATGGGTAGGAGATGAAGCAAAAAAAAAAAAAAAAAGAGAAGTCAAGAGGCTTATATTAGCCTTGGAAAAATATTCCAACCCCTAGAAAGGGGTTACTGAGCTCTATTTATAGAGCTTCGGGTGTAAATATCTGAGATATTTATGAAAAATGTGTTAAACAAGTTAAAATTCTCGAAAATGCTCTATACCCGGACAATTTAGCCAACCGTTCCCTTTGATGTCCGGCCAAATGCACTTTTGACCGGCCATCATATATTGTCTGGCCAGTCAAAAAGTACATTATTAGACTAACAAGGTAAGGTTGGCCTGAATTGAGAAGAGAAACAAGTATTTCAGAGGATTTTACCTCTTCTATTCATTTCTACTATATCCGTTGCTCTGTTTGTTTGAAAATGTATAGTATTCTAGTTTGAGAAATAATGAGTCTCAGGACATATTGGAAAGCAAACTCGTTTTGAAATAGAGTCTCATTTGGTGGAAAAGTATTTTGGTCAAAATAGGTATTTGGATGGCTTAAGGCTTACGTCTTAAATGTCTTGTTGAGGGATTCACAGGACTAGCACATCTCGTTTTCATCATTGGATACCCAAGAAAGAGCACCCAAGTCTTAAGACTGGTCAAAAATAGGGTGTCTACAGCCGCACATGCAGGGCCTTCAAGCCGTACACGCAGATTAAGCAGTCCACCGGACTGGTTTTTCCTTCCAATTTAAAATGGGCATATTTCTCTCATCCGGACTTGGTTTTAAGTGATTCTTAAGTTTAAATTCAAGCCCTGAAAGTATAGTTTCTAATAGTGGCTGTCTCACATCCAAATTCCAAGAATAAAAAGAGATATGATCAAATTAGTGAAGGCTACTCACTTTTTCTTAACCATTTCTAAACCATTTCTTCCCTAGCTTAATCTTTTCCTATCTTTCTTTCATTCTTTCCTATTCAATTCAGGGTATCTAAACATGATGTAAAGCATACAAAAATTTTATAGGATACTTATTTGAAAGATTCTACACAAAACCCTTGGATTTATTCAAGCAATTAGTTGAATTCTCACAATTTCTTCTTAACCTAGCTTCTTTTGATCTCTTCTCCACTTCTTTTCTTTTAATCTATCAAGAACCTATCCTACTTCATTTTCTTGTTGATTTATATTTATATCATGTGAATTTCTTCTTAACCTAGCTTCTTTTGATCTCTTCTCCATTTCTTTTCTTTTAATCTATCAAGAACCTATCCTAAATCATTTTCATGTTGATTAATATTTATGAAAAATCTAGAAATCCCTTAGATGTTGATTTGTGATTATGTATCAATTTTAAGCAGTATATAACAATCACAATCAAACAATCAAGACAAATCGACACAACGATTTTATGTGGAAAAACCACAATTGGACACCTCCAATTGTGATAAAAAAAACCACGGGCAAAAGCCACAAAACAATCTACTAAAAAGACAAAAAAGAATTACACAGGTATACTCTCAATTACCTAGCGAATCCACGCCCGAATTGAACCAACCCCTATGTGCCTCTTCCAACCCCGTCTTCACCTCGGAATTGTCTTGACGATGAGCCACTCTAAAATCCACCAAAGCTTCAAACTCTAATTCTCAAAATCCACCGAAGAACAACTCTCTCTTTTGTGTAGAACAAACAAATAATCCTTTGATGTATACTCTTTCATGTTAGGGAAAATATGTGATTCCCCACAAGTAAATCAATCAATGGGAATAAAAACTAATGCGGAAAAATTAAATCAGAAGCAACACATGAATTTTTACGTGGTTCCCTCAATGTGAAGTACGTCCACGGGATCAAAATCCGATTCCACTACCAACCAAATAAGTTCCAAATGATTATAAATGAGACACTAATGGTCTCACAAAACCACCCTTAGGTGAATTCCAAATAATCACAAAAAAACAAGAGGAAAGACCTCACCAAATAGATGAACAAAAATCTTCAGAACCAGAGTTGTAGAAGATCCAAAATAACGAACCAAATCAACACCGAAAACGAAGCAAAGAACCACCCAAATTAATTCCACTGTTCACACACCCAAATAATTGATTTCACCAAAGTGGAGTATGTGTAGCAGCCGTTCTCTTCACCTCGGGATGAGCAAAAACAAACCCTAAAATATTGTGAATCTAGGGTTTATTATCAAACCTTAGTTGTTTCTAAATTGGATTAAGTCTCCACAAATTAGATATAATATATAAAAATATATTATACCTAAACCAAACCAAATTAAAACTATTTTAATAAATCAATTGGGTCCCACACTCCAATAAGGAGGTATACCCAGCAATTCTCCCCCTACCGACTTAGGTGGAGACATCAACCATACCCGCCAAAGTTTGACACTTTAAATGTTTGTCCCTCGACAAAGTCTTAGTCAACATATCTGAAATATTATCATCTGTGTGAACCTTTTCGACTTGTAACAATTTCGAATCTAACACATCACGAATCCAATGGTATCTCACATCAATGTGTTTCGATCTCGAATGAAAAGTAGAATTTTTACTCAAGTGAATAGCACTTTGACTATCACAATAAAGCACATACTTTTCTTGCTTCAAACCCAACTCTTGCAAAAATTTCTTCAACCATAACTCTTCTTTGCAAGCTTCCGTAATGGCAATAAATTCAGCTTCGGTAGTTGAGAGAGCAACACATTTTTGTAATTTAGATTGCCATACCACAGCTCCCTCTACAAAAGTCATCAAATACCCCGAAGTAGATTTCATAGAATCAATATCACCAGCCATGTCAGAATCTGTGAACCCATCAAGCATCGGCTTACCATCCCCAAAACACAAGCACACATTCGAAGTCCCTCGAAGATACCTTAGAATCCATTTTACCGCTGCCCAATGTTCTTTACCCAGATTAGAGACAAAACGACTTACCACACCAATGGCGTGAGTAATATCTGGCCTTGTACAAACCATGGCGTACATCAAAGAACCAACTGCTGAAGCATAAGGAACTTTCAACATCTCTTCTTTGTCTTTCTCACTTGTAGGACATTGATTCGAACTAAGCTTGAAGTGACCCGCAAGTGGACAACCAACTGGCTTTGCTTTATTCATGTTGAACCTCTCAAGAACTTTCTCAATGTAGCTTTCTTGAGACAATCAAATCAGCCCCTCTTTGCGATCACGAACAATTTTCATACCAAGTATTTGCTTTGCCGGCCCCAAATCTTTCATAGCAAAAGATTTACTTAACTCTAACTTCAACTTGTTAATCATGGTAGAATCTTGACCCACAATTAACATGTCATCAACATAAAGCAAAAGAATAATAAATTTGCCATCCGGGAAATTTTTCACAAACACACAATGGTCTGAAGTGGTTTTAGAAAAACCGTTATTCATCATGAAAGAGTCAAATTTTTTGTACCATTGCCGTGGGGCTTGCTTGAGACCATACAAACTTCTCTTCAATTTGCAAACAAATTTCTCTTTCCCTTTTTCCACAAAACCTTCTGGTTGCACCATGTAAATTTCTTCTTCAAGATCACCGTGAAGAAATGCGGTCTTCACATCAAGTTGTTCAACTTCAAGGTTCATACTTGCAGCCATGCCAAGTACAACCTGAATAGAAGACATCTTCACAACCGGCGAGAAAATCTCATCAAAGTCAATACCTTTCTTTTGCCCAAAGCCTTTCACAACAAGACGTGATTTGTACCTCAGATTCTTGCTATCATTCTTCAATTTGAAAACCCACTTATTTTTCAGAATTTTCCTCCCTTTAGGCAACTTCACTAAATCATAAGTGTGATTTTCAAGTAAGGAGTTCATCTCCTCTTCCATGGCCTTTTTCCAATCACCTTTCTTTGCATGCTCAACTACTTCTTGGTAGCTCTTAGGCTCCACTTGATCGGAAATCAACACAAATTCATTGGGAGGATACTTTCTTGAAGGTTGTCGGTCCCTTGTAGATTTCCTCAACTCAAGTTGTGGTGGCGGTTCTTGAGTTGGATGCTCTTCCTCAATTTCTGGCTCAACTTCATTAGGATTAGCACCATCCTCCACATCTTCAATAGGTGGCTGCACATCTCCCCCATTTTCATCATCAACTGAAGATGAAGGAGATGGATCTATGTCAATGAGATCATTAGTTTTTGGCTCCGGTTGATCACCTTTGCCAAAGTCTTCAATTGTTTGGTCTTCAAGAAACACAACATCACGGCTTCGAATAACTTTCTTGTCGACCGGATCCCACAATCTATACCCGAATTCATCACGCCCATAGCCAAGAAAAATACATTGTCTTGACTTACTATCAAGCTTGGACCTCTCATCCTTTGGAATGTGAACAAAAGCTCGGCAACCAAACACTCTCAAGTGCTCATAAGATACATATTTGCCAGTCCAAACTCTTTCAGGAACATCACCATTCAAAGGACAGGAAGGAGACAAATTGATCACGTCAACCGCTGTCTTCAATGCCTCACTCCAAAAGGATCTTGGCAATTTACCTTGTGAAAGCAAACACCTTGTTCTTTCCACAATGGTGCGGTTCATCCTCTCGGCAACGCCATTTTGTTGAGGAGTCTTCTTAACTGTCTTTTGGTGCCGAATACCTTGGCTGCGACAATACTCATCAAATGGCCCAATGTATTCACCACCATTGTCTGATCAGATGTACTTCAATTTCTGCCATGTTTCTCTTTCAACCATGGCCTGAAAATGCTTAAATACTTCTAGAACTTGATCTTTAGATTTTAGTAGAAAAGCCCAAACTTTCCTTGAATAATCATCAATGAAAGTAACAAAATAAAGTGCACCACTATGTGTTCTAACCTTTAAAGGACCACAAACATCCGAATGAATCAACTCCAAAACATTTTCTTTTCTAGAAGCAACATTTTTATGAAAAGAAACTCTATGTTGTTTACCCGCCAAACAATGAACACAAGTTTTAAGATGTGTACCTTTCAAACCGGGTAGAAGCTCTTTCTTGAACAAAACTTGTAGCCCCTTTCTTGAACAAAACTTGTAGCCCCTTTTCACTCATATGGCCAAGCCGCTTATGCCACAATTCGGTAGAAGTATCATCTTCAAGTGCATTGACAACACCTTTACAAATTTTTCCTTGCATCGAGTAAAGTGTATGAGTCTTCTTGCACTTAGCCACCACCAAAGAACCCTTTGTGAGCTTCCATAGTCCATCATCAAATTTGTTGCTGTAGCCTTCATCATCTAGCTTCCCAGTAGAGATCAAATTGATGCGAATGTCGGGAACATGCCTCACATCTTTAAACAACAACTTGCAGCCCAAATTTGTTTCCAAGCAAACATCACCCATGCCAATAATCTTGGACAAACCTTCATTACCCATTTGAACAGAACCATAATCTCCTTTGGTGTAGGTAGTGAAGAAATCAACTCGAGAAGTCACATGAAAAGAAGCACCGGAATCAATCACCCAATTACTCTCTTGGCCCACAAAATTGATACAATCATCTTCACAAATGACCATGAGATCATCGGCAGTAACTGCTGTTGTGTCTTTTTGCTTCTTATCCACACTTTTGTCACGCATTTTCTCCTTGTTCTTGAGCTTTCGGCATTCTTGCTTCATGTGCCCTTTCTCATGGCAATAATAGCACTCAATGTCTTTCTTTGAAAAAGAATCATCTTTTGATTTGTCACGGCTTTGATCACGACCATGAGGAGTCTTACTTCTCCCCCTTGTTTTGCTTCGGCCTCTCATAACAAATGCTTCTGAATGAGAGGAACCCGCTGATTTTCTTCTAGTTTCTTCATTCAACAAGCTACTAGTGACTTAGCCCATTGTGACAACTCCATCAGGTGTCGAATTACTAACTGTCACAACCAAAGTCTCCCAACTTTTGGGTAATGAACTAAGTAGCATCAAAGCCTGCAACTCATCATCAAAAACAATTTTCATAGAAGCAAGTTGGTTAACAATACTCTTTATTTCATTCAGATGTTCCGGAATAGGGCTGCCTTCTTTATATTTTAAATTAACCAACTTACGAAATAGAAAAGCTTTATTTGTGGCTGATTTCCTATCATAAAGGCCTTCTAATTTTTTCCATAAATCATGTGCTGAAGTTTCAGTAGCAACATGATGAAACACACTGTCATCAATCCATTGACGGATAACACCAACGGCTTTTCGATTAAGCCTATTCCATTCATCATCTTTCATACCCTCGGGTTTGCCACTATCACCCTCAATGGGTCCATACAAATCTTTACAAAATAATAGGTCCTCCATTTTAGTTTTCCAAGTTACCCAATTGCTTCCATTGAAGCTAGACATACGACCCACATTCCCCTCCATTGATTTACACAAATAAATAAACCCAAATAAACCGTAAGCTCTGATACCAGTTGTTAGGGAAAATATGTGATTCCCCACAAGTAAATCAATCAATGGGAATAAAAACTAATGCGGAAAAATTAAATCAGAAGCAACACAAGAATTTTTACGTGGTTCCCTCAATGTGAGGTACGTCCACGGGATCGAAATCCGATTCCACTATCAACCAAATAAGTTCCAAACGATTACAAACGAGACACTAATGGTCTCACAAAACCACCCTTAGGTGAATTCCAAATAATCACAAATAAACAAGAGGAAAGACCTCACCAAATAGATGAACAAAAATCTTCAGAACCAGAGTTATAGAAGATCCAAAATAACGAACCAAATCAACACTGAAAACGAAGCAAAGAACCACCCAAATTAATTCCACTGTTCACACACCCAAATAGTTGATTTCACCAAAATGGAGTATGTGTAGCAACCGTTCTCTTCACCTCGGGATGAGCAAAAACAAACCCTAAAATATTGTGAATCTAGGGTTTATTATCAAACCTTAGTTGTTTCCAAATTGGATTAAGTCTCCACAAATTAGATATAATATATAAAAATATATTATACCTAAACCAAATCAAATTAAAACTATTTTAATAAATCAATTAGGTCCCACACTCCAATAAGGAGGTATACCCAACATTTAAACCATGAGTTGAATACTCAATCAAAACATCAAAGAAAACCAGCAAAATATCTCTGATATAGACCCTAGAACCCAAGAAGAAGATCTGGAGAAGTAATCCTAGATTTGGACTGAAACACGTATTTATAGAAAACTGTCCCGCGATCTCCGTTCGAGCGTCAGATTGGCTGCTCGAGCGGACCTACGCTCGAGCGCGGAACGTTCCGCTAGAGCGGGAAAAAACAACATCCAGTATTTTTGCATGCGAACACACTTCTGAAACCCATCATTCTCCGCTCGAGCGGGGAATCTTCGCTCGAGCGGACAGGCAACTTTGAGTGCATTTTTGCATTTTGCTTCGAGGGCGCTGCCCCTCGACCCCGCTGTGGCGCTGCCCTAGACCTGCCAAGGGGTGCTGCCCCCTTAACCCCCGCGAGCTAACCGGGCAGCTTGATCCCCGTCATAATCAGCGAAGTGGCAATCTTGGAAGCATTAACATCACAAACATCTCTGGAAGGCACAATTCAGGTTGGATTCGCATCTAACAACTCATAGTCTCACTGAAATAAAAAGTGCGAAAACAAGTACAACTGAAAGGAGTTTTGTCAAACGGGATTGCCAAGAAATAAAACCTAACAATTTATATCATGTGAAAGAGCGTAGAAATCCTCATCTTGTGATGATTTTTTTCACAATTTTTGGTCCAAGAATTGAAGCTCCTTTGTTCATCTTCTTGGTCTCCTTCTTCATCTTCTCCTTTTCTTCTATCTTATCTCTTTCTTCTAACAATTTCCAACAGATTTTTCATTTTTACTTCTATTTTTCTATTTTTTTATTTGGCATGGAGACACTTGTCTCCCTTAGGTAAATCCATGCCCTTGAGGTCTATGCTTCACCTATGTGCTTCACCAATTCCTTAATCTCCATCATTAGCTTAGTTAATCAAGTTTAGTTCTAATAAATCGACGTTAGTCTCTAATCATTATTAACTTAATTAATCTCAATTAGGTTTAATTAATCATGCTTAATTATTGCTAATCCTGATTAAGTTTTAATACATTGTATGGAAATGCTTGACTTGTTAGACCTAAATCATTAAGCTCCTTAATTAAGGTTTCTAAGATTTTTAGATATTCAATATTCAAGTTCAAAGTTGTCTCCTAACTCTAAAATGTTCTCCCAAAATTCTACACCAAAGCTCCTTTTCCAAGTATGAGCATTCCTAAGTTCTTCATCATTGGTATTCTTCATTAAAGTCTCTTATTCACACTTGACATTAAGTTCTTTATTAAATATACTCTTTGCTTCTAATCAAATGTAAGGTAATGAAATTAAAGTAAGCATTCGATTGCGTCACGTAAAAATACTTGTGGTGTGGTACATATTTACTTTCCAAATTCAAGATAATAAGTCTTAGCAATTGATAATAATATTCAAATGTTCAAAATTTTCTAATTACTCATTTCTAAGCTTTACTTTAAGTATTTTGTGTAATGAGATAGTTAATTTGACTTAGGGCATTCAAAGATTGATAATAGTATGGTTATGGCACATGACATTGTTTGTGATGTTACAATATACTATATTAAATTCATAATTGTAGAGTATAGTTTTAGCCTTTGGATATTCAAACAATAATCAATAGTAGCATAAAAAAGCAAGATAATTTGTAATGAGAAATCCGACTCAGTAAATTGGGGGTATTTATTCTCAATACTATCCAATTTTTGGATTTGGTGCTAAGTGGTTGTGCTGGATAAAAGAATGTGTAACTTCAGCAAATATTTCTATTTTGGTGAATGGTTCTCCAACTTCTGAGTTTAAACCATAGAGAGGGCTCAGACAAGGAGGTCCGTTATCACATTTTCTATTTAATATAGTGGCGGAAGGTCTTAACATTTTATTGAGTAGGGCAAAATAGCTGGGTTTGATTAAGGGCGCATTAGTGGGTTCTGACTTGAGGATCACTCACTTACAATTTGCAAATGATACAATACTGTTCCGTGAAGCTAAATGGAAGGAGGTTTTAAACATTAAAAGAATATTGAGATGCTTTGAAATTATGTCGAGCCTGCAAATCAATTACCATAAGAGTGTGGTGTGTGGGGTGGGTATTCATTCAAATCTCTGTCAAGAATTTGCTTCCAAATTACATTGCCTTTATCAAACACTACCTCTGAAATACTTGGGAATGCCTTTGGGGGCCAATCCTAGTAGAAAGAAACTTGGCGGCCTATGATAGAAAAGCTTAAATTAAAGCTGGCCTTATGGAAAAGAAGATTCCTCTCATTTGCAGGTAGACTAGCACTAATAAAAGTTGTGTCATCTAGTTTGCCTATATATTATCTTTCTCTATTTAGGATGCCATCAGGAGTAGCAAAAAAGATTGCTAAAATTCAAGCAGCTTTTATTTGGGGAGGTTTGGATCTTAGAAGAAAAAATTCATTTGGTAAAATGGGGTGATGTTACTCTTAGTAAAAGTCAAGGAGGGTTGGGTTTGAAAAGAATAGATTTGATGAATGTATGTTGACTATTAAAGTGGTGGTGGAGGTTTGGGGCAGAAGAGAAATCCCTTTGGAAGGATGTGATTTGTAAAAATTACTATGGGTCTATTGATATGTGGTCTCCTGAACTTGTAAGAAGAGGAAAGATGTCCAAAATATGGAAAGATATTGTGGGAATTGTGTTATCTAAACTTGAAGTGCTGGGTTTTTTTCATTCAAACTCTACAATTGTTCTTGGGGATGGTCGGAGGTCAAGGTTTTGGCTTGATAGCTGTGTAGGATCTGGTTGCTTGAAGGATGTGTTTCCTAGACTTTTCTTATTGGCTGTGTTCAAAACTGAATCTGTGTTTTCAGTGAGAAATAAAGTTGATCAAGATGATTGGAACTCATTGTTTAGAAGGAGTTTGTTTGAGTGGGAAATGAAGGAGTTAGATAGATTGAAGAGATTGTTGCGTTAATATAACTGATAAACTGAAATGGAATGTTGATTCCTCAGGAGTGTTCACTGTCTCATCAGCATACCATTGGTGCAAATCCTTATTTGGTCCTACTTACAGGGTGACAGAGTGTATCTGGAAGAATGTGGCACCCCCAAAAGTTCAATTCTTTCGCTGGCTTGCTTGGAAGAGAAGGATCAAGACATCTAATTATCTTCAAAGGATGGGGATTCTGGATAATCATACTAATTTTCATTGTGTGTTCTGCAATGAGGAGGAGGAAACAGACAACCATGTGCTCTTGCATTGCCATTTTTGGTTAGTTTGGTCCAAAATATGAAATGGCGGGGTATTCAATGGGTGATTTCAAAATCTGTGGATGAGCTGCTACATTGGTGGTCAGGAACAAAGTTAAAGAAATTAGAGAAGAAGATTTGGAGAATCATTTCGTTTGCGGTGTTTTGGTCAATATGGAAATTAAGGAATGATTGTATTTTTAACAATGCCCAACCTAGCTTGGAGAAGCTTTGTGATTTGGTCAAAGTGAGAATTGCATTATGGATCAAAGCATCATGCTCAAGATTGTTCTTCTCAGTGAATGACATTATCTTTAATATACATCAGGTCAGAATTTGTTCCAGGTGAGAGGCTGTCTGGTATGTCTGTTGATTGCTGTATGCTGTTGATTGTTCCAGGTGAATGGTTGTTTGATATAATGTTGTATGTTGCTGATTGCTGCTATGTGGTGCATGGTTTTGGGGATGCTATAGTGGTGAATCTCTTGTGTAGATCCGAGGAGCTGTTGAGTTCTGTGATGGTTTGCTGTTTCGCAGTGCCGAGGCCTGCTCTGTTGCTCTGATGTGTGCTGTATCTGTTTGTGCTGTTCTGTTTTTTTGCTTTTCTTCTCTGTGCTTTGGTCTCTTTTGATTTGTTTCTCACCAATCTTGGGTTTGTGCTAACAAATGATAGTGCTTCCTTAGCGGTGCCAACCTAGTTGGGATTGTTAAGATTAGCGTTGATGCTTTTTGCACTTCCATCTTTGTTGATGCAAGTTTTTGCATTTTTTGCTTTATTCATTAATAAATTTCATTTTGCTGATCAAAAAAAAAAAAAAAAAATTTGTAATGAGAAATCAGCTAAAACAAATGTGGTAATGTTGATGCAGAAATCAAACATTAGCATGTCACCTTTTTGTTACATAAAAAACACAATGTAAAGATTATTTAATTGATTAAAAACATTGTTAGCATTATCACTGACAAATAAAATTTATTATATATTAATTAAAATTTTGATTCAGTTTAAAATTTGTCTTGGGCAATTTTAACAAAGGCCTTCATTTGATCTGATGAAATGATTGAGTATATAGTGAGATGAATGGCTATTCCGAACAATTTTGTATCTAGGTTTGTATCTTATTTAAGGTTAAAAAAATAGAGAAGATGTTGCAAATAGTTTATACATTGCAAATTTCAAATCAGATAATAAATTGCAAACATCAATCCAAGTGACAAAATACCTAAACAACAAAAAAAATCACCTAAAATCAACAATAAGAATAGGAAACCGCAACAATGGACAAAAGAAAATGAGATTTATTCAAAGCAATATTCAACCAATAAAAAACCTAAACCATAGTGAAAGTTTGAGACGCAGGAGAGCAAACTCCATGATTCATCAAAAGCCGAATTGAAGTTCAATTTTGTGATCTCATACAATTTATTTGATCATACCATCAGAATTTGAACACAGAGAAAAAATCTACATCATTAATAGAATAAAAAAAATAACGTTAGAGACCCATAATTTAGATTCCTAAATTTACCTACAATAATGTGACAAGAGAGTTAGGCTTTACACAATTGAGCATATAACAAGTTAAAAATTGACATGTATCATGTCACATTATTGTGGATCAAATTGTGAATGTTTTTTTGTGGGTCTTAAACATTTTCTAACAAAAAATGAACAGGTATAAAAGAAAAGAATGAGTCTAAAATTTAAATGTGATAAAAAAAAAATAGAAGCAAAAGAGAAAAAATTACAGATTACAGAAACAAAAAAGGAAAAATAAATAAATTTGCACATAAGAAAGAAAATTCAAACAAAGACAAGGAAAAGTTTTGTGAACATAAAATTGAAAACCAAAGACAACGATCCAATGATGACAAAAAAGGGAAAAAATTATAGAAACAAAAAAGGAAAAATAAATAAATAAATAAATTTGCACATAAGAAAGAAAAATAATGTACAAAGAGAAAACAACTTGTTACCCCAACAATATCTAGAAACACGTATATATATTTCCAAAACACGAGAGAGGCTGAGTGAGAAAAAAAAAAAGTTATAAAACAAAATATTTATATAATATTTGAATTAATATATATATATATATATATATATATCTATTATAATTATCATTTTGAATTGTTTTCTTATTTGTAGGCTCTATGTGGGAGTTGCATCGTTTTGATTGTGGGAGCAAACTTCTTTAAAAATAATAAATAATAATATAATAATAATAAATAACCAAGTTCAAGTTTGGGAATTTTGACATCTAGCTTGCATTTCTATGCTACTAGGTTGGGTATAAGAAACAAAATTATATAATTTTTAGGAAAAAAAAATTTGAATTTATTCCCGAACTATATTAAAATGAACAATCACATATTTGAATAGTTTTTTTAAAAAACTTACAAATATTTTTAAGACTGTAAATAATTTCCATCTTTTAATAACAATTATAGGTAGAGAACTCAGTGGTGTTTTGGAATGATAGTAAAAAATTGATTTTTTGGTTTTTTGTATAAAAAATGAGAGAGGTGATGTGACTCAAAAAAATCTTAAAAAAATATATTAAAAAAAAAAAAGGAAGCTAAAAAGCTAATCGTCCCAAATTGCCCCTCATGCTTTTAAGATTTTCAGTGAAACCAAACCAAACTACACCTTTGTCCAAGGCAGGGGAGGTTAACAACTTGAATTCTTTTTTCTCTTTCTACTATGTAAAAAGCTACATACTTTTAAAATTAAATAAATTCATAAGGTTTTCAGTATATGTCATTATTTTTTCTAACTAAATATAAATATTTTTCTTAAAATTTTTCTAAACTTTTATTGATATTTTCTCAAGATTTTTTTTTTTCCTACCAAATAATCCCCAAACCTCAAATTTGTTTAAACTGATACTCAAATAATCACCAAAAAGGATCTTGGAGCACATTTTGGGTCTCACTATTAATTTTTTTAATTTACTTTTATCTTCTTCTTTTTTTTTTAATTTATATTCCATTTTACTTGATTTGATTCAAAAAAATCCATTCAATAAGGCAAGCAGAATCATCATTCATGATTATGCTAAATTATTCATGCAATAATTAATTATATATATATTTTTTCTTTTTTTTAGCTCCATGATCATAAATCCTTATTAATATAAAGAAAATTTTATTTTACCCTTATACTTTGCCTCGATGATTAATTACATCCTAAACTTTGAATAATTTCAATTTTACCTCCAAAATTTTTGAAATCATATCAATTTGTCCCCTACCGTCACATTTAAATGACAAAAATATTGAATATTACATATTGATCCTAAATTTCAAAACAAAGATGCAAACTCAGCCTCTCTTCTTCTCTCTCATCATTCCATGAATTACCCAAATCCTTCTGTTGCCCTCATCCTTATTCCTCCGCCATCATTGTGATAACCCAGTTCCGTTTTATGCTAATTGGTCCTTATTATGAATGTGATTATGTGTTTGATATGATTTTGTGTGCCATTATGTGAAAATATGTGGTTTTGAATTTCTATCTGTTCACCGTAGGAATATCTGTTTGATTATCTGCTTTGGAAATTAAATTGAAGGCCCTATCGGCCACAGAAACTGAAATTGATTGCGCCATTGTGGTTGGCATAATTTTAGAGCCTACAGTGAAATTTAATTGAAATTTGATTCGGATCAAATTAAATGGATTAAATTAATGGGGTAGTGCTCAATTATTTAAATATTAGAAATTTTGATTAAAAGAGCTTATTTAGTGGGCCACTTTCACTCAAATTCTCTCTTTAGCTTCATTTGACTGATTTTGAACTCAAGAAAATAGAGAGAGCCGACCTTGAGAGAGAGAAGAGGCATCTTGGTGTATTTTTGCTTATGAATTGTGAATTGGGAAGGCTAGGTTCAAGAGTTGGCCATAAATTGTGAAGATTAAAGCTCCTTGGTGAGTAACCCATGAATTCTAGTTGTAATTTTGTGAATTTAGAGTTGATTGATGATCAAGATCAAGAATTGTGCTATAAGTGATGGGATTGAGTTGGTTTTGTTGAATGTGAGGTCAATAGACACATGCATGTAGGAAATTGCTATGAATTTCCATATTTGAGCGTAAGTGTATAATCCATGTTGAATTTTTGGTTGAAATCCATGTATTTGATCACCTCTTCACCAATTAAGTTGAGAATAATGTGTATCTCCCACATGCATGTGCAAATCATGGAAGTGTGAGTTTTGAATGTTTGAATTTAATGTATTGGTGATGAGTTTGGGTCAATTTGAAGCATGCATGTAAGTAATTCAAGAAATTGAGCTTCAAAATGTTGTAATTTTGTTTTTGTACCATGTTAGTACGTGTTTATGTGAAGTTTGAGCCATAATATGCAAGAAATGTTGGTTTAAATGTTGAATTCGAGCTCAAAAACACATTCTGGAAAACCCAGAATTCATGATGTCCGCTCGAGCGGGGAAACAGCCGCTCGAGCGTAAAATACGAGCTCCCAGTATTTTTCTGTAGACATGACGTCCGCTCGAGCGCGGAAGTTCACGCTCGAGCGGGGAGCCATGTATTGAGGCCTTCAGCTCGAGCGCCCAACTTCACGCTCGAGCGTAAATTTGATGCATCCAGTACTTTTGCAGACCTCATGGGTTCGCTCGAGCGGGGAAGTACACGCTCGAGCGGGAACCCTGTTTCTGAAAGTTTTAAAAAGGCATTCTGTGTTTCGTTTTCTGTTCTCTTTCACTTCTAAGTACTCTTAGGCATACATTGAGCATTGTAATTAAATTAAAGGAATAAAAATAAAGCCTAAAGAGGAATATGTGAATTAAAGAACGGATTGAATCATTTGTGACCCGTATGTGTTATGTGATGTGTAGGGTCAAGCTCCAAGGCAAACCAACCAACCGATCACTGTGAGTAATATCTTGATAAAGATATCTGAAATGTGTTGTTGTCCAATTGCTTACTTCTATGTAAGTTTATAAGTTTGTCAATTTGATTGGTGGACAATGTTTGCTATGCCAGATGAATGGGCCAAAGGCTAGTTTGACATGAAAGTATGAATGGGCCAAAGGCCAGTTTGACATGAAAGTATGAATGGGCCAAAGGCCAGTTTGATATGAATGAATGAATGGGCCGAAGGCCAGTTTGACATAAATGAATGAATGGGCCAGAGGTCAGTACGATCCGAATGATAGAATGAATGGGCCAGAGGCCAGTCCGACATGAATGAAAGACAAATGGCTAAAGGCCAGTTTGACATGAATGAATTGGGCCCGAGGCCGTCCGAAGTATTTGGAGCCGAAGTCACTTGATCTATAGCTATTTATATACTAGATAGAAATACGAGTTGGGCCTAAGGCAGTCCGATGTATATTGTTCCAATGTATCTTCTTTAATTGATATTATTCACTGGGCTTTCTGTGGAGACCCTAATTTTTTTGTAATTACACTTGAAACCCTAAGCCTTAGGTTAATAGCATTTTAGCCCTAGTTCCATAAAAGTCTGTGTAAGGGCCCAAGTAAAGAATAATTTCTCCGTGTGTGACCATAATTAAATCATAGAACACCACTTTATGATTGGAACTATCCTTAAACTTGGTTTTATTTATTTTACCTCATAATTTCTAAATTAATTCACACATTTTATTTTTATTTCTATTTTTTGTTTTTATTGTTCTTTCATTTATTATTTATTTGAATAGAATACTATTGTGTATTTGAATATACATAGTTTTATATATATATATATATATATATATATATATAATATGTTGGTGGAAGAGTTGGTTGGATAACAACAAACAAAAAATAAAATAAAATAAAATAAAAAACAAATATCTAGATATTTAGTTCACTTAGCCATTAAGCTACCTTATACTCTATAAATTGAGAGCTTGGCCAAATCCACTCCCACGTTTTTGAACAGCCCAAGGAGAGGGTAAGAGAGGGAGAGTTGGCTCAAGGGAAATAGAGAAGTAAGAAGAAGAAAAAAAAAAAAAAAAGAAGAGAAAAAGAAGGAATTCTTGAAGGTAAGAACATACCTCTCCCTTAATTTCTCCAATCCTTTCATCAACTCATTCTATTGTCTAATATGTCTCTTGTGTTACAAATTAATGGTAAATAGGGTTTTTGGTGTGTGTGAAAGTATGGGTATGATATAGTGTCATTGTCTTGCAAATTTGTGACATTAGGCACTGCTGCAACTTCTCTAATTTAAAAGAAATATCAAATCTATCTAATTCTCAAATCTGAATTTATTGTAGAATATTTTGTGTTTAGAGCTTGTGACAATTTTATTAGCTCCTAATTGTGTGTTTTTAGGGCTTGGATAATTTGTTGAAAAATCTGGTCCTGAGTCTCTGAAAAACAATCCACTTTTAGCAATTTTATAAAATTCTATAAAAATCATCTCATGTTGGTTCTTCTGTCAAAATTTAGAACTCTGAGTCCTCTTTCCAACAGATTTTATTTGAGTGAAAACCGTCGGGTAGATTGAGAGAAAAGCTAGTTTTCCCAAAGGGTGACAAATCTGGACAGGTTTTCGAATATAGTTTGTAGATGAATTTTTGGAGGGGCTGTGCAACTTCTGAAAATTGGAACTGAAACTGGACAGATTGAATACTATTTATGTGCAATTTCAGCCCCTAATTTGACCTAGAAGTATTTTTACCAAAGCGTTCTTGTTAGCCCTGCAGAACCGAACAGTGCTTGAAATTGTGTTCTATTATGTTAATTGTCTCTAAGTGTTTCAAAGCATTTCTAATGTTGTTTTCTTTCCTTACTATACTTATGAATGATGATCATGGACTATATTTCCTCTCGTATGTTTTTCTCATACTCTTTTATATGACCGAATTACCGAATGTGACTAACTTACCTAGAAAAAGACCTAATAAACGGGAAATGATAAGGGGCTGGCAATGGGTGACGTTCATCTTAGTGTTTTAGAACAATTTTATACATATGCATGACATGAATTATGATGGGATTAATACCAAATGAGTTAAGTCTTGTGTAAGCGTTTTGAGCGAGCCCCTAGGTTGACACGGACGTGTTCAGACTCTATGCGGTGGTTTCAAGGTGTAAGCGAGCCCTTTGGTATGGTATATGCAGGGTGTAAGCGAGCCTTAGGCACGATTTGGGGTGTAAGCGAGCCCACTTTTTTGGCCGTCCCTTTTGAGGTCCATCGATGTCGCTGACCGGTAAATAACCGGGAGGTGGGCATGGGTGGTAAGGTCTGCAAAGCAGCAAAAAGGGGAGTTCTGAGCAGTCCGGTGTTTAATCTTGTGGTTGGGTAGAAGGATCTCTTTAGGGGGTGTTCTAGATGCCTAGTCTAACTACTAATTTATAAAACCTTAACGTAAGTATGTTATGTTACCTGATTTGTTTTGTGTATGGTTGATTGATTGATAGAAAATATAGGGGGGTGTGTGTTTTTACTGGGCATTCCAAGCTCATGGCGTGTTATGCCAAGTGAAGAAGCAGCTTACGACGGGGAAGGTTATCCCGAAGACAATCAAGATGAAGTTTTAGAGCCATGGTTCACTTGAAAAGTTTGGACTAGTAGTTTGTTTTTGTTTTCTCTCTCCTTTTACCTTTTGGTTTGACAGTGTTTTGTAAACCTCTAGTGGAGCTCAAATCAGTTATCTATGTTATAACTCTGCTTATATGTGTATATTAAAATATTGTGGTTATCTCTTTTGTTTGAGTTGTACTTTATATATTTCTCTTGTGGTCTCAAATTTTGGGGCGTGACAAATTGGTATCAGAGCCCTAGGTTCAACCCTTAACCCACGCGTATTGACTTGTGATTTTAGATATCCTTGCCTTTCACATTACTATATTCTGTTAACATTATCCTATATCATATTAAAGGTGGACTAAAAAAAAAATTTGTTTACCTACCGTAGGATGGATTCTACGTCAGAAAGCGTTGATGACTGGGGAGTTTTTCGTTTCCAGAATAGACGGGCAGTAGTTGTTAGTCCACAAAGACTTAACCGACGGTGTCAATTGGGAGCGGAATGCGTGATAAAGAAAGCTATTTGGAAAACAGAGGAGGATTTTTCATACTACACCACGCAAGCGAGACGAGCGTTGGTACGCCGACGCCTCCAGTGCAAATACCGGGAGCTTAGGTTCGCTCTACAGATAGAGCGGAATGGTCAGACTTTTGCTGAGCTTAGGCAAGAGGTATTGGCTGAGGATCCGCATCCAGTGATGCGTCGCGTTGGACCCAAGAGCTGTGGCTCTCATCATCCTGAGTTAGAGGTTCCTTTTGTCTCAGTACTTCTCGGAGCTTCCCCTGCATTCCCTATAGGGGTGTCATCAGAGTACTCCCCTACACTGGCTCAGCAGTTTCTAGCCTCCCCGACATATGCTCCTTTACCACCAGAGGATCCCGAGGAAGATCCCGAAGAAGACCCAGAGGAATCGTTTGACTTAGGCCTGTAGTAGTCATGGGACGAACCTTTTTGTGTACCTTTGTAAATAGTGTTTTGTGTGGTTGAAGCGTGTTTTGTTTTGGTGTATACACGCTACACGCTAACCTAGATAGTGTAACCTTTTGTAAGAAGAAGTTATATACGTATATATAAAATATCTAGTTAGTTATTCTAGTGTATTGTATGTTAATTTATTTTATTTTGCTTGGTTTAATTACATCATCCATTTAGAAAGAAAAAAAAAATTAATTACACCTCAGACCACATTAAATTAGCCTATTTATTGAACACCTCTTCACCTTCACAACAACCCTAAGCTTATATTACCCACAAACTTGGCAGATGGCGGACAATGTGGAAGCAAACGATCAAGTCAGACGCCGACGAGGACGTCCAACTCGCAATCAAGGCGTTAATTGCAGTAGACCTATACCTGCTGAGGAGTTGCCAAGACCAGTCGGAAACCAGATTCTTGAAGAGTTAGGAAGGCTTAGAAGAACGCAACCAAATGAGCAGATATATTTGTTATCTGAGTTCAGAAAGCAAAGACCGCCGGTGTTCACAGGTGAGCCTGACCCGAGAGTCGCTGAGAGCTGGATTCGTCAAATAGAAAAGATGTTGGAAACCATGGGTATTACTGTGCATACAGACAAGATCGCCCTGGCAAGTTATCAGCTAGAAGGAGAAGCGGATCATTGGTGGTCCTTGATGAAAAACTCTCGGGACACGACAAGCATGACTTGGGCTCAGTTCAAAGAATTGTTTCTAAGAAAATATTTCCCAAACACAGTTAGACAAGAGCGAATTTGGCAATTTCAAACTTTGAAACAGGGTGAGATGTCAGTGACTCAGTATGTGGCCAAGTTTGAAGAGCTGGCTCGATACGCAACCCGATACGTCGCAGATGAGGGAAAGAAAGCACGAAAATTCGAGTGGGGTTTAGACCCAATTATCAGAGGTAAAGTGTTACCCTTGCGCCTCCCTACATTTGCTGACGTGGTGGATACGGCATTGGATGCAGAAAGAGAGTGGGCAGACTCAAAAAGGATTTAGATGATGAAAACGAAGAAAGGGGGTCAGTCCTTTGTAGGGCCAAGAAGAAATGATCGGAGGAATGTAGTACGGACACCTTACACCAGACCGTCGCAACAGCCGCAATAGCAAAGCCAGAAAGGAAGTTTACAAACCAAGCCTATTACACAAATCCAATGCTTTCACTGTCATCAGATAGGGCACAAGAAGTCAGAATGTCCCCAACTTTCTGGGATGGGAAATCAAGCAGGAGGTTCAAGCGCGAATGCTCAAGTTATTGGCGGGCAAAGGCCATGGACGAACAAGTCAGGAGGAAACCGAAAGGTTGGACCAACTGGTAATCAAAAAGCCACAGGCAGAGTTTTTGCTCTCCAAGAGGAAGATAATGAAGAGCCAACAGTAATTAGAGGTAACATTGTACTCTATAATTCTTGGGTTCACGTTCTATTCGATTCTGGCGCATCACATTCTTTTATATCAACATCATGTGTTAAATCATTAGGTCTTAAATGTGAACCCTTAAAAACTACTTTACGTGTTGCATCACCCTTGGGAGGAAGTATTAGGGTAGGATTAATCTGTCGAGGGTGTGAATTAGAAGTGTCAAGGTTACACTTGAGTTGTGACCTTCAGGTTATGAACATGTCTGATTTTGACATAATCTTGGGAATGGATTGGTTATCCGCCTACCGAGCAGTGATTGATTGCTACCACAAGAGGGTGACGATTTGCACACCTAGTGGAACGTGTTTCCAATTTAAGGGGGAAAGAGAGGATTCCCTGAGCATGACAAATTGTAAAATGCAGTGGCATCGACAATTTGCTGGATGGTTAGCAAGTTTGATCATTAATGAAGAAGCCCAATTAGAATCAAATCTTTCACGTGTAGTTTGTGAATACGCTGACGTTTTTCCTGAGGAATTGCCAGGATTACTGCCACATCGTGAGGTAGATTTTAGTATCGACTTACAAGCGGGTACTGCACCAATATCCCTGACACCCCACCGTATGGCTCCTGCCGAACTTCGGGAGTTGAAGACACAACTGCAAGAATTACTGGAAAAAGGATTTATCCAACCAAGTACCTCACCGTGGGGTGCACCAGTTCTATTTGCACAGAAAAAGGACGGAACACTAAGATTGTGCATAGATTATCGGCAACTCAATCGGGTGACGATCAAGAACCGATATCCACTTCCATGGATTGATGACCTTTTTGACCAACTTCGAGGTTCGAAGTGTTATTCAAAGATTGATCTTAGATCTGGCTATCATCAATTGCGGGTCGCTGATGATGACATACCAAAAACTGCTTTCCGAACCCGTTATGGCCATTACGAATTTGTGGTAATGCCCTTTGGATTAACCAATGCACCAGTCGTGTTTATGAGCTTGATGAATAAGATTTTTACTCTGTACTTGGACCAGTTCGTGGTGGTGTTTATTGATGATATTCTAGTCTATTCACCGTCGGAAGAAGAACACGAGCAACACTTAAGAGTAGTTCTCTAGGTTTTAAGAGACAACCAGCTGTACGCAAAAGCAAGTAAATGCGAGTTCTGGTTGAAGGAAGTCACATTTTTGGGACACGTCATGTCGGAGCGTGGAATCGCTGTAGACCCGGCCAAGGTAGAAGCAGTATTAGATTGGAAGCAGCCAACCTCAGTATTCGAAGTTCGTAGTTTCTTAGGGTTGGCCGGCTATTACCGACGGTTTATTCAGGACTTTTCTAAACTAGCTAAGTCGATGACTCGTCTAACACAAAAAGGGGTAAAATACGATTGGAGCGAAGCATGTGAACAATCCTTTCAAGAACTCAAGAGGAGATTGACTAGTGCCCCAATACTCATCATTCCGGAGCGAGACATAGGATATACGGTATATTGCGACGCGTCCAAGGATGGGCTAGGCTGTGTGCTAATGCAAAAAGAGAAGGTCGTGGCTTACGGCTCCAGACAACTGAAACCGCATGAAAAGAATTATCCGACACACGATCTAGAGTTGGCAGCAATGGTTTTTGCGTTAAAGCAGTGGCGTCATTATTTGTACGGTGAACAATTTGAGATTTTCACGAACCATAAGAGCTTGAAGTATTTGTTCACACAGAAGGACTTGAACGTGAGACAAAGACGGTGGCTAGAATACCTCGAAGATTACCATTTTACTCTATCCTATCATCCTGGCAAAGCTAACGTGGTGGCGGATGCCCTGAGTCGCAAGAACCGGGGAATTATTGCTAGCTTGGCACTCAAGGAATGGAACATGGTCGGAACACTTAATGAGTTTGGAATACAGATGAAAGCTCAGGACGAGAAAGTATACCTTGGCGCTCAAATCGCTACACCCAAATTACTGAACAAGGTAATAGAGTCACAGAAGTATGATCAGGAGGTGGCGTTCATAAAAGCGCAAATAGCATCCAGCGATCCTATACCTGATTGGACGATTCATTCAAATGGAAGTTTGAGACATCAGGGTAGAGTGTTTGTACCACAAGATGAGTCGCTTAGAGAAAAAGTTCTGAAGGAGTTTGTGACGCCCCAAAATTTTGGAACATCAAGGGAAATTAAATAAACAAAATGACTTAATAAACTAAAAAGTTGACATCTTAATAGAGCATTCCAACTCTCGTACATAACCAAAGGTTCAAATAATATTAAATAAAAACTTAAAATTATCCAAACACAACATCAAATGAAATTATAAGGTCCTTAATAGCTAATATATAAGATAATAAAGTTATTCGACTTAGTCATGATTTTCAGTCAGCCAAGTCTACGTAGCGTCAACTCCATTTCAGCTTCAATTATTTCCTCGCCAAAACCTGGCGTAAAACGCCAGGGCAACAAAAATATATGCCATGAGTTTTGTAACACAGTAAGAAAACATAACCAACCTACCATTCTTTTTAAGAGAAAAATAATGAGATTATAAACATGAGATAACAATATAATTGTAAACATAAATTACAACCATTAAAATAATTTCAATAATTTTAATAAATTAGGTGACACTCGAAATCTCACCAAAGAGATTTAACTTACCAACCACTAAGCATGGCAGCGGTTAATTTGAAACCCTCCCTTGGTCAAATATTTAAGTGTTACCAACCGTAACCACCAGGGATGCCCACGTCCGGAGTTATATACCCAAGCAGTGGCATCCGTGGTCTGCCCCAAGGAAACGGTCTGCTAGGGGTACGTAACCTCCCTGTGTGCCACCGGCACATCCACCCTTATTCCAAAACCGAATACCGAAAAGGATTCAAATAAGTCCCGTGTCGTCTTAGAGTTTCACAACACAATTTACGTGAGAATTCTCAAAACTAGGGCTCACCCTGAACAACCGGTATTGACCGTCAACTCTTAATTTCGTACACTCTTTAAAACCAAGACTCACCCTGAACAACTGGTATTCACAATAATTCAAAATTTAATTACCAATAATGTTATACCAACTCATTAAAACCCGAACATAAAATATTACACATGTCACACAATAATAAACAATTGTATAAAATTTAAACAAACAATTTATTTAAACCATGGTGTGAAATAATTATTTAGATACCCAAAGAATAGAAATAATTTATAATTACACACATGCATGGACTTTTAATCTACAAGATTAAACTAGCAAAATATTAAATAAACTACAATACACCCATATATGGATTACTAATTTACAATATTTGATGAATTAGACCAACACAATAACTGATTTTTATCCAAATAAATAATTGAAGTGATGATCTTCAATTTGTACAGAAATTTTCAGGTTATACCGTACGTAATAAAAATTATAAATAAATTATTTATACAGTTCTAAAATTTGTGAAAATGTACAGAATACTCAATAAACATGTTATGGTCATTTTTCAGAAAGCATTTTCTAAAAATAAATTATAAATAATTCTTAAAAATTTCAAAAGTGTTTGTGACACAGATTTATCACATTTTCTTAAATTAATTCCATACTTAAATTTATAAATCAATTCCATGATCTAAAAATTTATTATGAAACTAGACTTCTCAAATTTCATTTTTTACTTAGAAATTATCAGATTTGGTTTAATATAAAATTTTTAATGATTTTTCAAACACATAATAAAATCTGTCTACAGCTCCAGATTTGGTTAAAAATATGTATAAATTCGTAAAAAACCCAATAATTTTTGAAAACTTTTGTGGATGAACTAGACATCATTATAAACAACTTTGTAGAAGAAATCATCTTCAAATTTTGAGTATAAAACTGTCTAAAAATTCGTACAACTTTCTGGCAGATTTAAAGGGCCAAATAACATATTCAATAATCTTTTTAATGGCATAAACTACACATGCAAGTCCAAATTCCACAATATTATCATGATTTTCAGACTACCAATATTTAATATACCATCATAAAATTTTATACAATTATAAATAAAATCCTATCTACAAGTTTAGACAATTTATCATATGTATATAATCTGAAAATCTCAAATATAAAAAAATGAGAGGGTTGAGATGGTTTTCTTACTATGTTAGGTTGCTAATGATTTATCGTCCGAATTTGATTTATGATTCTGATCGTAAGATATGACCGTCCTGGCTCCATGATCGTCTTGCTAAAATTTCACATTAATCGGATGCGATCTCACCGTTGATCTTCCATTGGATTCTCTTAGAACTTTTAGTTGTTGATCATCATCTTAGACTTAGAATTTGCAAGATCTAACCCCAAAAATGGATTCTACACGTCGAAAAACCTAAGGGTGGTCATCCCCAAAGTCATAGGACCACTCGATTAACCTATGGGTACTAGGATGCACCGTAGCACCATGGGCCGAGAAACGCTGGATAAAATTCAATTCATCTTCTCCAACAGCCGTAGCATGCACGAACAGGACCCAGAAATTTAGTTTCAATGTCACCAGTTCAAATGCTTTTATCTTGTTCATCGTAACTCCGTTTTGTCTTATTTTTCTGTCATTGGATTCACCTCACGGCCTAGTTTTTGGTTCACTACTCACACGCCTCGTTCTGTCTCTTTTTGCATGCCGTCGGATCTCCAAAATTTGACGAAAAATAAGATTATTTTCCTACTGTCTCGGACATTTTTTTCGAACCATCTTTCGGACCCCATAACTTTCTTAATTCTTAACGGTTTTATTTCATTCTTTCGTCAATCTCTTCAACTTACTTTGTACTTCATCTTACATGGCCTATTTGTCTCACTTCTTCCCGGAATGGATGGTTTTGGCATGCCGAAAGTATGCCGAAAACCAACTTTTGAACTTCAAAATAAACTTCTCTAACTTTGTTTCTTTCTCCTCCATCTTCCTTCTTCTTCTCTTTCTTCACCTACAACACTTTGTGAATGGTGGTTCTAGATGATAATGGAATAGGTGATGGTGGTGGTGGCGGTCCGACGGTGCACCAATGGTGGTGAAGTTCGCGGGTTGGTGGTTCGGAGGGTGATAGTATGGGTTGAGGCCATGGCTATGGAGGTCGGGGGGAGGAGGAAAAACATAGATAAGGAAGGAGAAAGAGAGTTTTGAGAATGAGAGGTGGAGGGAAAGAGAGGGAACCGAGAGAGATGAAACTAGAAGTGAAGAGAGGTGAGGAAAACTTAGGCTCAATTTATGGGCAAAATGAGGAAGAGTAAAAGAAGATAGAATTTAAAAAGAATTGATAAAAGGAAATGGAACAACTGGTGTATATAGCATCTGCATGTCCACCACATTTTCTTTTGATCTAGAAAATGATTGCACGTGGAAGGTGGGATGTGAGAAAACATGGGGAGCAAACCCATGGTTTCTGATTAGATTTTAGTACAGAAAATATATTAGGTTCCAGTGTAATTTGATTACAAAAAAATATAGAGAAAAATATAATAAAAATATCATACGGTTCAGAAATTAATATTGAGTAATAATATAAAGTCAAAAATATTTTATTTTATTTTAGTTTGAATAAATTTTCAGTATAAAAATATACAGAATATTAAATTCAAAATATTGTGAATAATTATTTAAGAAAATTAAAAATTTATATATTATTTTTATTATATAAAAAAAGGGGGTTTTACAAAGTTCCACTATTCGGTGTTCGCAGTGCACCCAGGAGGGACGAAAATGTACCAAGACTTAAAACGTCAATATTGGTGGAGCGGAATAAAGAAAGATGTGGCTCAATTCGTAGCCAGATGCCTTACGTGTCAGCAAGTAAAGGCAGAACACCAGCGACCTGGAGGGATGCTTCAGCCCTTGCCGATATCATAATGGAAATGGGAGCATGTAACAATGGACTTCGTCATTGGACTATCCAGGTCACCTAGAGGACATGATGCTATATGGGTTATAGTTGATCGTTTGCCGAAAACTGTGCACTTTTTGCCATATAAAATCTCCGATACTTTGACATCGTTGAGTCATCTCTACAGTAAAGAAACTGTCCGATTACACGGAATTCATGTATCAATTGTGTCCGACCGGGACCCGCGTTTCACCTCCCGATTCTGGGGAAGCTTACAGGAAGCGTTAGGGACCGAATTATGTTTCAGTACCGCATTTCATCCTCAAACTGACGGACAGTCGGAACGTACCATTCAGACTTTGGAGGACATGTTGAGAGCCTGTGTGATAGATTTTAAAGGGAGTTAGGAGCGACACCTACCGTTGGTAGAGTTCACATACAACAATAGTTTCCAAGCTAGCATTGGCATGGCTCCATTCGAAGCACTGTACGGTCGGCCTTGCAGATCACCAGTTTGTTGGACTGAAGTTGGAGAAGTGAGTCTATTGGGCCCAGAGATCGTGCAAGAAACTACAAAAAAGGTGAAACTTATTCGACAAAGATTAGTGGCAGCTCAAGATCGTTAGAAGAGTTATGCAAATAAAAGAAGAAGACCACTAACCTTCGCTGTCGGTGATTATGTTTTCCTGAAAATTCAGCCCCGCCGAGGGATCATTCGTTTTGGAAAGAAAGGAAAATTATCACCTCGATATATTGGATTCTTCGAGATACTTCAAAAAATCGGAGAGGTTGCGTACAAGTTGGCTTTACCCCCAGTTGGCTGGAGTACATGATGTTTTCCATGTATCTATGCTGTGGAAGTATATAATGCACCCTTCTCACATCATCAACTGGGAAGAAATCCAACTCAATGAAGACGCTACCTTTGAGGAGGGACTAGTAGCAATTATGGACAGACAAGAAAAGAACTTGCGAGGGAAGACAATTCACCTTCTTAAGATACTCTGGCGTCACCATGGTATTGAAGAGTTCACCTGGGAACGTGAAGACGCGATGTGGGCAAATTATCCACAACTATTTGAGATGTAAGGTATGATCTAATTTCGAGGATAAAATTTATTTAAGGGGAATAGGTTGTAGAGACCCTAATTTTTTTGTAATTACACTTGAAACCCTGAGCCTTAGGCTAATAGCATTTTAGCCCTAGTTCCATAAAAGTCTGCGTAAGGGCCCAAGTAAAGAATAATTTCTCCGTGTGTTACCATAATTAAATCATAGAACACCACTTTATGATTGGAACTATCCTAAAACTTGGTTTTATTTATTTTACCTCATAATTTCTAAATTAATTCACACATTTTATTTTTATTTCTATTTTTTTTTTGTTTTTATTGTTCTTTCATTTATTATTTATTTGAATAGAATACTATTGTGTATTTGAATATATACATAGTTTAAATACATATATATATAATATATATATATATATAATATGTTGGTGGAAGAGTTGGTTGGATAACAACAAACAAAAAAAAATAAAATAAAAAAAATAAAAACAAATATCTAGATATTTAGTTCACTTAGCCATTAAGCTACCTTATACTCTATAAATTGAGAGCTTGGCCAAATCCACTCCCACGTTTTTGAACAGCCCAAGGAGAGGGTGAGAGAGGGAGAGTTGGCTCAAGGGAAGTAGAGAAGTAAGAAGAAGAAAAAAAAAAAAAAAAAAAAAAAAAAGAAGAGAAAAAGAAGGAATTCTTGAAGGTAAGAACATACCTCTCCCTTAATTTCTCCAATCCTTTCATCAACTCATTCTATTGTCTAGTATGTCTCTTGTGTTACAAATTAATGATAAATAGGGTTTTTGGTGTGTGTGAAAGTATGGGTATGATATAGTGTCATTGGCTTGCAAATTTGTGACATTAGGCACTACTGCAACTTCTCTAATTTAAAAGAAATATCGAATCTATCTAATTCTCAAATCTGAATTTATTGTAGAATATTTTATGTTTTTAGAGCTTGTGACAATTTTATTAGCTCCTAATTGTGTGTTTTTAGGGCTTGGATAATTTGTTGAAAAATCTGGTCCTGAGTCTCTGAAAAATAATCCACTTTTAGCAATTTTATAAAATTCTAGAAAAATCATCTCATGTTGATTCTTCTGTCAAAATTTAGAACTCTGAGTCCTCTTTCCAACAGATTTTATTTGAGTGAAAACCGTTGGGTAGATTGAGAGAAAAGCTAGTTTTCCCAAAGGGTGACAAATCTGGACAGGTTTTCGAATATAGTTTGTAGATTAATTTTTGGAGGGGCTGTGCAACTTCTGAAAATTGGATCTAAAACTAGACAGATTGAATACTGTTTCTGTGCAATTTCAGCCCTAATTTGACCTAGAAGTATTTTTACCAAAGCGTTCTTGTTAGCCTTGCAGAACCGAACAGTACTGGAAATTGTGTTCTATTATGTTAATTGTCTCTAAGTGTTTCAAAGCATTTCTAATGTTGTTTTCTTGCCTTACTATACTTATGAATGATGATCACGGACTATATTTCCTCTCGTATATTTTTCTCATACTCTTTTATATGACCGAATTAGCAAATGTGACTAACTTACCGGAAGCTTACAGGAAGCGTTAGGGACCGAATTATGTTTCAGTACCGCATTTCATCCTCAAACTGACGGACAGTCGGAACGTACCATTCAGACTTTGGAGGACATGTTGAGAGCCTGTGTGATAGATTTTAAAGGGAGTTAGGAGCGACACCTACCGTTGGTAGAGTTCACATACAACAATAGTTTCCAAGCTAGCATTGGCATGGCTCCATTCGAAGCACTGTACGGTCGGCCTTGCAGATCACCAGTTTGTTGGACTGAAGTTGGAGAAGTGAGTCTATTGGGCCCAGAGATCGTGCAAGAAACTACAAAAAAGGTGAAACTTATTCGACAAAGATTAGTGGCAGCTCAAGATCGTTAGAAGAGTTATGCAAATAAAAGAAGAAGACCACTAACCTTCGCTGTCGGTGATTATGTTTTCCTGAAAATTCAGCCCCGCCGAGGGATCATTCGTTTTGGAAAGAAAGGAAAATTATCACCTCGATATATTGGATTCTTCGAGATACTTCAAAAAATCGGAGAGGTTGCGTACAAGTTGGCTTTAGCCCCACAGTTGGCTGGAGTACATGATGTTTTCCATGTATCTATGCTGTGGAAGTATATAATGCACCCTTCTCACATCATCAACTGGGAAGAAATCCAACTCAATGAAGACGCTACCTTTGAGGAGGGACTAGTAGCAATTATGGACAGACAAGAAAAAAGACTTGCGAGGGAAGACAATTCACCTTCTTAAGATACTCTGGCGTCACCATGGTATTGAAGAGTTCACCTGGGAACGTGAAGACGCGATGTGGGCAAATTATCCACAACTATTTGAGATGTAAGGTATGATCTAATTTCGAGGATAAAATTTATTTAAGGGGAATAGGTTGTAGAGACCCTAATTTTTTTGTAATTACACTTGAAACCCTGAGCCTTAGGTTAATAGCATTTTAGCCCTAGTTCCGTAAAAGTCTGCGTAAGGGCCCAAGTAAATAATAACTTCTCCGTGTGTTACCATAATTAAATCATAGAACACCACTTTATGATTGGAACTATCCTAAAACTTGGTTTTATTTATTTTACCTCATAATTTCTAAATTAATTCACGCATTTTATTTTATTTCTATTTTTTTTTGTTTTTGTTGTTCTTTCATTTATTATTTATTTGAATAGAATACTATTGTGTATTTGAATATATACATAGTTTAAATACATATATATATATATATATATATATATATATATATAATATGTTGGTGGAAGAGTTGGTTGGATAACAACAAACAAAAAATAAATAAAATAAAAAAAATAAAAAACAAATATCTAGATATTTAGTTCACTTAGCCATTAAGCTACCTTATACTCTATAAATTGAGAGCTTGGCCAAATCCACTCCCACGTTTTTGAACAGCCCAAGGAGAGGGTGAGAGAGGAGAGTTGGCTCAAGGGAAGTAGAGAAGTAAGAAGAAGAAAAAAAAAAAAAAAAAGAAGAAAAAGAAGGAATTCTTGAAGGTAAGAACATACCTCTCCCTTAATTTCTCCAATCCTTTCATCAACTCATTCTATTGTCTAGTATGTCTCTTGTGTTACAAATTAATGATAAATAGGGTTTTTGGTGTGTGTGAAAGTATGGGTATGATATAGTGTCATTGGCTTGCAAATTTGTGACATTAGGCACTACTGCAACTTCTCTAATTTAAAAGAAATATCGATCTATCTAATTCTCAAATCTGAATTTATTGTAGAATATTTTATGTTTTTAGAGCTTGTGACAATTTTATTAGCTCCTAATTGTGTGTT
Source organism: Camellia japonica (assembly GCA_030407325.1). Lineage (NCBI taxonomy): Eukaryota > Viridiplantae > Streptophyta > Magnoliopsida > Ericales > Theaceae > Camellia > Camellia japonica. The sequence continues at coordinate 189,974,420 of JAPPVO010000019.1, forward strand.
TTTAGGGCTTGGATAATTTGTTGAAAAATCTGGTCCTGAGTCTCTGAAAAATAATCCACTTTTAGCAATTTTATAAAATTCTAGAAAAATCATCTCATTCATGTTGATTCTTCTGTCAAAATTTAGAACTCTGAGTCCTCTTTCCAACAGATTTTATTTGAGTGAAAACCGTTGGGTAGATTGAGAGAAAAGCTAGTTTTCCCAAAGGGTGACAAATCTGGACAGGTTTTCGAATATAGTTTGTAGATTAATTTTTGGAGGGGCTGTGCAACTTCTGAAAATTGGATCTAAAACTAGACAGATTGAATACTGTTTCTGGGCAATTTCAGCCCCTAATTTGACCTAGAAGTATTTTTACCAAAGCGTTCTTGTTAGCCTTGCAGAACCGAACAGTACTGGAAATTGTGTTCTATTATGTTAATTGTCTCTAAGTGTTTCAAAGCATTTCTAATGTTGTTTTCTTGCCTTACTATACTTATGAATGATGATCACGGACTATATTTCCTCTCGTATATTTTTCTCATACTCTTTTATATGACCGAATTAGCAAATGTGACTAACTTACCGGAAGCTTACAGGAAGCGTTAGGGACCGAATTATGTTTCAGTACCGCATTTCATCCTCAAACTGACGGACAGTCGGAACGTACCATTCAGACTTTGGAGGACATGTTGAGAGCCTGTGTGATAGATTTTAAAGGGAGTTAGGAGCGACACCTACCGTTGGTAGAGTTCACATACAACAATAGTTTCCAAGCTAGCATTGGCATGGCTCCATTCGAAGCACTGTACGGTCGGCCTTGCAGATCACCAGTTTGTTGGACTGAAGTTGGAGAAGTGAGTCTATTGGGCCCAGAGATCGTGCAAGAAACTACAAAAAAGGTGAAACTTATTCGACAAAGATTAGTGGCAGCTCAAGATCGTTAGAAGAGTTATGCAAATAAAAGAAGAAGACCACTAACCTTCGCTGTCGGTGATTATGTTTTCCTGAAAATTCAGCCCCGCCGAGGGATCATTCGTTTTGGAAAGAAAGGAAATTATCACCTCGATATATTGGATTCTTCGAGATACTTCAAAAAAATCGGAGAGGTTGCGTACAAGTTGGCTTTACCCCCACAGTTGGCTGGAGTACATGATGTTTTCCATGTATCTATGCTGTGGAAGTATATAATGCACCCTTCTCACATCATCAACTGGGAAGAAATCCAACTCAATGAAGACGCTACCTTTGAGGAGGGACTAGTAGCAATTATGGACAGACAAGAAAAGAACTTGCGAGGGAAGACAATTCACCTTCTTAAGATACTCTGGCGTCACCATGGTATTGAAGAGTTCACCTGGGAACGTGAAGACGCGATGTGGGCAAATTATCCACAACTATTTGAGATGTAAGGTATGATCTAATTTCGAGGATAAAATTTATTTAAGGGGAATAGGTTGTAGAGACCCTAATTTTTTTGTAATTACACTTGAAACCCTGAGCCTTAGGCTAATAGCATTTTAGCCCTAGTTCCATAAAAGTCTGCGTAAGGGCCCAAGTAAAGAATAATTTCTCCGTGTGTTACCATAATTAAATCATAGAACACCACTTTATGATTGGAACTATCCTAAAACTTGGTTTTATTTATTTTACCTCATAATTTCTAATTAATTCACACATTTTATTTTTATTTCTATTTTTTTTTGTTTTTATTGTTCTTTCATTTATTATTTATTTGAATAGAATACTATTGTGTATTTGAATATATACATAGTTTAAATACATATATATATATATATATAATATGTTGGTGGAAGAGTTGGTTGGATAACAACAAACAAAAAAATAAAATAAAAAAAATAAAACAAATATCTAGATATTTAGTTCACTTAGCCATTAAGCTACCTTATACTCTATAAATTGAGAGCTTGGCCAAATCCACTCCCACGTTTTTGAACAGCCCAAGGAGAGGGTGAGAGAGGGAGAGTTGGCTCAAGGGAAGTAGAGAAGTAAGAAGAAGAAAAAAAAAAAAGAAGAGAAAAAGAAGGAATTCTTGAAGGTAAGAACATACCTCTCCCTTAATTTCTCCAATCCTTTCATCAACTCATTCTATTGTCTAGTATGTCTCTTGTGTTACAAATTAATGATAAATAGGGTTTTTGGTGTGTGTGAAAGTATGGGTATGATATAGTGTCATTGGCTTGCAAATTTGTGACATTAGGCACTACTGCAACTTCTCTAATTTAAAAGAAATATCGAATCTATCTAATTCTCAAATCTGAATTTATTGTAGAATATTTTATGTTTTTAGAGCTTGTGACAATTTTATTAGCTCCTAATTGTGTGTTTTTAGGGCTTGGATAATTTGTTGAAAAATCTGGTCCTGAGTCTCTGAAAAATAATCCACTTTTAGCAATTTTATAAAATTCTAGAAAAATCATCTCATGTTGATTCTTCTGTCAAAATTTAGAACTCTGAGTCCTCTTTCCAACAGATTTTATTTGAGTGAAAACCGTTGGGTAGATTGAGAGAAAAGCTAGTTTTCCCAAAGGGTGACAAATCTGGACAGGTTTTCGAATATAGTTTGTAGATTAATTTTTGGAGGGGCTGTGCAACTTCTGAAAATTGGATCTAAAACTAGACAGATTGAATACTGTTTCTGTGCAATTTCAGCCCCTAATTTGACCTAGAAGTATTTTTACCAAAGCGTTCTTGTTAGCCTTGCAGAACCGAACAGTACTGGAAATTGTGTTCTATTATGTTAATTGTCTCTAAGTGTTTCAAAGCATTTCTAATGTTGTTTTCTTTCCTTACTATACTTATGAATGATGATCACGGACTATATTTCCTCTCGTATATTTTTCTCATACTCTTTTATATGACCGAATTAGCAAATGTGACTAACTTACCTAGCAAAAGATTTAATAAACGGGAAATGATAAGAGGCTGGCAATGGGTGACGTTCATCTTAGTGTTTTAGAACAATTTTATACATATGCATGACATGAATTATGATGGAATTAATACCAAATGAGTTAAGTCTTGTGTAAGCGTTTTGAGCGAGCCCCCTAGGTTGACACGGACATATTCAGACTCTATGTGGTGGTTTCAGGGTGTAAGCGAGCCCTTTGGTATGGTATGTGCAGGGTGTAAGTGAGCCCTAGGCACGATTTGGGGTATAAGCGAGCCCACTTTTTTGGCCGTCCCTTTTGAGGTCCATCGATGTCGCTGACCGGTAAATAACCGGGAGGTGGGCATGGGTGGTAAGGTCTGCAAAGCAGCAAAAGGGGGAGTTCTGAGCAGTCCAGTGTTTAATCTTGTGGTTGGGTAGAAGGATCTCTTTAGGGGGGGTTCTAGATGCCTAGTCTAACTACTAATTCATAAAACCTTAACGTAAGTATGTTATGTTACCTGATTTGTTTTGTGTATGGTTGATTGATTGATAGAAGATATAGGGGTGCGTGTGTGTTTTTATTGGGCATTCCAAGTTCATGGCGTGTTATGCCAGGTGAAGAAGCAGCTTACGACGGGGAAGGTTATCCCGAAGACAATCAAGATGAAGTTTTAGAGCCATGGTTCACTTGAAAAGTTTGGACTAGTAGTTTGTTTTTGTTTTCTCTCTCCTTTTACCTTTTGGTTTGACAGTGTTTTGTAAACCTCTAGTGGAGCTCAAATCAGTTATCTATGTTATAACTCTGCTTATATGTGTATATTAAAATATTGTGGTTATCTCTTTTGTTTGAGTTGTACTTTATATATTTCTCTTGTGGTCTCAAATTTTGGGGCGTGACACTTTCGCTCACGCTCATTCATGTGTTTGTAGGTGAGCCAAAAGAGGACCAGACCTAGCCTCAGTGAAGTCTATGTGGAACAACCAAGGTTTTGAAGAGTTAGCCCTTGTGTCTCACGCACGAGACTTGTCTTCGCTCTTTTGTTATGTATTCATATTTTGTCATGTAGGCGAAGACTTTGAATCTGTTGTATATAGTTTTTATGGGTTGACTTAGACTTAAATGATCCTGTCTGTACAGAACTTTATGTTACTGTGTCTTCTGTTGTGAGTTATTAATATGCCTATGTATGGTTTATTATAACGTGCCATGTAAGCACAGCTCTATGGACAAAGTTTTAAATTTTGCTTCCATTTGGCCCCTTTACTCTGATGAGTTATGTCTGGTTTGATTTGAGGCCATAGGTAATCTCATGATTACAGGCTGGTTATATCCTTAACCCTTGAGGGCGGATTCGGGTCATGACAGAGTGGTATCAGAGCACGAGTTAATAACTCACACACTTGTCCAGGGTGAAAGTCCCGAAATCTTGGTTACGTTTGCATAATGTAAATAATTGAAGTATTGAAATGTTTTAATATGAGTTGTAGTCTCATTTAATTGTTTGGCTAGATAGTGAGCCATGTTTATGAATTTGAACTGGGAAAGTAAAGGAAAAGTGGAATGAAACACAGATGTATTTGTCATGAAACTGAAAAACGTTGTAAGTTGATTTACGAGTGTTAAACATTTATCATATACTAATGTTTTAGTTATTTCTCATACTTGGTTTAGTATATCTCTACTGGGTTTTGGCTCACCTTTATGGGACATCATTTTCAGGTAAAGATGGTATACACTTCCAAGGACGTAGCTTGGGAGGCTTAGAGGCTGAAGGATCTTTTTGTTGTTATTTATTTTTTTTTTTTGTATTACATGTGAATCAAGCCAAGGGCTTATTTTCTATAAAGAGTTAGAACTCTTCTTTTGTTGAACTCAAGTGTTGACTTGGAAAGTTGTAAGCCCGTAGGGCATTTACTTTTGTTGTCAACATGTAATACTTTTGTACTTAATACTCTGATGTTTGGAATATGATATCTCTTTCTTGTATCATGAATGTATGAGTTATAGGTTTATTTTGAGGGCGTTACAGATTCAACGTTGTACAAGACAATTTCGAAGTGAAGACGAGGCTGGAAGAGGCACATACGGGTCGGTTCGATTTGGGCATGGATTTGCTAGGTAATTGAGTGTACACTTGTGTAATTCTTTTATGTCTTCTTTTTTTTTTTTTTTTTGATAACTCAGGTATCTCCAACCCGCTGATTTTAAGGGAAGCCAGGACTAATCCTGAGGGCCCTGAAGTTAACGACCAGGCAAACCTCCAGTAGCCCCAAGGGGTGACTCGAACTCGAGACCTGTGGATTTTATCCTCCAGACTTTAGTGGATTGTTAGTGGATTGTTTTGTAACTTTTGCTCGTAGTTTTTTTATCACAATTGAAGGCGCTCCAATTATGATTTTTTCACGTAAAATCGTTGTGTCAATTTATCTTGATTGTTTGATTAGAATTGTTATTTACTGCTTAAAATTAATGCATAATCACAAATCAATATTTATTGATTTCTAGTTTTTTTTAGGGTGAATGCTTGTTTTAATTTAGTAATTAACTTTTTATCAAATCATATTTTAACTTAAAAAATTCAACATTCAATTTTCACTATTTAATTGTCAGCTTTCAATTTTCAATTTTAACAAACACCATTTAAGATGATGTTTGGTGCAAGTTTTACAAGTTGAAAATGAAAGAAAATAGAAAATATGAAAAATAATGAAAGAGGATTGCATAGGAAAAAGAGAGTTTTAAAATTATGAGAATTTATGAATAGACTTTTGGAAGCTTTTTGAGAAAAAAATTATATTTGCTTATATGTATATATAGTATAGATATCATGCAAACACCTAACAAATTTAGGCTTTGTTTGGCAACCAATTTTTTGGCAAAAAAAGCACAAAAGATAAAATAGGAAATAAATCAATAAGAAAAAATATCACATTTAAATTATAGTCATTCACTTTTTCTCTTATAAAAGTTAAAAAAGTTAAAAAAATCAACCTAATAAATTTTTAATTCCAAGTTAAAATAACTAAAAAAAAAAAAATCAATTAAAAAAATCTATTGCCAAACGAGGACTTACACACGTACAGATAGGTGACCTTTTTCAACATATGCTCTCTATTTTTGTTTTATTTTTGTTTATTTTTTTTTCAGCATCTGCATGTTATGGGAACCAAGACAAAGGAGTAATGATAGCCACGGCAAGTGACGCCATCGGGGGGAAGGCGGCGTGTGGAAGAAAGTATAAAGTGACATGTACGGGTCCGACAAATCAGGGTGTGCCACGTCCTTGCACCGGTAAAAGTGTAGTAGTAACCATCGTCGATTACTGTCCACCTGGCTGCCAGGGAACCATCGATCTCTCTCAAGCTGCTTTCGCCATGATTGCTGATCGCAATGCGGGCAAAGTCAAAATCGAATATACCCCGTCAGCCCGACTGACTCTCATTCACGATATAAATACTAATGTTACATAATCTTAATTTTCACTGTTCCTTTATTTATTTCAGTGAAAAAATTTTTATATTTAGTTATGTTTTTTTAAACTAATAACTAATAGTTACATTATGTGGTGAGTATGAGGGCTTAGGGTGCGGGGACAGTGGCCATGGTTATCATAATCTCAATTCGGATCTTACAATCCATTTGGGCACAATCTATCTGAATTGTGTCAAAAAATCTCTTACAAATAGGATCTTTTGATCTTGGTAATTGGATCTTATAGGATTATAGAATCCTGATCTAAATCCATTTCTATCCGATTGTAAGTCTTGTTTTGTATTGTATGACCTATTTTATTGTAAATTTTATATTTGTTCTCTAAATATCAATTTATGTGGTCCAAATGAATAAAAAATATATATTATTGAATCAAATAGGTTAAGAAAAATAAATTAGGAAACAAACATTTGCATATTGTAGCAATTAAGAAAACTAAATAATCGAAAAACAAGTTATCTTTAGTGGGATTAGAGGAAGCCAAGATGATTGCAACTTTATCCCAATTTTTAAAGAGACTATTTTCGTGACTCAACCTGCTCCACTAGATATGCTAACGATAAACTTTATCATTAGTTAAGCCGCTCTTTTGAATTCTCAATTTATTTTCATATGCAACTTTGTTAAATATATATATCTATATAATATTCACTTTTTATACATTATTGTAGATTGCAAATTATGTATGTTATATAATCTTCTTTTCACCTTCTGTTTTGGATGAAATACAAAACTTTTACCACCGAGTTTTCTATTGTATGTATTATTTTACATTTTAACATGAAATATTATATTTTTCACACAATATCTTCACTTCTTTTTAATAAAATATAAGTTATGTATATTTTTTAACAAATATTTATTTAAATTGAATTATTATGTAATTTGTCTTTTTCGATAGGATCCTACATTCTCGATCCAATCTTGTAAACACATCCAATGATCCAACGTAGGATTCTAATTTTAACAACCTTGGAAGCGGCGGTGGCGGCGGCGGTTGTAACGCCCTCAAAATAAACCCATAATATATAACAGTAGCATACATTGATAAAAGAAAACCAATCATTATCTCATTCATCAGAGTATCATTATTGAAGGATATCACATGTAATATCAAAATAAATGCCCTATGGGCTTACATCTTTCCAAGCTTAACACTTGGGCACAAAAATGTGAGTACTAACTCAACTACAATTCAGCCCTTGGCTTGAGTTTACATGTAATATCAAATAAACTGAAATAACAACTAATCTAGACAAGTCTTCAACTCTAAATCCTTCCAAGCTAATTCCTTGGAGGTAGCACATCACTGGACCTGAAAATGATGTTCTCGTATAGGTGAGCTACAGCCCATAGTAGAATACTAAACCAAATATAAGCATTGATAAAGCAATATCATTCAATAGATGGACTACACAAAATATCAGTTTCATCATCATACAGTTTCATGACACTAATGTCCATGACATGTTTCACTTTCCATTATTTATTCAACTTTCCATTTATACAAACATGGCTCAGAACCTGGCCAAATAACTCAACAGAGATTACATCTCTTATTAACAATATTTCCAATTCAATTGGGATAACAAATCAAGTTAAACATTTCTTATATCATAATGGATACACATGTTGGTGTTGTATCAACCTCAACCAAAATTCACTTCCATACTTCCCAATTGATACACATTTTAGTGATGTATCAATAACATGTAAAAACACTTCCATAAATCAATAAGCACACATATTAGTGGTGCTAATGGAGTCCATCCCCTATCTCCTCCCAAACAATATCCGGTTTAGGAGTCCATCCCCTATCCGTCCCTCGTCCCAAACCATGGAGTACATCCCCTATCTCCTCCCAACAATATGCATATACAATATATTAACACTTGCCATATACAATACTCATTCAATACAACGTATTTTCTGTATTGAATTCAACAGTCAAAATCAATGACTTAACCAATGTGATTAGTTTCAGTTTTCCCTAATCCACATGCAATGTCTACAACAATCACGACTATCCTCCACTGATAGCCCAAAACAATTATCTCTAAACAGGAAATAAATGTTACAACAAATATAAACTCAACAATTCCATGGGTGTGTTATTAAACTATCCAACTACACCATTTAAGCTTATAATTTCTCAATTCCATGAATTCAACTAAATTCCCCAATTTTCCTTAAATAAATTATACAAATTAATTTATTACAATAACTAGGGTTTTTCCCAAAATTACCAAACAACCCCAACATATCAAAATACCAAAACTTAGAACAACACCTATAATATAGAGTAGGAAATCCCTACCTCGAAGTGAAGAACACGAATGGAGAAGATGATCAAAATGCAAAGTGCTCCAAACCGTCAAACGTTCAGATTAAAACGAAGCCCTCACCCCCCCCTCTATCTTTTTAATAAAGAGCCTAGGGTAGAAAACACCCTAAAAGTAGATGAAACCTAAGAGAGAGGTGAGTGGAGGGAGAGAGAAGTCGGACCTAGGGTTTTGGAATAAAAAGAGTGATGAAAAGGTGTTTTAAAACCCGCTGCTGCCTATTTAAACCTGCAGGCTCGCTCGAGCGAAGGATTTGGTCGCTCGAGCTACCAGACACAAGAAAGACTCGCTCGAGCGAAAGAAAGTCTCGCTCGAGCTAAGAATGCAATGCTTCAGGTCTGTAACCCAGAAGCACGCTCGAGCGACAGAATGCTCGCTCGAGCGAAGACACTCGAAAACATACCTTGCTCGCTCGAGGGAAGAAAAGCTCGATCGAGCGAAGACAAACACTCCTCAGGTCTATACTAGATACAATCACTCGCTCGAGCGAAGAGACCCTGGCTCGAGCCACCATACACAAAACAACTCTCGCTCGAGTGACCAAACCCTCGCTCGAGCGAAGGACCAAAAATAAAAAGCTCGCTCGAGCGACCAACTCCTCGCGCCGAGCGAAGGTCCAAAATTCTGGACAGCAACACTTGGTTTCCAAACCCAACCAACCTGTAACAAACCTGCCCAACCATCCTATAACTCAAAAAGAGATAAAGGACGACAACAACAATTATACAATGATCGAATCCACGGAACCTAAGTCCGGATACACACCAAATGGGAAAAGACCGGGTTCGCTATAGAGCGGTGGCAACAGTGGTGGTGGTGGTAAAGATGGGGTGAAGGTGGTGTAGTAGAGGTGTGTAGTGTGGTGTGGGTGATGGACATGGTGGCGACAATAACGGTGGTGGTAGTGGTGGTAGGGCAATGTAGTGACATTGGTAAAATTCAATTGAGAAAACATTTTTGACCTTTTAAAATTATAAAATATTTTCTATCTAAATAAACTAATTTTCAGTTGACAAAAAAGTATTTTCGGTTGAATTTATATATATATAGGGGTGAGCAGCGGGATATACCGATCCGCCAAAACCGACAGAACCGAACCAATCCGTCGCATTTTGGACGGATGTGTGATGACGAGCGGACGGTTGCGGATTGATTTTCTCCAATCCGCCAATCTGGCGGATGGATGGCGGATTTGAGATTCCTTTGGCCGCAACCGAACCGCCAAACCGCAACGCCCTCGAAATTAAACCCATCCATATACAAGAATAAGATACATAAAGCATAATTCATTCATCAGAGTATCCATAAATAAAAGCATTACATGTAACATCTAGTTTAATGCCCTACGGGCTTACATCTTACCAAGCCAACACTTGGACACATACATATGAGTTCTAACCCAATTACAAATAAAGCCCTAGGCTTGAATGTTTACAGTACTATCAAAACACAAATGACAAAAGATAGTCTTCAAGTCCACATCTTTCCAACTAAGGCCTTGGAGTAGCTTATCACCCCTGGTCCTGAAAAATGATGTTCCCTTATAAGGTGAGCCACACGCCCAGTAGAAATATACTAAACCAAATATAAGCATTGGATAAAGCAAAAGCATTCAATAGATGGTTCGCCAAATAATCCATTATATCATTAAACAGTTCATGACACTAATCTATGACACGTTTTCATTTTCCATTATTTATCAATATGGCCATAACCTGGCCAAACTTACAACAGTGAACTATATGTCATATTCACATTACTTCCTTTATCAACAAAATAAAGACTAGGCTCAAATCAAAACACTTCCATACTTCCAATTTGATACACATTTTATGTGTATCAATTAAACACACTTCAATATCAATAAGCACACATAAAAGTGATGCTAATGGAGTCCATCCCCTATCTCCTCCCAAACAATACACTTCAATATAAATAACACACTAAGAGTGGATGCTAATGGAGTCCATCCCCTATCTCCTCCCAAACAAAATCCGGTTTAGAGGTCCATCACCTATCTTCCCCTAAACCGTGGAGTGCATCCCCTATCTCCTCCCAAACAATATGCATAATGCAATGCTCAATCAATACAAGTGATTTCTGTATTAATGCAACAGTCGAATTAAAGACTTAACCAATGTGATTAGTTTCAGTTATTCCTATCCACATGTCATATCTACAACAAGCACGACTATCCTCCACCGATAGCCCAAAACAGTTATTTCTATACTGGAAATAAATGTAACAACAATTCAATAGGCGAATGATTTCAATTATTCAACTACACCATTAAATCAATAAATTCCTCAATTCTCCGTAAATTAATTATACAAATTAATTTATTTAAACAACCAGGAATTTTTCCAAAATTACGAAAATACCCCTGACCTGCCAAAATTACCAAAATACCCCCAACATATCAAAATACCAGAACTTAGAACAAAACTTATAAGATGGAGTAGGAAATCCCTACCTTGAAGAAAATCACCCAAACTTAGAAGTTGGAGATGATAACCCAAATTCCAAAGTGCTCCAAATCCAAAGATTTTCAGATTATAATGAAGATCTCAACACCCTCTATCTTATTAACAAAGGCCCTAGGGTAGATTCACACTCTAGAGAGATCAAACCTTAGAGAGAAGATAATTTTAGAGAGAGAGAGTGTGGGCTGCTAGGGTTTCAAAACAAAAGAGATGGCAAAAATGATGTATAACTCGGCTGCTGCTAACTGATATAAACAGGCTCGCTCGAGCGAAGACCTGGTCGCTCGAGCGACCAGACACAGAAAACCTCGCTCGAGCGAAGAGAAGCTCGCTCGAGCCAAAAACTCGATGCTTCAGGTCTATACTAGACACAAACCCTCGCTCGAGCGACCAACTCAAAAACTGGACAGCAACACTTGGTTTTTGAACCCAACTAACCTGTAACAAACCTTCCCAACACATCCCATCATTCAAAATAAGAATTTAAAGGACGATTACAACTATTAAAAAGAAAAGACCGGGGTCGCTATAACCTCCCCCCCTTAAAAGAATTTCGTCCCCGAAATTAAGCATAAGCTTCAACAAAAACAGGTTTGTCTCAAATTAATTCTCAAAATAAACAACTTGACCCATTACCGGTCCTTTCATCTCTTATCAAGAGGCATCTCACAATATGTATATACAATAACATATATTTCAACCTGCATCAGTATTATGCATTTTGGTTTCCAATTCAACAGTTTTTCCATATCATATTCAATTCCATGATATAACTCCAATTCACAATATATTAACCAAAACATTCTCAATGTTTTCCAACTTAAGACATATATAAAGCTCTTAAGTTCGACAATATTACAAAATCGACAGATTATAAATCAATAAACATATCCGGATATTTCTCACGGACTTCTAATTCACGTTCCCAAGTGGCTTCCTCCACTCCGTGATGTTTCCACAGAACTTTTACCAAAGGGATGGTTTTGCCTCGCAAAACTTGATCCCTCCTATCCAAAACTCGAATCGGTCTCTCTTCATATGAGACATCTTCGTCAACTACCAAATCGGTCCAATCCAACACATGTGATGGATCTGGCTCATACTTCCGAAGCATACTCACATGAAACACGTCATGTACTCCGAACAACTGCGGTGGCAAAGCTAAACGATAAGCAGCCTCGTCAATTCTCTCAAGGATCTCAAAAGGACCAATGAACCGAGGGGACAACTTCCCGCTCTTCCCAAACCTCATCAATCCCCGTCTAGGTGATATTTTTAGAAAGACATGATCACCCACCTCAAACATCAAAGGTCTCCTCCTACGGTCGGCATAAGATTTTTGACGACTCTGGGCTGTAACAAGCCTCTTACGGATAAGCTCAACTTTCTCCGTCGTTTCTCTCACCAACTCCGGACCCAACAGAGGTGCGTCACCTACCTCGGCCCAGCAAACAGGAGACCTACAAGGTCGGCCATACAAGGCCTCAAACGGTGCCATACCGATACTAGACTGGAAACTGTTGTTGTAGGCAAACTCCACCAATGGTAAGTGCCTCTCCCACGACCCACTAAAATCAAGAACACAACCCCGAAGCATATCCTCAAGGATCTGAATAGTACGCTCGGACTGCCCGTCAGTCTGAGGATGATAAGCCGTGCTAAAGGTCAACTTAGTGCCCAAAGCACTCTGCAAACTCTGCCACAACCTAGCAGTAAAACGAGGATCTCTATCTGAGACGATCGTCACTGGAACTCCGTGCAACCTCACTATGTCCCGAATATACAAGTCGGCAAGATGATCTACCGAATCTCTCACACGCATAGGAATGAAGTGCGCTGACTTAGTCAACCGGTCTACAACCACCCAAACAGCATCACTACCTCGCTGAGTCCTCGGAAGACCTACAACGAAGTCCATAGTGACATGTTCCCACTTCCACTCGGCAATAGGCAAGGGTTGCAACAAACCCGCTGGCCTCTGATGTTCGGCCTTCACTTGCTGACAAGTAAGGCATTTCGATACGAAAGTAGCCACATCTCTCTTCATACCCCGCCACCAAAACTGGCGACCCAAATCCCTATACATCTTAGTACCTCCCGGATGCACCGCAAGGCGCGAATGATGAAACTCTCGGAGTACCTCCTCTCGGCAAGACTCCGGCACAAACAGACGGTCTCTGTATCTCACACTCAGGTCGGGATACACCGTCAAACCCTTCTCAACCTTCCCACTAGAGATCTTCTCTCGGAGGGATTCTACCTCAAGGTCACCCCTCTGAGCCTCTAACACTCGAGTCAAAAGTGTAGGCTGCGCGACCACAGAAAACAAGGCCGCTGCCTCAATGGATTCACCCAGAAGCAAATCAAACTCCCCAAGTGCACCCAACATCTCCCACTCCCGAATGGCTATACTAGCTATATCACTAACAGGTTTCCTGCTAAGGGCGTCGGCCACCACATTGGCCTTTCCCGGATGATAATGTAATTCGAAATCATAATCCTCAATGAACTCCATCCACCTCCTCTGCCTCAAATTCAAGTCTTTCTGTGTAAACAGATATTTCAGACTTTTATGATCCGAGAATACCTCGAACCTCTCACCGTAAAGATAATGTCTCCAAATTTTCAAGGCAAATATCACAGCTGCTAATTCTAAATCATGCGTAGGGTAATTCTTCTCATGAATTTTCAACTGACGTGAGCCATAGGCAACCACTTTCTCCTCTTGCATCAACACACAACCCAGACCCTCTCGTGAGGCGTCACAATAGACTGCATAACCCAACCCTCTCTCCGGAATAATCAAGACTGGAGCGGTGGTCAGTCTAACTTTCAACTCCTGAAACGACGTTTCACAAGTCTCACTCCATAAATATTTAACTCCCTTCCGAGTCAATCTAGTCAAAGGTGAAGCTAACCTGGAGAAATCTTTCACAAACCGACGGTAATACCCAGCTAATCCCAGAAAACTGCGGATCTCAAACACACTCTTAGGCTGTGCCCAATCTTGCACTGCCTCAGTCTTGGATGTATCAACAGACACTCCTTCCCAGAAACTACATGGCCTAAGAACTTCACCTCTTCTAGCCAGAACTCACACTTTCCAAACTTAGCATAAAGCTTATGGGCTCTAAGTAACTCAAGCACCACTCTCAAGTGTTCCTTGTGCTCCTCCTCCGAAGGTGAATAAATCAGAATGTCGTCCACGAAGACGACTACAAAACGGTCTAAAAATTCCCGGAATATCCGGTTCATCAAATCCATAAACACTGCTGGGGCATTGGTGAGCCCAAATGGCATCACCAGAAACTCATAGTGGCCATACCGCGTACGGAATGCCGTCTTTGGAATATCCTCCTCCCTGACCCTCAACTGGTGGTAACCCGATCTCAAATCTATCTTAGAGAAACAACGGGAACCCTTCAACTGATCGAATAGATCATCTATACGAGGCATAGGGTATTTATTCTTAACCGTAACCCGATTCAATTTCCGGTAGTCTATACAAAGCCTCAAAGCACCACCTTTCTTTTTAACAAAGAGGGCCGGTGCTCCCCACGGCGAAACACTAGGACGAATATAACTCTTATCTAGCAACTCTTGGAGCTGAATCTTCAACTCAACTAACTCGGCTGGGGCAAAACGATAAGGTGCCATAGAAATCGGCGCTGTGCCGGGCACTAGATCAATAGAGAACTCAATCTCTCGATGCGGTGGCAAACCAACAAGGTCCTCGGGAAAGACGTCCGAGTACTCACAAACCACCTGCGGCAACACAATCTGGGTCTCATCACACTCACCACTCTCAAAGCTAGCAAGTAGACCACTAAGCTCACTCCGCCCTCGCGGATCATACCCCGGTGGCAAAACACTACCAACCCGGTCCCCCAGAAAATGAAAACACTCCCCGCCCACGGTACAACAAGTGACCCTCTGGCGGTAACAATCAATAACTGCCCGGTATGACGATAACCAGTCCATACCCAAAATAACATCGAAACCCTTCATGGGCATAACTACAAAAGGAAACGGAAGTCTATGATAATCAACCTCTATATCACAACCCCTAACCCCTTGTTTCAAGATCAACTCACCCCCAAGAGGTGACACTACACAAATAGGAGATGCTAACTGTGCTAACTCCAACTCCAAAATAGATGCAAATGCAGCAGACACAAAGGAATGAGATGCACCCGTATCAATCAAAACATTAGCAACCGAGTTGCAAAACAAGAAAGTACCTCTCACAACAGCTGGAGCTGGTACAAGATCCGGCGCGGTAACAGCATACACGCGCCCAGAAGACCTCTGATCAACCTGCTCACCCCTAGGAGCATAAGACTGCTGTACCGACTGGGACGATGAAGCCCCCTGATTGGCCCTTGAGGCCTGACCCGACTGAGCTGGCTGCTGACCCTGAGTCTGCCCCAGACCAGATGCACCAGGTGTGCCACCTAACTGTGGGCAATACCTCTTCATGTGCCCTACCTGACCGCACTGAAAACAAGAGAGCGGCTGGCCTCTACCCTGATTCTGGCTCTGAGATCGAGCCGAAGAAGATGCTGCTCTCTGTACTCCTCCCCTCTGAGGACAAACTGGAGACTTGTGGCCCAGCTGGCCACACTTAAAACAGGTAATGTCTCCCTGGCTGCCTTTCCCAGAACTAGCACTCTGCACTGGAAAAGTCGATCTAGAAAAGCTACTCTGAGACTGCTGAGGGTTAAAACCCTTCTGTCTCCTGCCATCACTCTGGCTGTCCTGACTCCTCTTGGAGCCTTTCTGCCCTTCCTCCTCCTCCTGCATCATGATTTCCATATGGGCTGCAGCATCAACCATACGCCCATAATCCCGATTCATAGTTCCCCCAACTCTCAGCTTAAGGCCACGCCTCAACTTCTTCTCAAACTCGATACAACGGCGTTCCTCAGACGCCACTAACTCAGGTGCAAACCTGGACAAGCTAGTAAATGTAGCCTCAAACTCGGCCACTGAAGAACTCGTCTGCTTAAGCTGGCAGAACTGGTCTCTCAGCTTCTCTCTAACTGCTGGAGATAAGTACTTCTCCTGGAAAGCATTCACAAAAGCCTCCCATGTAACTCCTATACGAGCCTTGGTGAACTTCCACCACTGACCCGCATCTCCCTTCAGCTGGAACGATGCCAAGGTCACTTTCAACCCCTCATCTTCGATGCCAAGCATCTCAAACGTCTTCGTTGTTTGTTCGAGCCACTCATCTGCCTTAAGCGGCTCTCTAGGATCACCCACAAACTCATCCGGATTAGACCGGAAGAACTCCCTCTTAAGAAAGGAAGGTCCTGCATCAGCAACAACAACTGGAGCCTGATTCTCAGCTCTGAGAATACCTACTGACTCTCTGAATGCCCCTGCTATCTCTCGGGCTAAAGCGCCCATAGCCTGCTGGCCTACTGGCTCGGCCACATTGGCCTGGCCAACTCCCTCTGCACTGCCGGAATCTCCTCCGGAATAGGCATTTCCTGCCTCCTAGGCCTGCCACGCCTACCACCTCTTCCTCGTCCTGACATCCTAATAAAGGAAACGAAGAACATTAGCACATTCATAAGTGTGCCGAAAGTAAGTACTCGCGTCCTAATGCATGGACAACGTTAATTCACTCCACGTAAGCATATAAACACATAAACACTTACGAATTTCCTTTCTGAATAATGATAGTCCCGAGGCGTTACTAGAGTTCCGGTTAGAAACAGCATTGATCAAGTGCCTTTCCAACAAGACTCATAGAAACTCAAGGAGCCAATCAACATCCTAGAAATTAAATCCCATACCCAAACAAACACATAAACATGTTATCAATTAAGAATTAAGCATGTGACATTACATCTAAGTCTCTAACCAAGCGAGACAAACCCAATGTGATACTAATCACTTCCCACGTACCCCAAAGTATTCGAACCCGGTACGCTCTGATACCAAGTTGTAACGCCCTCGAAATTAAACCCATCCATATACAAGAATAAGATACATAAAGCATAATTCATTCATCAGAGTATCCATAAATAAAAGCATTACATGTAACATCTAGTTTAATGCCCTACGGGCTTACATCTTACCAAGCCAACACTTGAACACATACATATGAGTTCTAACCCAATTACAAATAAAGCCCTAGGCTTGAATGTTTACATGTACTATCAAAACACAAATGACAAAAGATAGTCTTCAAGGTCCACATCTTTCCAAACTAAGGCCTTGGAGGTAGCTTATCACCTGGTCCTGAAAAATGATGTTCCCTTATAGGGTGAGCCACAGCCCAGTAGAAATATACTAAACCAAATATAAGCATTGGATAAAGCAAAAGCATTCAATAGATGGTTCGCCAAATAATCAATTATATCATTAAACAGTTCATGACACTAATGTCTATGACACGTTTCATTTTCCATTATTATCAATATGGCTCAGAACCTGGCCAAACTTACAACAGTGAACTATATGTCATATTCACATTACTTCCTTTATCAACAAAATAAATGAGACTAGGCTCAAATCCAATTTGATACACATTTTAGTGTTGTATCAATTAAACACTTCAATATCAATAAGCACACATAAAAGTGATGCTAATGGAGTCCATCCCCTATCTCCTCCCAAACAATACACTTCAATATAATAAGCACACATAAGAGTGATGCTAATGGAGTCCATCCCCTATCTCCTCCCAAACAAAAATCCGGTTTAGAGGTCCATCACCTATCTTCCCCTAAACGTGGAGTGCATCCCCTATCTCCTCCCAAACAATATGCATATGCAATGCTCAATCAAACAAGAGATTTCTGTATAATGCAACAGTCGAATTAAAGACTTAACCAATGTGATTAGTTTCAGTTATTCTAATCCACATGTCATATCTACAACAAGCACGACTATCCTCCACCGATAGCCCAAAACAGTTATTTCTATACTGGAAATAAATGTAACAACAATTCAATAGGCGAATGATTTCAATTATCCAACTACACCATTAAATCAATAAATTCCTCAATTCTCCGTAAATTAATTATACAAATTAATTTATTTAAACAACCAGGATTTTTCCAAAATTACAAAATACCCCTGACCTGCCAAAATTACCAAAATACCCCCAACATATCAAAATACCAGAACTTAGAACAAAACTTATAAGATGGAGTAGGAAATCCCTACCTTGAAGAAAATCACCCAAACTTAGAAGTTGGAGATGATGACCCAAATTCCAAAGTGCTCCAAATCCAAAGATTTTCAGATTATAACGAAGATCTCAACACCCTCTATCTTATTAACAAAGGCCCTAGGGTAGATTCACACTCTAGAGAGATCAAACCTTAGAGAGAAGATAATTTAGAGAGAGAGAGTGTGGGCTGCTAGGGTTTCAAAAAAAAGAGCAAAAATGATGTATAATCGCTGCTGCAACTGATATAAACAGGCTCGCTCGAGCGAAGACCTGGTCGCTCGAGCGACCAGACACAGAAAACCTCGCTCGAGCGAAGAGAAGCTCGCTTGAGCCAAAAACTCGATGCTTCAGGTCTATACTAGACACAAACCCTCGCTCGAGCGACCAAACCCTCGCTCGAGCGACCAACTCAAAAACTGGACAGCAACACTTGGTTTTTGAACCCAACTAACCTGTAACAAACCTGCCCAACACATCCCATCATTCAAAATAAGAATTTAAAGGACGATTACAACTATTAAAAAGAAAAGACCGGGGTCGCTATAGAAAAGCTCGATCGAGCGAAGAAACACAGCTCTCAGGTCTATACTAGATGCAATCACTCGCTCGAGCGAAGAGACCCTGGCTCGAGCCACCATACACAAAATTCAACTCTCGCTCGAGTGACCAAACCCTAGCTCGAGCGAAGGACCAAAAATAAAAGCTCGCTCGAGCGACCAACTCCTCGCTCGAGCGAAGGTCCAAAATTCTGGACAGCAACACTTGGTTTCCAAACCCAACCAACCTGTAACAAACCTGCCCAACACATCCTATAACTCAAAAAGAGAAGATAAAGGACGACAACAACAATTATACAATGATCGGATCCACGGAACCTAAGTCCGGATACAACAACCAAATGGGAAAAGACCGGGGTCGCTATAGCGGTGGCAACAGTGGTGGTGGTGGTAAAGATGGGGTGAAGGTGGTGGTAGTAGAGGTGGTAGTGTGGTAGTGGTGGAAGTGGACATGGTGGCGACAATAACGGTGGTGGTAGTGGTGGTAGTGGCAATGTAGTGACATTGGTAAAATTCAATTGAGAAAACATTTTTGACCTTTTAAAATTATAAAATATTTTCTATCTAAATAAACTAATTTTCAGTTGACAAAAAAGTATTTTCGGTTGAATTTATATATATATTAGGGGTGAGCAGCGGATATACCGATCCGCCAAAACCGACAGAACCGAACCAATCCGTCGCATTTTGGACGGATGTGTGATGACGAGCGGACGGTTGCGGATTGATTTTCTCCAATCCGCCATCTGGCGGATGGATGGCGGATTTGAGATTCCTTTGGCCGCAACCGAACCGCCAAACCGCGAGCATCCCTAGTAATTTATAAGACTTTGTGTTTTCAATTAAAAAAAAGTTTAAATATTCTGTTGAAAAAAAGTTTTCAACTTGAATATCTTTTTTAAATTGAAAAACTAAACGTATTATTTATTTATATTTTTTGGTTTTTAAATCTATCTCTAAAAATAATAAATAGAAAATATGATATATGCTGGTTGGTTTTTGTTTTAAAAAACAGATATAGATGTAACAATAAAGAGATATACAATCTCTACTACTGCTCTATTCATGGTTTGAGTGATTTGAATTGTTTTTATATTTTAAGAACCACAGATTGTAATACTTTATATGGTTGAGGCATACTGTTATTATAGTATGTGGATAAGGCATGCAATGATTGTGATATTCTAAAGTTTCAAACTTTCTTGTTTTGGATGAGGCATGCAGTGATTGTAATATTTTTTTAAGTCATTGACTGTAATACTTTTTTTTTTTTTTTTGAGGAAGTGCACAAGTTGAATTATATTGAAAATTTATAAAATTTTAAACCGCTAAACCGATTCGCATCCATTCGCCAAACCGCCAATCCGCTCAATTCATATCCGCCGGATTGGCGGACGGATGCGGATTGATTTTATCTAATCCGCCAATCTAGCGAACGGATGGCAGATTGGAGGTTTTGTGGCTGCAACCGACCCGCGTCCACCCCTAATATATATATATATATATTTCCCACTGTTAGGCCGAATGGGTAGCAATTTCTTTAAATTATACATTTAGTGGGTAAGCTTTTAAATGATTTAGTTGTCGATAAAAATATCATCACTTATTGCTCTCTTTTCTTTCTTTTTTCTTTTTATTATTTTTTTATTGTTGTGATTTTGCAGGGCATGAAGCTATAGTAAAAAAGATTTGGAAGGGACATGCTGATATTAATATAGAAATAACTCAAGCATTTCATGGAAACTTTGTATCTGTATCAGTGGAATAAATAAAAATCATTTCTAAGCTTTTACCCATTATATAAGACTAGTGAGATGGTCATGTGCAAGATAGGCTAGCTAATACTCATTATTGGTGCCCGTTATGAAAAAAAACTAAATAATTGTAAAATATAAATAGCTAAATATCAATGAAAATTGACTACTTGAAAAATTATTCATACAAATAAGTTAAAACTACTTCAAAAGAAGATTAAAACAAAATTAAGAAAAAATAATGTCTTTGTCCATAATCTACACATAGAAGTGTGACGGATTGTTGTTTATCAAAACCAACAATGCTAATGTTCACAAAGAGATGGAGAGGAAGAAATAAAAAGCAGACTAAAATTAACAAAAAAATGACAAAATCAAGAATAACGGTCCTGTGCTTATGCTCACATATGAATTTATCCCATGGTTGTAGCACATCAAGATTTGCAATATATATTCAAGAATTATAAATTGTTAGCAATCATAATTTGAATTGTCAGTTCAACTTTCATAAAACAAGATAAATACATGAGTAATTAAAAAATGATTGAAACACAAGATATAGTTCTATTTAAATATTTTGGACCAAAATAAGTCAGTCACACTATGATTTTTTAATCTAATCAATTGTCGTTGGCCATGCAAGGTTGCTAATATGATTACATCCATTTGCACTTATCAAACAATATTAGTACACATTGAAATGAAATTCAAATACATTATCGGACAAACTGAAAAAAGAAAAACAGGATTCAAATTCTTTCTTTCACCCAACTTCATAATTAGATATTAACACACGAACATTTTTATACTTTCAAATATATAATTGTTGGCCTTTTGGCTTTCGAAGGGTATTTTTGTAAATGCGAGCGTGCCAGCAAGGATCAATCAGTCCTTATAGAAATTATAATTGCCAACCAATTATCAGACGATTGTGTTTTAGTTCTCTCAGCCTCAATGAAGAGGACTTTTACTGGTGGCTTGACTTAGGAGAAATTAAGCAAAATAACAGTGAAATGACAAGTAACTGAAGTATTTCATTAAAATGAAAACTTACAATGGTCCAAACTCAGCCTCGTTGAGGTTTACAGTGACGATCTACTTGAAACTACTCCTATGAACGAAGTACAGTGCGAGAATTTAAAGTGCAGGAATGTAAAGAACGAATATTTAAAGTGCAGGAAATGTAAAGACTGGAAAAGAAAATATGAAGTAAATGACTGGTTTGTTGGATCTGAGTCCGAAGGTTTTTTCTGAGGGCTTCCCTGCTATTTATACTTGTCAAGGATGACCTTCGAACTGCACTTCAAACCGTCGAACTGATCCTCCATGATCGCTGATCATGTTGCCTTATAAGTAGTTCCACTATGCCATCACTTGCAGTTGAGCTTCCCTCCTGTATTTGAATTTGAATATGAGTAACCGTTGAAGCCACGTCACCTTGCGTCTCTTTACTAATCTAGTACTACTCAGATCTCGTGAGAACCAATATTAATTGCCACCTGTATGATCAGGATTGAAGACTTGAATAATCTCCCCACAATGCCCTTACTCTGCCACGTGTCGAATTGTAACTGGCTTTTACAAAATATGTAGCCAACATTACCCCCCGCACTAATATACCCAATACTTGGTGATATTAGTGGATCACAGTTTTTTCCCGCGCTTTTAGAACGTGCATGGAATCCATATTATGGAAACACAACAGTCACCTGTTTGGTGATCATTTGCATTAACTCTCTTTCAATTTGTCGAACATCCCAATACCTTAGTATTCGAACAGACCATGGCTAAATTAACTTCCCCTTCTACTGATCAAGCATATGAAGAGCCATTGAGTAATGCTGCTTCCCCTCGGAAGAACCTCCACGCATTCATTAGCCACCTTTACCCGCCTTTCTATATTCAGGTCATGGGAGCTTTTGCAAATTATCAACCTTTGGACTACGAGCACATTGCCCTCAATCCTTCGATTCAAAAAGTTGCAAATATAGATACAAGAAGTTCTTCCTCTAATCTCCCCTTGTACCTCGAACGAACTGCTCTCAAGCCTTTGATTTGGCAAGTTGCAAATATGGACTTGGGAAACTCTTCTTCGCAAACCTCTGCATGGGATGAAGCTACAACGTCTTCCTCTTCTGGGGTTTCTGACTGGACAAGCTGGTCAACACCTGAGTCCTGGGATTTGAGGGAATGAATAAACCATCATTTTGTTGAGTTCACTGACCCTTTATAATTTCCTTCTTATGCTCAAAGTTCAGTGGTCTACCCCTACGTGCCCATTGACCATCAACGTAGTTTGGAGGAGAATCTGCTTGTAGCATGGTACACATCCTCCATGCCTACAAAGATAATGCATGCTACCCGGCGCCTAGAAGAAGCACAAGGGTACAATCCATCATTCTTAGCCAAAAAGGCGAAGATTTGTTCTTCTGACTGGCTTGATTATATTAATGCCTTTGTTCCTTCCACCCCCGTGCCATCTCCCATAATAGAAGCATCCACACCTTCTTCTCCATCTTCCGAAGCAGAAGCATCTATACCTTCTCCTCCACCAACTCTTTGCTGGACAAAAAACTGAGGCTTGCACTCCCTATGAATGAAGTCTTTCCACCTTACAAACCTCCATCATTCCCTACTCTAGCTAAGCGGAAACAAGCTCAACTTCTGCTTGCAGCTTTCTCTCACTTGCCCTTCAATGTTCTTGAGGACGCAGTCCCTCTTAAGAACTTTTAATGGGCTTGTGATATTCTGACTAGGAGCCATGTCCTTAATCCTCTTGCCCAAGCAGAACTTCATATGTTCCTGGACCAACTTCCATTGCTCCTCTACTGGCATCGGAATTCTAAGGCTACTACGCAATCCTTAGACCAATTTTCGTCTCTTTGAATTCATGCCCAGTACGAAGCAGAGAACTTCATCGAAGAATTCGATGATTTCAAGAACAAAGATTCTACGTATTGGGATGATTTGGTCATAGACGAAATGGAACAAAAATTGAGAGAGGAAGCCTTCGAAATAAAGGCTAAAGAGCTCTACTACGAAGTGAGAGCACATCAACTCATGAAGCCAACATTAGAAGAAATAGAGGATATAATAAAGAAAGAACAAAATTTCATTGATCACTGTTGGACCAAATTTCATGATCTTGTTATTTATTCTATTCCTTACTTTTATGAGCTTGAGTTTGTACCCAGATAGGGTTACTTGATGTAATTGCCTTGGCTTGAATACAAACAAAGTTTTTCTGTATTTGACATTGTTTGACTCTGTGTCCTTTTGTCTTTAAAAGCCAATTCAGAGCTTCGAATTGAACAATCTCATCCTTCGAATCTGGACTCAATTGTTTTTTTTAATGAAACACTAAAAGGAACCAACATGTCTTTTTCCAATTTATGGAGCAAAGTTGACAATTCTGGCTGATATCATCTAGAATTACTGCTTCGAATTTAACAACCTTACCCTTCAAAACTAACTATAACCAATACATGGTCATGGTTGATATAGCCAGTCAATTTTAAATTGACCACTTTTACTTCGAAGAGCAGTCCATGCTGTTTTAGTTTAAAAGACAATCTCCTTCTTATAAAAACCAACGATTGGTTTTGATGTTTCGAATAGCAATTCTCCTTAAAGAATCCTAAGTTTTGCTTCGAAGGTCGTTATTTTCATTAATAACCCTCAAACAGGTCTTTAAACCCTTTGAAGTAGACCAATACTCGAGCATTCTAGCATTTTTAAGCATGTAGTATGCTTCGAAGCCGGCTTCTATATTTCGAAGCCGTTGTTGTTTGATTTTTGGCGCCAAAATTTGGCTTTCGAAGCCAAATACCCTACTTTGAAGCTAGTCTCAGCACCTGGGTTGTGTTTTTTCCCTCCAAAAGTATCAATATTGAGGGAAACTCCTCATATTCGTACTTTTTAGTACTTAACGACTTACGCAATATATCTTTCAGACACAAAAGCTTTAAAAAACCCTTTTGTTTCGTGTTCTGAAATCACTTGCTCTTGGCATACAAACCCTCATCAGTCTTCCACTTCCCTCTATTCCCTTCTTCACTTTTCGAAAAGCGTACTATCGATGGCTTCTTCTTCGCCAAAAGTGCCGATCATAGAGCGTGTAAGCTCATCTGTGGCCTTAAAAAGGCTTATTGATGCAGAATGTGAGAAGTACAAGGCTGGGGAGGAAAGCGCTATCGATGGGCGTATCTTTGTCCCTCGTCGCCATATGCAGCAAGACTACGTGCTCGGGCCCATATTCAAGGAGATCCTTACTGAGCTTCCCGTCCTGTATCCACGTCTGGAGAACCAATGTCTCCTTTATGAGGGCGGCCTCGACTGGAGGAACTGGAGAATCAATCGCCCTCATCGATGCTGACCCACGATGAGACCGGAGTGGCAAGAATGGTACGACCGGGTTGTCCCTGCTAGGACACTGGACCTTCAAGAGCTCTGTCTTCTCGATGCTCTTCGACTATCTAGGGTAACTATCTCAGAAGACCCTTTTCTAGTTCCTGCTGCCTTATGTTTTTGGAACCCCATTTTCAATTTCTTTCAATTTAGATGTGGGATGATGGCCCCAACTGTTCTTGACATTTGCCATTTACTAGGAGTATCCCCTATTAGCACTCCCATTACACCAGATTTCCCTGATTTAGCAGTCCCTTTCTCCCTCCCCTCTCTTAACTCATCTTACAGTGATTTTGTTAAAGCTGAGAATAAAAAGAAGGGCCTGGTAACTGATAGGGAATTCTTTTCCTTCTTGTTATATTGGCTTTGCAAATTCCTCTTTTGCACTTCCTCCCAAAGAATCATGCCTGAATTTGCCCCTCTTGCCAAAGCCCTTGTTTTGCAGAAAAGGGTAGCCTTGGCCCCATATGTTCTAGGCCATGTGTATAGAGTTTGCTCCCTCTTTTGTGAAAAACCCTTAGATGCTAATCAAGGAGGCCCATTCTGGATCCTTCAGCTTTGGCTTTTCGCCTATTTTACTGAATTACAATCCAAATGCCTTAAATTTTCTGGGCTACACTCTCTTACCCATGGCATAAGACTGGCCAATGCTTCACTTTCTCCCTCTACTTTTGCCTTTTATTTCTCTTTCTTCCATCAACTTCCATTTGCCCTTCCTATTCACCATTTCCGCCCCTTCGAACCCAGCATTGGTCCAACTTGGTTGAATAATTTCCTAAGTGACAGCCTCTATGCCTCACCTGCTCACAAGGATATATGGGCTTCCCTTCTGATTCCTAGAGAGCTATTTATCGGGACGACAAACCCCAGAGCTTATAAATGCATAGCTAAGCCGTATTGTCCTGCTCAGTTTGCTAGACAATTTGGCTTCACACAAGGGGTCCCAATACCTCTCTGCAGCAACACCAACCTGAGCCTTACTAGGAGGGATTTGAAGGTTCGGAAATCGAGGCTAGAAGAGGCAACCTTCAAGTTTATAGATGACTTGGCCAATTTTGAGTACACCAAAATTGGTGGGTGAGCAATATGGAAGTCTATTTGGCCATTTCACCTCAAAACCTACTAAAGGTGTTAGATGCACCCAAGCCCAAGGGAGCTGGGATTGTCATATCTTCCGCTGTTTCAGCTGCAGTACCTGCTACAACTCAGTCTATTCCTGCTGCCTCAACTCCTCCTAAAGTTGCTCGAACTGCTTCGAAGAAAGGTATATACCTTTGCTTTCTTTCCTTCGACCTTCTACATAATGCTTGTTACCTTATCTTTAATTCTTCTTCTGTGAAGGTGGTCAACAGCAAAAGAAGAGGAGACTCCTTGAGCTAGAAAAGGAAAAACTGAGTTTCAAGCATGGGAAGAAGAAGGAAAAGATCAAGAGCAGGAATCTCTCTTGAAAAGAAAGAAAAGAGTGACTGATTTGGCTCAAGAGGAGACGACTGCTAGGGAGGCAGAGGAGGAACTCATTTTTGGGGAATCCGGATCTCGGACTAAAGAGGTTGAGAAGACAATGGAGGAGCGGACAATACCAATTTAGAGAAGAAAGATTACTGTCTCTCCTGATGATTTCGTTGAAGATTCTGATTCCGAGACAATTGCCCAAGCAATAGACAAGAGAAGGAAAGTGACTGCTTCAGCTACTGGCTTGGTTGAAGATCCCATCCATGAAGCAGCTGCTAGGCCGTAGAACAAGAATTCCAAGGCCATAGTTGTCTTTGAAGGGCTTGAGAGGAGACGGCAAACAATTTCTAAGAGAGGAAGCTGCTGCTGCTGATGCATTACCAAGGGAAATGGCGAGAGAGCAACAGACTGCCGAACATTACTCCCTTCGCAGCTCTCCCATCAGTGCTAGTGCTTCTGGAACAAGTAATTTCCTTCATGCCTTTATTCTTTTCTTGTCGAATCTTCAATATTGAGATTCAACATTTCTTTATATTTCTCCTTTTGCAGCAACAACCAATGATCCTGTCCCTCAATTTACTTCTCTTCCGAGCCTTGCTTCTCCCGCTCCTTCCAAGGAAATCCCAACTGCTACTCAGTCTGCGATGGCAGTTGATTCCTCTATCGAGGATGCTGGTAGTTCTCCACCTCATAATTCATCACCTTTGCCTACTTCCAGCCCCTCCTCACTTGATTCGTTGGTGGCTAAGACCATAGAGACTGCCAAAGATGCTCCATCCATTTCTCCTATCCCCATGCAGTCCACTGTGCCTTCCACCACAATCTTTCCTGCACCCTTTATGTCTACGGATGAGGTAGATATCTTCAAAGCCAGACTAGCTAATCTCTTCGACATACCCTCTACCCCTCTAACATTCAATGCTGAAGCTGAGCCATTAGTCTTGGCTGATTCCTTACTGGAAATTTTTGAGAGTTCTTCTTCCTCCAGCGGCAAGCCTTCTGGACCTTTGATAGACCTGACACATGCCTGGAACTACTGACTTCCTTTTCGAGGATTCCCTTCGAGGCTCTACAAGGCCTATAATCAGAAATGGGTTCCTCCAGTGCTGTAAACTTGCTGAACAGTCAGGCATGGATGTTTCAAGCCATTTGTCTCAGGCAGCAGTTACGTCGATTTTACATCAGCATTTGTCAAGCTGCCAAGGCTGAGGCTGAGAAATTGGCTGGCGACCAGAGTTTTGTTTCCCAAGTGCATACCGAAATATCAACTCTGAAAGAACAACACTCCTCTACCTCCCACTTTCGAGTCCAGCTGCTGGAAAAGAAAGCTCAGCTTGAAGAGGAGCTGGCTGCAGTAAACCAGGCCTTGGTTCGAACTGACACTAAATTGCAAATCACCAACCAAGAACTGGCCGATGGCTGCAGCTATTTAATTATTTCCATCACTTAACAATAGGAAATCTACTGTACAAAAACAATTAAGACATTGTAATGATTTCTGGGCCAATTTGTGGCATAATGTACTTAATTCTTTATGAAAGAACAAATTTTGTCTATCATTTGAGCAGTTTTGTGTTTTTGTATTTAATGTTTATTTTATTCCTTGTGTTTCCCAAATGGTTGGAAAATAAGGCTTCAAATATCTGCCATTAATCTTTTGGGATGTACATACCCATTCAAATTTCTCAAATGGTATGCTCCAAAAGGCAGAACTCTATGAATTTGATATGGTCCTTCCCAGTTAGGTGACCATTTGCCAAACTTATGGCTTTTAATTCCTATTGGGAGTATTGTTTTCCATACCAAATCACCTCACCTTCATCAAAGCCAATGTGTTTGACTTTCTTGTTATAATTCTTGGCTGCCTTCTTCTTTTGGAAAAGAATGCTATTTAATGCCAAAATTCTGGCTTCATCTATGCCTTCTAACTCCAAGCACATACTTTGATGGTATTGCTCAGGATCTAACTGATCTTGGCATCTTACCCTCAAAGATTTAACATTAATTTCTACAGGTAAAACTGCATCATGCCCATATACTAAGGCATAAGGAGTGACTCCTGTGCTTGATCTTGGGGAAGTTCTGTAAGCCCATAAAACATCCAACAAAAGGTTATGCCAATCCCTGGGATTATCCTCCACAACCTTTTGTATTCCTTTTTTCAAGGACTTGTTGGATGATTCAGCTTGACCATTGGCTTGTGCATAATAAGGTGTGGAATTAACAAGGCTAATTCCAAACTCTGCCACAAAAGACTTCACCATTTTCCATCGAACACAGTCCCATTATCCACAGTTATGTTTGTGGGATGCCAAATCTATGGATCAAATCTTTAATGAACCCAATGACCTCTGTCTGATCTACAGCCTTGTATGGCTTGGCTTCGACCCACTTAGTGAAGTAATCAGTGGCCACTAAATGAAACAATGATGCTTCGAAGAAGGTGGGTGTATTTTCCCCATCATATCCATGGCCCACCCTCTGAATGGCCAGGGCTTTACTACTGCATGAGGTCAGTTATGGGCACATGCCTTATTGTGCCATGCTTTTGGCATGCCTGGCAACCCTTTGCATATTCTATGCAGTCTTTAAGGATAGTTGGCCAATAGTAGGAATGCCTTCGAAGCAACCATCTCATCTTTACACCAGGCTGATGAGCACCACAGATGCCTTCATGAACTCAGCCATAGCTGTTAATGCTTCTTTTGGGCTTAAACATTCCAGCAATAAGCCATCTCCCCCCCTTTTGTAGAGAGCATTGCCATATATCATATATTGCATAGACTGCAATTTGATTTTTCTGCTGGCCTTCGAAGATGGACCAGCTAAGTATTGCATTATTGGATGCCTCCAATCTTGTTCTTGTAAGTCATTATGATTGACTTCCAAGACCACATTCCTTTTATTCAAAGGCTGTATTAATCTTTGATACGTTGTTTGGCTTATGTCCCTTTGGGTATTATCCCTTCTCTTGAAGTTCGAAGCTTTCTGAGCTACATCATTAGCTCTATTGTTCAAGAATCTTGGAACATGAGTTACATTTGCTATTTGAAACTGAGAAAGCAATGCAATGCAACAACATAGTATGGCAAAATACTTATGCTTTGACACTTGAAAATCCCTTTCACTTGGTTAACCACCAATTGAGAGTCTCCAAATATGTCAACTGCATGTACTTGTAATCCAATAAGAATTTCTAGTCCCACTATTAAGGCTTCATATTCAGCCTGGTTATTGGAACATGGCTTCATCCACTCTGAAACCATGTGTGGTTTCTACCCCTTGTGGAGACTTAATCACAATACCAATTCCAGTTAAACCATTGGCTTTCGATCCATCGAACCACATCTGCCATGGCTCAACACTAGCCATACCAAGTCCATTATCTCTTGGCTCTCTGTTTGAGATGGATGGTCTGCCAGAAAATTGGCTAAAACTTGCCCTTTTACTGCCCTTTGAGGGACATATTCTAGATGAAATTCTGATAAGGCTAGTATCCACTTGCCAATTCTCCCCTCAACATAGGTCTGATAACATGTACTTAACCAAATCTGTGGTTGCAATTACCAAGACAGTTGTAGGTAAGAGATAGTATCTTAATTTCATTGCAGCAAAATACAAAGCAAGACACAGCTTTTCAACAGCTGAATATTTACATTCACAAGAATTTAAAAACCTACTAAGGTAATAAACAGCTTGCTCCTTGCCTTCTTCATTATCTTGAGCCAAGAAAGCTCCCAATGAATCTTCTGCTGCAGCTATGTACAACTTCAAGGGTTTATTTCCTTTTGGTGGCATCAGCACTGGAGGGTTGGCCAAGTAGGCTTTGATACCTTCGAAAGCAATTTGATGCTTTGCTGTCCACACAAATTCCTCTTCATCTTTCAGCCTTAACAAGGAAGAAAATACTTTAGTTTTCCCTTCGAAGAAAGTTAACCTGTCCAAGGAACCTTTTTAATTCTTTCTTACTTGATGGAGGCCTGGCTTCAATGATGGCTTTGGCTTTATTCTGGTCAATCTGTATTCCTTTCTTGTGTACCACATAACCCAAGAAGTTTCCAGATGATACGCCAAAAGCACACTTAAGAGGATTGAGCTTCAATTTGAACTTTCTCATTCTTTCAAAGCTGCTTCTAAATGAAACAGATGCTCCTCCATGGACTGGGATTTCACTACAATGTCATCAATATAACACTCTAGATACCCTCCAATGAGGTCATGAAAGATAGTGTTCATAGCCCTCTGATATGTAGCCCCAGCATTCTTCAGGCCAAATGGCATTTTAACCCATTCGAAGGTGCCAATATTCCAGGACATCTGAATGCTGTCTTGTGGATATCCTCCTCTGCAATGCAGATTTGGTTATAACCAGAGTGCCCATCCATCATTGATAAAACTTGATGCCCTGCTGAACTGTCTACCAGCAGATCCACTATAGGCATAGGGTACTCATCTTTGGGAGTTGCTAGATTTAAGTTTCTGAAATCGATGCATACCCTCATTTTGCCATTCTTCTTAACTACAGGCACAATATTAGATAGCCATTCAACATACCTGGCTGTCCTAATAAAGCCTGCCTTGAGTAGTCTAAGAATCTCTTCCTTGACTTCTGAATTACTTCTGGACTCATTCTTCTTGGTTTCTGCTTGTATGGCTTGAAATTAGGCTTCATAGGGAGCCTATGTTCCACTAATGACCTATCCAATCCTGGTAGTTCATTATAGACCATGCAAAGCAATCTTTGTATTTCTTTAGAACAACCAACAACTGGTCTCTGTCCAGAAATTCAAGCAAGCACTTATATAGGTGGGCTGTTGTATAGAACCTTCCCCTAAATTTACTTCTTCTAAGGGGTCTTGTGTCTGAGAACTTATTGAAGCTTCTTCCTTGGTTTCTTCGACCTTCGAAGCAACCTTCTTGCTTTGTTCTGCTCCCAGGTTCTTTAGTTCAACATCTTTGCCCTCCTCCTCATAGACAAAATCTGTCCATAAGGCATCCTCCTCCTGTATCTCCTGGACTTTTGTTTCAATGTCCAATGCACAGTATTTACCAAGGGTCAAAATTCTGACCTGTTGCTGTTCCTGTTGCAGCCAATTATCATGGCTTTTCTCTCTTGCTCCTGTACTTGCTGGACTATTGATTTTACATCCAATGTTGAGAATTTAATCAGAGCCAAGACTTGGCTTCTTGTTCTTCATCTCTTTGCCTACAACCAGGCATCATTGTCATCCTTAACGACAATCTCTTCATCAGCACTCTCTTGGACTAAGTGCTTCAGGTGTGTCACTTCCTCATCAGCCGTCACTTCGGCTGAGCCATCAGCTTTCCTCAGTATACTGAGTGGTGTCACTCCCTCAATATACAACTTGGCCTCTGCAAAGTCTGCACAGGCTATGAAGGGTTGAGGATCTGCATCAATTTCCTCCGTCTCTCCATTGCCTAAGGCCATCATATTTTCTGATGCAAAGAGGAAGGCACACATTTGTTAGTGTGGATCCAATCTCTCCCAAGTAAAGCATTGTATTTAGCATTACTGTCGATTACGAAGAATGCTGTCATGCAGTCCCTGGTTCCCCACTCAAGTTAATGGGTAAATCCCCTGAGCCATTGTTTGTCTCCAGCAAAGCCAGCGATGGTTGTGCTGGTTGGGATCAACCTGGGATTCTTTTTCCCTAGTTTCTTCAAAGAAGATTTCGGTAGTAAGTTCACTGCTGCTCCATTGTCTATCAGGACTCGGTTCAGTTGTATCCCATCGAAGAAAGCCTTGATGTACAAAGGCTTGACAT
Source organism: Camellia japonica (assembly GCA_030407325.1). Lineage (NCBI taxonomy): Eukaryota > Viridiplantae > Streptophyta > Magnoliopsida > Ericales > Theaceae > Camellia > Camellia japonica. Next base: position 190,006,755 of record JAPPVO010000019.1, read on the forward strand.
GTTGTGTCATAGAATTCGAGGGATACTCAAAAGGATACGAGAGGTTAATGCTCACCTCTTCTTCACTTCATATCAGTTTCCATTGGGGTAGCCATTCCAGGATCATCTTGTACCATACTTACTTGTGAGTCTTCACTAGAGACAGGAATAGGATCCATATCTTGGTCCTCATCTCCAGCCTGGAACTCATGAGGCAGTATGTGTACCATATTGACTGATACTGGAGGAAATGAGCCAAATTGGATGGCTGGCTGTACCTGCTTCCTCCCTTGGCCACCTTGTTCAGTTACTTCAGCAGCATCCTCCATGCTGCATTCTGGCACTTCGTTGTAACTGATTCCTTCGAAGGATCTTTCTCAACTGGTTTTTCAACCAAAAATGTTTGCTCAGCCATGAAGGCTTCGAACATTTCTTCCCTGCCATTTCCTTCTTTTGGCTTATGCCAATCTCTTCTTCCGTCTCGCTATCACTTTCCATCAGAGCCTTCTCCAACCCTGCTAAGCTAGCTTCTCCTGGCCTTTAGTTCAGAATGAACCTTGGCCAACTGTTCTCTGCTGCAACCACTTTGCTGTGGATTGGCTTTGGAGCATGGTCTGACTTTGGTCTTCTTTCCTTCTGTCTTGACCAGTGAAGAACTCTCTCCACTTTCTTTCATCTTGCTGGTACTGGTGTACCTGCGTTGAATCTTCCTCCTTTGTGATCTTGAAATGACTGGAACCATATCTGGTTCCTTTGTCTTTGGGTGTTTAAGCAATACCCAATTGTTCGGAGCCACCAATGGAGGCTTGACCATCCTGCCTTGGTTTCCAACATCCCTTTGGGCAGGCACTCCCTAGGCTTGTTCTGCATTACAAACCAATCTGGGACCCCAGGTACCCACGAACTTGCTGACTCAGATGTTGAACTGCTTTTTTCAACCTTCGAAGCCATCTTCGAAGCTGGCTGTGAAGGTAAGTGTTTGGCTCTGACCTCATGTTTTGAGCCTGATTCAGACCTTCGATGAGATAGCCACTTTCTGTCCTACGTGAGGTTGGTCTAGGGGGCCAATCCTGGCTTTGATCCCATGAAATGAGCCTCTCTCCAGTCTTCTTTCAGAATGACTGCTCTCCATTCTGTAATAGTTAGGTGGCCTGGATTCATGTAAGGGCCTCTTGCCTTTAGCATGCATTCTGTCCATTGCAGGCTCAACCACTGGTGGTCGCTGCCTATCACTAGCCGGATACGGCCTTTTGTTGTAAGCGTTGGTTGATTTAGGACGTCTCTGAACATCCCTGTAGTATTGCTTCCCATCAATTGGAAGCCCCTTCAACCATTTATAACTCAGTCTGCACCTGGGACACATCCTCTGCATTACAGCTGCTTCCAAGGAATCATCATCCAGTGCTTCTTCATCAGAGTGTTCCTTCTGGTGTGAGAAACCTTGTCCAATGGCTGGTGGGTTTCTAGTGTCCTTCTTGGTAGTTGTCTGGTTGGCAATATGCATCTGCACATTGACCTCTTCCAACTCTTGCAGAGATAGATTCTGGAAGTTTGGTACAACCACATTAGCTGTGCTTTCTCCAACTTCTGGAAACGGATTGCTGTCAATCCCCATGACCTTTTCTGTTTTGGCTGGAAATTTCAAACTCCTTTCCGAATTTGTTCTTGGATCCTGTCTCGAAAAAAATGCAGTTTTTAGTCGAGTGAGACCAAGAGTTATGCCATTTACAATATACTTTTCCCTTAAGTTCATCTGGAGATGGCAGTTTTACTCCTTTAGGTAACTTAAGGAAGTTGGCCGCAAGCAAATGATCAAAAATGTCATCTGCTTTTGTTAAGTCGAAAGAGTACTTTCTGTGAAAGTCTTTCTTTTTAAACTGCTGGTCAATTGTTGTATCCTTATGAACTAATGCCTCAGATCACAGGTTCTTTGCCCACAATCTGCTGCATCGATCTCATAATTAGGATCTCTATAATATGTCTTGTACGACGCATTATTTCGATCTTGTTCCTCCTCTAGTAATGCTTCGTATCTAGACACCTTATAGGTTAGTTCCACCAAATCTCTGAATTCAGTTGAGTCAAACTTCTTTCGAAGCCTGAACTCTAGGCCGTTTTGAGCCAATCTTACAATTCTGATTCTGGCAGGATGACTCTACATTTATTTCGAGCCCTTTTAAATCTGGCAACAAACTGAGTAGCCTTTTCTTCAGGCCTTTGACTCAATCTAGCCAAGTCTGCCATAGAAACCTCTGGCTCCGATTGGAAGAATTGGGCATGAAATGCCTCTTCCATTTGTTGCCAATTTTGAATGGAGCCAGGTGTAAGGTTGATGTACCATACAAACGCTCCTCCAGTTAGAGAATTTGGGAATAATCTTAGTTTCATAAAGTCATGATTAGTAAATTCACCGCATTGAGCAGCAAACCTAGCAATATGCTCTATTGTTGACTGATTTCCAGTCCCATAGAAAAGGGTAAAATCTGGTATCCTGAACCCCCTTGGGTATTCATGTACCCTATCCACCCATTCTGGGTATGGTTTTCTGTATACAGGAGTCTGGACCCCCCGAGCCATCGGTCCACACATCTCCCTAACAATATCAGCAATTTGGTCCTTAGGGACCATATTTTGTGCCTGCTGAACCACTACTGGAGGGATAAACACAGGATTTGGTGGACAAACTTGTGCTTGCGGTCCTCTTGGTCCATAAGGTGGTACATTTGGGACTGGTTGCCCCTGTGGTACAGGTTGCTGTTGGGGGTGTGGGTAACCCCTTTGAGCCTGTCTTGCGAAAGGACCTGCGAAAGGTGCTGGAACAGGTGTTGTCCCTTCCATTTGCAGGCCAACCTTTCCAACCCCCCGGGTATAAATTCGAATAAGGGATTATTATACCCCTAGTGCCAGGTATGGCTTCGAACATGGGATTTGTAACCATTCTTACGCCAGTTTTTTGTACTTGACCAGATCCACCAACTTGTGTGGCTTCATTGTTAAGTACTGAGGCATTTTGGCCTGCTATAGGCCTCGAAATGGGTTCATACCAAGACTGAGGTGATGGTCTTTCATAGTTCTGGTTACTAGTTTGACCATTAGAATGTCCATTAACTTGCATAGGCTGTTTATCTCTAGCCAATCTTTGCTGAGGGACATTTAAAACTTCCTCTGTGTGTCTTGGTTTGTTGGTTGGTGGTTATTCATTCGATCCAAAAAGGATGTTGCCCACCTTTCCATTGTGTTCATTAATTGTTGTCCCATAGCATCTACTAGGCCATCCCATGGATTTGTTGGCTGAGTAGATGGAACAGTGGATGGTCCAATTCCTTGGTTTCGTCCAATATTATGAACATATGGTTCTTGTCCCGAAGTACTGGTCTGTTCGACCATAGGTTCTGATAACATGGGAGTTTCCACAGGATGTGTTACCACATTATCCTCTGGATTAGGTATTTCTACCTCTCCTTCTACGCCTTCTTCCAAGCGTTCATTTTCTCCTTGTCGTCTTCGTCTAGCCATTTTAACAAGTCCCACTGGGCGTGCCAAAAATATATGTTGGCTTTTTGGCTTTCGAAGGGTATTTTTGTAAATGCGAGCGTGCCAGCAAGGATCAATCAGTCCTTACAGAAATTATAATTGCCAACCAATTATCAGACGATTGTGTTTTAGTTCTTTCAGCCTCAATGAAGAGGACTTTTACTGGTGGCTTGACTTAGGAGAAATTAAGCAAAATAACAGTGAAATGACAAGTAACTGAAGTATTTCATTAAAATGAAAACTTACAATGATCCAAACTCAGCCTCGTTGAGGTTTACAGTGACGATCTACTTGAAACTACTCCTATGAACGAAGTACAGTGCGAGAATTTAAAGTGCAGGAATGTAAAGAAGGTATTTAAAGTGCAGTGTAAGAATATTTAAAGTGGGAAATGTAAAACTGGAAAAGAAAATATGAAGTAAATGACTGGTTTGTTGGATCTGAGTCTGGGGTTTTTTCTGGGGGCTTCCCTGCTATTTATACTTGTCAAGGATGACCTTCGAACTGCACTTCAAACCGTCGAACTGCTCCTCCATGATCGCTGATCATGTTGCCTTATAAGTAGTTCCACTATGCCATCACTTGCAGTTGAGCTTCCCTCCTGTATTTGAATTTGAATATGAGTAACCGTTGAAGCCACGTCACCTTGCATCTCTTTACTATCTGTACTACTCAGATCTCGTGAGAACCAATATTAATTGCCACGTGTATGATCAGGATTGAAGACTTGAATAATCTCCCACAATGCCCTTACTCTGCCACGTGTCGAATTGTAACTGGCTTTTACAAAATATGTAGCCAACAATAATAAACAGTCACCATAAAAAAAATATTATATATATATAATAAATAGAGTCACCATAAAAATAAAAAATAAATAAATAAAAAAAAGAAACGAAAAATAGAAAAGTACAATTTTGTATGAACACCACCACACCAAACAATGACTTTTGATACCTTCATCGTGATGAGATTTTCAAATTTTCGATGCTAGCTGCCAAATGTTGGCCTTCTGATAATGACGAACTTTCATGAATTACTCTTTGAAAAATAAATGGTTGTGAAGACCCAAAGAAGGAATAATAAACCTGCAGAAGATAGAAAAATAAATATAAAGAATGACATCTGCCCCAAACAAGATAGTGTAGTGATCAGCCAGTAATTACAGACTACCAAATGTTGGAAGTGGAAGAGGGGGAAGGCCTAACTTTCAAAACAAGTTGGACTTCTATGATAATGAAAGCATACATTCCTCTTGGATTGTTATCTACATTATTACATGACTTAAACAATAAAATAAAATGCAACACTTATGACATAACTTTACAAAATTAGCACAAGCATATAACATCGACTTCTAATCAACTTCTCTTTGTATTCAGACTCTTCCTCACTTACATATATATATATATATATATAAGGGAGAGGGGTGAGTTATTGCCCAGTGAATAGTAATACAGTAAAGTGGTAAACGAATGAACATCGATGAGTTTTAATAAAACCAAGCACAAGATCATAGTTCAAACATAACATAATTTGTACATGTAAACAAAGCTTAACTTGCAAATATATACATAGCGATGACCATTCCAAGGTTTTTGAGTCAAGAGTCCACAACAGGTGGCTAGAGGAGCTCGGTTAGTTAGAAGTTATTGGCATGATTCACAATAATAAACATGATCCAAGTTGTCATCTTAATACATGGTAAAAAAAAATATAAGATGTTTATTCATAACAAAACAATATCATAGCTTTCTTAAAATATTGTAAGTTTGCATTTTGAATAATAGCTTTAACAAAAATAATTTTACTATACTACTACTCACAAATGGCTCTTGAACAAAGGGTTACTTCCTCAAAAGTGCTTGACCTACAAAAGTACAATACAAGCATTCAATGAAATACGGTCTAAAGCGATGAAACATTACTCTTTTCGGTTCTAATTCTAATGTTCTAGCTTATCTTTATACTATTTCTCTCAACTATACACATTTAGGTCCATTTTCAAGTCTTATTTTATTTTATTTCAAGTACCAATTGAGCAAAACGAAGCCCAACATGCCAAAAAGGTGAAAAGTTGAGCAAATGCTCTGTTGGCCGTTATGGGATGCCTTCAGGGTTACCAAGTGCACCATACAGTTCAAACTTCCGATCTCCTGATCTAGTCTCACTAGTGCAATGTGAAACAAAGAATGAGAGTTCAAATCCGACAACTTTTATAGAAAATCCATTTATTTCCAAAATGTGTCAGAGATGGATTATATCACTAGATCTCAGAGTCGCCACCTAATCTTTTGGAGAAATTAGGAAACCCGTGACTCATGCCAAAGGCCATTATTCGCCATAACCAAAGTGTCTCAGATATGACATAGTATCATCTCAAGATATGTGGTGGCGCATATATTCAACTTAGAAATGATAAACCTACAAATGTACATGAGCTGGACTTGAATGCATAAAAAATGGATGCAATACATGAGTGTGATAAATAAGACGTGATGATGTACAAAAAACTTGTAAATAAAAGGATTAGAAAGACGTCGGGTTGAAGATTATTACAACAATTTGAATGGGAAAAAAAAAAAGAGGGGAAAGAAGAAAGAGAGAGAGAGAGAGATTATTACAACAATTGAATAAATAATAAAACAGAAGAAAGAGGATTTGAGAAATTATTACAACATTGACTCGATCTAGCCAAACTATTGTTAAATCCAACAAATCATACTAAATAACGCATATAAACCATTTAGCAGCTCCAGAACCACTCAGGAGAGCACTTCCCAGAAACTGTTTGCTCTGTTCTTAGGAGAATCATCCAACCATATACAAAATGGGTCGGCCAAACAGGAAAATGGCCAATCGAACTCTTTTTCTTGTCAAGATTTAGGTCAGTGCAGAAAATTCATAACAGAAGCTAAGAACGTCTTCCAAGGGGTGCTCATTCCTTCTATCTCCTTCACTTACAGAAATCACTTAGGAAAGAAGTAGATGGATCTCAACCCTTAACCATAGTATGAACATATATTTATATACAATAGATATTTTGCATCAAATTGACAAATTGAGGATCAAAGCAAAAACAAATTCAAGTCTAAGAAATATATGAGAACCTACATCATCTCTTTATGAATAAGGGTAGTTTAGTATCCAAATCTATGTTATTAATTAGATTAAGTAGATTATTGCACATAATTTTGTAGTGGAAGCTTTCCTTTGAAAGTAAGGGATTCATAAAAAATCCATTGAAAACACTTCTTTTATTTATGGAACAAGGTGTTTCCTCCCCATTTCCATGTTCATAGATAATTAAGAAGAGAGAGTTCAATGCTTTTTGACATAAAAATCTCTTGTTTTGCTTCTAAAATACTCAATAAAAGGGAAGAACACAACTTTTTTAGCATCAAATCCCAAAGATCATCCAAGCAATCCTATGAAATAATCCCTAACACTCATAAAGAGTTGAGACACATGGATCAAAATGTTGGGAAGATAGGATATATGAAGAGAAAGTGTGTAACAACAAGCAAAACTAATCTATATATTAAACTTGTGAATAGATAGCTAATTTCTACTCCCAATCACATTCACAAGATTCCAAAATATGCAACAGTAAGAGACTTTAGCTAAGAAGAGCAAGAAATGAAGAAAAGACTATCAACTCAATGGATGAGTGGCTAATTTCTACCCTCTCCACATTTATGAGGACTTGTTACATGTTGACAACAGTTATATAATGAAGAACAAGGTCAGAAATAATGGAAAATAGAAGAAACGGTACTCAAAAGTTCAATAATCTCACCTCTTAAAGAGGATGAGCTTCTTTGTTTTCCAAACTCTATCTTGATTCCCTCAAGTCCTAGATGTGTTTTAAAATGTCCAAGAACCTTCATAAGAAGCTTAGGATCAAGCTTTAATGGTGTTTGATTTTTCAAAGTTAGATAGTAATGGGTAGGAGATGAAGCAAAAAAAAAAAAGAGAAGTCAAGAGGCTTATATTAGCCTTGGAAAAATATTATAACCCCTAGAAAGGGGCTGCTAAGCTCTATTTATAGAGCTTCAGGTGTAAATATCTGAGATATTTATGAAAAATGTGTTAAACAAGTTAAAATTCTCGAAAATGCTCTATACCCGGACAATTCAGCCAACCGTTCCCTTTGATGTTCGGCCAAATGCACTTTTGACCGGCCATCATATATTATCCGGCCAGTCAAAAAGTACATTATTAGACTAACAAGGTAAGGTTGGCCTGAATTAAGAGAAGAAATAAGAATTTAAAAGGATTTTACCTCTTCTATTCATTTCTACTATATCCGTTGCTCTGTTTGTTTGAAAATGTGTAGTATTCTAGTTTGAGAAATAATGAGTCTCAGGACATATTGGAAAGCAAACTCGTTTTGAAAAAGAGTCTCATTTGGTCGAAAAGTATTTTGGTCAAAACAGGTATTTGGATGGTTTAAGGCTTACATCTTAAATGTCTTGTTGAGGGATTCACAAGACTAGCACATCTCGTTTTCATCCTTGGATACCCAAGAAAGATGTGACGACCCAAACCCGCCCCTATGGATTTAGCATCGCAACCGGCCAGTAATCCGTGATTACCAAAGGCCTGCTTAACAATAATGACAGTAATACAGAGTAAAGGGCTGGCAGAAGCCAAATAGTAATAAAAAGATGTCCAATGAGCTGTGAAAATCTGAATGCAAAAAGACTTATATGAACAAGCCACATTCATAACCAAAACATATATACATACGTCATATACACAAACATCTAGGTTAGGGACCCAATCCCTTCACCATAACTGTACAGTCAAGTCTAAAACATTTATTACAAAACAGAGACAACATGGTGAAACTGAGACACCCCAAAACAGCCTTAGCTTGAATGAACTTGGAACCTCGAAGTGAGGCACAATGGTTGGCTCGACAAAACGAGAGCTTGACTTGACGCATCTAGCTCCGGTCCGGTGCCTGGACACCTATATATAAATATAAACAGTGAGCTAAAGCCCAGTGAATAACATATGCGTAAAGGGGTTAAGAATGAATGTCCTTTCATTAATTAAAACAGTCATTTGCATCAGTAAATCAATTATTCAGTCAGTGGCTCATATTTCATGCCATATCAGTCATTTAGAAATCATAACAGTCATACGTGGTACGTCCAATAACAAAACAGTACAGTAGGTCTTAATAGACCGAACAGTCAGTTAATGGCCATCATGACAGTAAATAGTAGTAGTTCCAAACATTGGAACTGACAGAGATCTCAGTAACAGTAACAGTAAGTTGCTATGGATGCCACGAGTATAGTTTATAAATAGGACAAACATTCATTCAGTAAACAGTGTTATTTCAGAAAGCAGTGCAATCAATTGTTCAGAAATAATTGTAATTGAACGTATCTTTACAACATTGTTACTCACAGAGTACTGGGCTACAGACAGGCTAGTCAACGTCTTCGGGTGCTAACCCTACACAGTTGCAGAACGAACACACACACTAAGTTACACACTTAGGATTAATAACTTAGCCCTTTAACTTGACTCGGTGCGGTTCTATAACATTATCCTCATTAAGATGCCTTAAACTTGGCCTAGGAATGCCTAGGATGGAATGAGGATGCAAAAATGTACTTTAAAACACTTTTCAAATTTTTGCTGAAACAGGGGTCTCGCTCGAGCGTGGCTTTCTATGCTCGAGCGAGCTTACCAAAACAGAGGGGTCGCTCGAGCGTAGACTCCCTCGCTCGAGCAGTCTGTAAAAATGCAAAAAGTACTGGTTGTTGAAATTCTCCGCTCAATGCTCGCTCGAGCATAGGTCTCGTCGCTCGAGCGTGCGTCTACATGCACAAAAACCTAAGAGCTTGCAATCTATGCTCGAGCAGGGCTCTGAACAAAAAGATGGTCGCTCGAGCGTGGAAGCCAAAATCTGGAATGTCCAGATTTGCTCCCAAAGCTCAAACCAAGAATTAAACTTATCAAAACTCAACCTCTTGGACCACTTTTTTGGAAAGCACTTGAAAACTCGTACTATAACACGTTTTGAAGATCAATTTTGTAAAATCAAGCCTGAAGGTGAGACAATTGAACACAATTTTGAATGAAACTTGAAGAATAATGCAAGAACATCACATGCATGAGTTCTTATGAATTCCAATGCTCCAAAACATGATCAAATGCAAGATTGAACTCAAAACTACGGTGAATTCATGGACTACAACCAAAATATGAACATGCATGTGGAAATTCTCATGAAAACAACCTCAAAATTCTATGATATGGACATGCATGTATGAATTAATTAAAGTGCCTTGAATTCTAGCTCAATTAACCCATGAATTCACCTATTTCATGTGTAGACAAGTCTAGATGGCTCAATGACAAGATCAAGGGTTGAGCTCTTACCTAAACTCCTTAATTAAGCTTTACTTAAACAAAGTTCTTGAGCAATTCAACAATTCCAAAATTTCCTCAATTTCTTCTAATTCTCCAAGCTAATTTTCTTGTTGAACTTAATTTCTCCCAACTCACTCTCTCTCACGGTTTTTGCCAAAAGATGGATGAAGAAATGATGTAAAATAAGCTCCAAACAATAACTCTAAAGGTGCCCCACAAAATGGCAAAGATGTAATAAATTCAAACTATGTAATTTGACATTATTTAATCTAATTAATCATTCCAAATCAAATTTTAATTAAACCTACCATAAAATCACATAAATCCTAATTAGCATAAAACACTAATCAATTTCTGAATCGGTCGCCGATAAGGCTTTCAATTCTCAATTCTCAATTCGAATTAAAAAAACACGAACAGATCATTCAGTAATCAAACAGATAGAAATGTATTTAAAGCAACACACTCATGCAAACAGATTATGATTTCATTCTAATTAATTACTTATCATGCTCAATCACAGTTTAACACTAATCAGAGGTGAGGGTTGTCACAGTCTTCCCTCTTTAGAAGAGTTTGGTCCTCCAAACTCGGATTACCTTTATTTTGGAAGAACACTGGGTCCAGAGGGAACAATTCAGGATATCTTTTCATCATATCGTCTTCCCTTTCCCAAGTGGCATAAATGCCACCATGGTTTTGCCAATCCACTTTCACTAACGGAATTTCTTTATTTCTCAACTTCTTGATTCGTTGATTTACAATCTGAATAGACCGTTCTTCATAAGTGTAGTCATCACTTAGCACTACACGGGCAGGCTCAATAACATGGAAGGGATCCCGAAGATAATCCCTCAACATTGAAATATGGAAGACATTATGCATATGCTCCATTTCAAGAGAAAGCGCTACTTGATACGCCATCGGATTAATCTTTTCAATGATTTCATACGGCCCAACATATCTCGGTGCTAGCTTTCTCTTAGCCCCAAAACGAGTCTGTCTTTTCATTGGTGTCACTTTAACAAAAACATGATCACCCACTTCATATTCCCTGTCTGGCCTTCGGACATCCGCATAACTTTTCTGTTGGCTTTGTGCGATTTTCAATCTTTGTTGAATCAGTTTCACCTTTTCTGTGGTCTCATGTACAATCTCGGGCCCAAGCAAAGGCCCGTCCCCAACTTCTGCCCATCAAATAGGAGATCGGCATTTTCTGTCATATAAAGCCTCGAAAGGCACTATACCAATGCTCGAGTGAAAACTGTTGTTGTAGGTGAATTCAGCTAAAGGTAAATGATTTTCCCAATTTCCTTGGAAATCAAGAACACACATACGCAATAAGTCTTCCAGAGTCTGGATGGTTCTTTCTGATTGGCCATCTATCTGAGGATGGTATGCACTACTCAGTCTCAATTCGGTACCCAATGCCATTTGCAGACTTTGCCAAAATCTCGATGTAAACTTCGTGTCCCTATCAGAAACAATAGACACAGGCACTCCGTGCAATCTAACAATCTCATCAATATAAATTGCAGCCAATTTGTCCGCATTATAAATTGTTTTGACAGGTAAGAAGTGAGCAGATTTAGTCAATCGATCAACAATAACCCAAATTGATTCCATACCTATACTGGAGCGAGGTAATTCGACAATGAAGTCCATAGTAATATGTTCCCATTTTCACTCCGGTATCGGTAAGGACTGAAGTAAGCCTGCGGGTCATTGATGTTCAGCTTTAACTTGTTGGCAATATAGACATTTCGACACAAAGTCAACAATCTCTTTCTTCATTCCCGGCCACCAGAAATTAAGTTTCAAGTCTTGGTACATTTTTGTATTTCCTGAATGGATGGAAAGTTTTGAATTGTGGCCTTCCTGCAAAATTTGTCTTTTCAGTTCAGACTCATTTGGTACACACAATCTTCCCTGAAATTTCAACACATTGTTTCAAATTTAAAGTCTGGCCTTGGTTTGGATTCCCGTTCATCAATGATCTTCTCAAAGGTCATCTTGGTATGTTTCTTCTAATCTCCTCAATAAGTGCCGGTTGGGCAAAAATAGTAGCCAGTCCCACATTGTTCTCGCAAAACAATCTCAACTTCAAATTTCTCAAGATCACATAGCAGTTCCTTCTGCGGTGAGTAAACATGCCAAATTCCCAATTGATTTCCGACTAAGTGCATCAGCAACGGTGTTAGCTTTCCCCAAATGGTACAAAATTTGCAAGTCATAGTCTTTTATTAGTTCTAGCCATCTTTGCTGCTTCATGTTCAACTCTTTCTGTGTAAAAAAATATTTCAGACTCTTGTGATCTGTGTACACTTCACATGTTGCCCCATATAAGTAGTGGTGCCAAATTTTCAATGTAAATACCACTACGGCAAGTTCTAAATCATGAGTTGGGTAATTCTTTTCATGCGATCTCATTGTCGGGAAGCATATGCAATAACTTTACCATTCTGCATTAATACACATCCCAAACCCTTATAAGAAGCATCACTAAAAATAGTTAATCCATCCATACCTGAGGGTAGGGTAAGAATCGGTGCAATCACAAGTCAAGTCTTTAACTCTTGGAAAGCTGATTCTCTCTAATCGGTCCAGTCAAATGATATCCCCTTTTGAGTCAACTGGGTCAATGGTACAGCGATTTTGGAGAAATCTTTCACAAACCTTCTGTAGTACCCGGCTAAGCCCAAGAAACTTCGAATTTCAATAACATTAGTCGGTCTAGGTCAATTCACCACTGCTTCAATCTTCTGTAGGTCAACGGAAATGCCATCCTTACTAATCACATGTCCCAAAAACATAACATTATCAAGCCAAAATTCACACTTTGTTAGTTTTGCATACAGTTTCTGTTCTCTAAGGTCTATAAAGCAATTCTCAAATGTGTTCGTTCTTCCTTACTTCTTGGAATAAATCAAAATGTCATCTATAAAACAACCACAAATCATCGAGGAATGTTTGAAAACTCTGTAATAAGGTCTATAAATGCAGCAGGCGCATTAGTAACTCCGAAAGGCATAACAAGAAATTCATAATGTCCGTACCTCGTTCGGAAGGCAGTCTTTCCAATGTCCTCTGTTTTGACTTTCAGCTGGTGATATCTGGATCTAAGGTCAATTTTGGAGAAAACCTGAGCACCTTGCAACTGGTCAAATAAGTCATCAATACAAGGCAATGGATATTTGTTTTTCACTGTTACCTTGTTCAGTTCACGGTAGTCAATGCAGAGTCTTAGCGAGCCGTCTTTCTTTTTCAGAAATAAAACTGGTGCGCCCTACGGTGAAGTACTGAGCCTGATGAACTTCTTATCCAACAACTCTTGCAGCTGAATTTTCAGTTCTTTCAATTCGGCAGGTACCATTCTGTACGGAGCTTTAGAAACTGGCTGTGTACCTGGTAACACTTCAACAGTGAACTTTATCTCCCCATCAATCAAATCCCCTGGCAGATCATCTGGGAATTCTCTGACTATAGGAATACTGTCTACATTAGCTTTAGTATCAGCGTAGGTACAGTCAAATATGCAACATAATACCCTCTACACCCTTTTAATCAATTTAAAAGCTTTCGATGATGAAATCAGATATGGGGGAGGTACTACACCAACTCCGTTAAATACAAATTCAGGCAATCTAGGTGACGAAAAAATGACTTGTTTCGTTACACAGTTAATAGAAGCATGATATTTTGTTAGCCAGTCCATTCCCAAAATTACATCGAAATAATCAATATTCGAAGGCAGTAAATCAATATACAAAAGTACATCCCTAACAACAATCTCATATGCAGGATACACATAAGCACAAGTCATGGATCCCCTAGCGGGTGAAGATACAGTTAACAAATAGTTCATGGGTTCCAGTGGTCTATTTAATTTTCGTGAAAAAGCATGTGAGACAAATGAATGTGTAGACCCCGAATCAATCAGAATATAAGCATTTTGGGCACAGATTGAGAGTATACCTGACACAACTGTCTCGGTGTTCTGCACTTCTCCCAGTACAAGTGCAAACACCCGGCCTTGCCTTAAAGGCTTATTTCCAGTGGCTTTGGGGTTGGGTTTTGGTGTAACAATTGATGCTGCGACACTAGCTGCAACCTTACTATTGCCTTGAGATGTGGAAGGGCAATCTTTAACCATGTGGCCCACCTTGCCACACCTGTAACATGCACCAGAAATCTTGTAGCAAACTCCCTTATGCCTTTTGCCGCATTCGGAGCAGGGTGGTATGGAACCACTTCCCTAACTAGAACTGTTTGACCCTGTATTTTGCTTTTTATTCAATGAGTTATTTCAGTCCATTTTAAAATTAAAGCCTCGCCTCTTACCCTGCCATTTGGTTACCGGTGTCTTAGTCTGTTGTAATGTAGTGATATTTGCCTCGGCCATAATTTCTCGGTCAAGGACATCCACATATTTAAGTAATTTCAGAACATTGATTCGATCAAGTATTTCTATATTAAGCCCGCCTTCAAACTTTCTGGCCTTTTTGTAATCAGTATCAACCATGTGTGGCGCATATTGGGCGAGTTCAGTGAACTTAGATTCATATTCTGCTACGAACATGGTACCTTGTTTCAACTGTTCAAATTCAGTCACCTTGCGATCTCGAACAGACTGGGGAAAGTATTTTTCAAAGAAAAGATCCTTAAACTGAGCCCGAGTTAATAGCATTGTTGGTGTGTCATGACGAGCATCCACACCGTTCTGGCCTCTTCTTGTAAAGTGAAGGTAGCCAATAATACCTTGTGTGCTTCAGAAAACACGAAACAACTTCAAACAACTTTTCGGTTTCTAAAACCCATGCTTCGGCCTTTTAGCGGTTTCAAGGCCTCCTTGGAAAGATGGTGGCTTCATCTTGTTGAACTTCTGTGTTAAAGCAATAAATCATCATGAACATTAGGTTCTGATTGTACTGGAGGAGGTGTGGGGCTGTTGATTCTGTTATTTCTTATGGCCTCAGTCAACAGTTCAAACCGTTCATTTACCTTGCCATTCTTGCCTCAGATGATTCAAATTCATCGGCATTTCTTGCATTCTCCATTTCACTATATGCAATACGGTAATAACAAACATAGGAAGTTGCATACTAAACACATTGGCACATTAGCACATATATTCATATCATGGCCACACACACTTTCTCATGCTCATGCAATGCCCTAATTACTTTTCTAGGACATCTTATAGCTCATTTGGACACGTGTGCATGGTATAACTCGTGCTCTAATACCACTCTGTTATGGCCCAAACCCGCCCCTATGGGTTTAGCATCGCAACCGACCAGTAATCCGTGATTACCAAAGGCCTGCTTAACAGTAATGACAGTAATACAGAGTAAGGGGTTGGCGGAAGCCAAACAGTAATAAAAAGATGTCCAATGAGCTGTGAAAATCTGAATGCAAAAAGACTTATATGAACAAGCCACATTCATAACCAAAACATATATACATACGTCATATACACAAACATCCAGGTTAGGGACCCAATCCCTTCGCCATAACTGTACAGTCAAGTCTAAAACATTTATTACAAAACAGAGACAACATGGTGAAATTGAGACACCCCAAAACAGCCTTAGCTTGAACGAACTTGGAACCTCGAAGTGAGGCACAATGGTTGGCTCGACAAAACAAGAGCTTAACTTGATGCATCTAGCTCCGGTCCGGTGCCTGGACACCTACATATAAATATAAACAGTGAGCTAAAACCCAGTGAATAACATATGCGTAAAGGGGTTAAGAATGAATGTCCTTTCATTAATTAAACAGTCATTTGCATCAGTAAATCAGTTATTCAGTCAGTGGCTCATATTTCATGCCATATCAGTCATTTAGAAATCATAACAGTCATACGTGGTACATCCAATAGCAAAACAGTACAGTAGGTCTTAATAGACCGAACAGTCAGTTGATGGCCATCATGGCTGTCACGACCCAAACCCGCCCCTATAGGTTTAGCGTCGTAACCGGCCAGTAATCCTCGGATTACCAAAGGCCTCTTAGCAGATTGGCAAGTATTAAGGGGCTGCGAAAGCAACTAGACAAAATAACCAAAGTCCAATGAGCTGTGATGACGTACATGGGACAGAGTAAATCAAAGTTTATTTATATTCATAAGCATGCTAGTCAAGGGACACCAATATTTACAATATTATTTACAGACTGTAGTTCCCAGATCCTAACTTTACAAACAAACGGAGACTAGCACAACTACAAAAACAGCCATGGCAATTGACTTCAACTGGAACCTCCTCGGGAGGCGCAACGGTTGGCTGACAAAACTGGGGTGCGGGCCATCAACCCCGGGCCTGGTCTCGCACTTGCTCACCTACATACTTAATATAAGGAGTGAGCTAAAGCCCAATGAATAATAACAGTGTAAAGGGGTTTAATGAATGATGACCATGTATAATACAGAAATTAGAAAATCAATCTCTTATCAGATCGGAAACATAGGCATATTCGTATCAGAAAAGAATCGCAGTCATATCCATATTCGAATGATGTGTGGTACATTTCCCTTAACATAACATATAATGTTGGTCAAGCATAGTAAGTCCCATAGTGGAACCTCTGATACCAGGTAACATATCTGTGCCACGGTATTGTTTCCCCCGGGCGAGGGCCTGTGCCACGGTGTTGTTTCCCCCAGGCGAGGGCCTATGCCATGGTATTCTTTCCCCCGAGCGAGGGCCTCATGACCATGTGCCTCAGTATTGTGTCCCCTGGGCGAGGGCCTTGGCTGGGGATACCACGTTTACATTTCAAGGAAAATTGGACTATCATTCATTCATTCAAACATAGCATTTCAGAACTTATCATCTCATGGCATTGGAAAATAATTAAAGTTAACATAACTTTACAGAGTTATTACTCACAGTTGATCTTGAATCAGACAGACGAAGCAGATAGGTCAAACAAGATGCGGCACGTGACCTACATAGCATAAAACAGATACACACTTGAAACACACGTTCTAAATGTATAAAACTTATGTCGTTGGCTCTTAGTGTGTTTCTAATCCCCTATCCTCATTATGGAGTCTTAAACATGGCCTAGGAATGCCTAGGATGAAATGAGGATGCAAAAATGCCTTAGAAAATATTCTTCAGAATTTTCAGAAAACAAGGTTCCCGCTCAAGCATGGGTTTCCCCGCTCGAGCGGACATGCAAACAAAAGTCTCCGCTCGAGCATAAACTTTCCCACTCGAGCGGTCTGCAAAACATGACAAAAGTACTGGATGGGTGAAAATCACGCTCGACGGCGCTCGACCCCCACTCGAGCGTGTGACTCAGGCCCCCGCTCGAGCGTGAATTACCCCGCTCGAGCGAACTGTAAAACAGTGCAAAGTGCTGGGAGCACGAATTCCACGCTCGAGCGCCAGTTTCTCCGCTCTTGCGTGAGTCCAAATTCTGGAAATTCCAAATTTGAACCTCAAGCTCAAAACCAAGTTCTAATGCATCAAATTCGATCCTCTTGGGCTAATTTTCTGGAAAACTCTTGAAAACTCGTAGTACAACATGTTTCAAAACTCAATTTGTAAAATTAAAGCCCAAGGGTGAATCAATTTAACACAATTTCAAATAAAACTTCAAGAACATGATGAACACATAACATGCAAGTGTTCTAATGATTTCCAATGCTCTAAAACATGACCAAATGTAAGATTAAGTTCAAGAATAGGATGAATTCATGGATTATAACAAAAATGTGGACATGCAAGTGGAAATTCATGAAGAACAACTCCAAAATCCAAGAATATGTGCATGCATGCATGAATTAAGCTTAAGTTCAACATGTTTAAACTACTCCTTAACTCTAGGCTCAAAATTAACATGGACCATGCAAGACACAACTTCAATTCATAAACCAAAGGTTGAATTTCTTACCTAGGTTCCTCAATTTCAAGCCTAGAAGCCCAATTATGCAATTAACCTTCAATTCCTTTAATTTCCAAGCAAAATCTCCAAGTTGAACTCAATCTCTCTCTCTCTCCCTCTCTCTTAGTCGGTTTGTCAAGGAAATGGGCTGAGGAAAAATGTTGTATCAAAGGCTCCAAACAAGTCTCAAGTAATGTTGTAGAGATAGGCCACTAAGTGGCAAAATGGTAATAAGGCAACTAATGTGTTTTAGCATTATTTAATCTAATTTAATCACACCAAATCACATTTCAATTAAATATACCATAAAATCACATAATTCCTAATTAGCATAAAACACTAATCAATTTCTGGTTCGGCCGCCGGTAAGGCCTTCAATTTACAGTTTAAAGCATAAAACATGAATAGATAATGTAACAGTCAACAGATAGATATGCATAAATCATGCAATACATATGCAAATTAATCTCAGATTCCATCTAAATTACTGTTAGGCCTAATCACTCATGAATTAGCATTCATCGGAGGTCGGGGTTATTACAGTCTTCCCCCCTTAAAAGAGTTTGGTCCCCAAACTCGAATTACCTTCGTTCTGAATCAACATTGGGTCCAATGGGAACAAATCGGGATATCTTTTCATCATGTCTTCCTCGGTTTCCCAAGTTGCATAGGTTCCTCCGTGGTTTTTCCAGTCAACTTTTACCAACGATATTTCTTTATTCATCAACTTCTTGATTCTGCGGTTCACAATTGAATAGGCCTCTCCTCGTAGGTGTAATCGTCTTTCAAAAGCACATGTGTCGGTTCAATGATGTGGAGTGGATCTCTCAAATATTCCCGAAGCATCGATACATGAAAGACATTGTGCATATGTTCCATTACAGGAGGTAAGGCTATTCGATATGATACTGGATTGATCTTTTCAAGAACTTCATAAGGTCCAACATACCTTGGTGCCAACTTGCCCTTAACACCAAACCGAGTTTGACCCTTCATCGGGGTCACCTTTATGAACACATGGTCCCCAACTTCGTATTCCCTCTCTCTCCGTCGAACATCAGCATAGCTGTCATGACCCAAACCCGGCCCCATGGGTTAAGGACATAACCGGCCAGTAACCCTGTGATTACCTACGGCCTCAACCCAACATAGACATAAATCGTCAGAGTAAGGGGGCCAAACGGAAGTAAAAATTTTAAACTTTGTCCATAGAGCGGTGCTTATATGCACATCATACAAACCATACTCATAAACGTTAATAACCCACGTCAAAGTATAATAGCATAAACTTCTTTACAACAGGATCATCAAACTGAGCCAACCCACATCGGACTACATACAATGTACACAAAACCCTTGCCAATAAAACAACATATAATTACATAACAAAAAGGCAAGGACGGGTCTCGCACGTGAGACACGAGGGCTGACTCTCCAAAACTTGGGTTGTTCTACGCGGGCTTTACTGAGGCTGGGTCTGGGCTTCTCTTGGCTCACCTACAAAGACATGAATGAGCGTGAGCGATAGCCCAGTGAATAATATCAAATAAAGAATTATGCAACAAGACGTAGAACAACATTTTCCAAACGGACTTGGGCCCAATTCGTGTGTGTCAAAACGGCCTTTGGCCCACTCATTCATTTCAAAACGGCCTTCGGCCCATACCTTCGCTTCAGAACGACCTTTGGCCCACTCATTCATTTCATAACGGCCTTCGGCCCACTCATTCATTTCAAAACGGCCTTCGGCCCACTCATTCATTTCAGAACGGCCTTCGGCCCACTCATTCATTTCAAAACGGCCTTCGGTCCATTCATGCTCATCAAATGACCTTGGGTCCCTTTATGCTTATCGAAACGACCTTCGGTCCAATCATGCTTATCAAAACGACCTTAGGTCCATTTATGCATTCGTATCAGACTTACGTCCACAATCCCAATTAGCAATTCATAAAGCTAAAAAGGGAATAAACAATTGGACATTTACAAGCATTCAAGTAATGATATTACTCACAGTGATCGGTTGATTGGTTCGCCCTGGAACTCGACCCTACACATGCCATGAACATAAGAGGGTCATTAACAATTCAATCCGTTCAAAATTCACATTTTTCCTCTTCAGGCTTTACTATTATCTCATTAACTCATTTACAATGCTTAACATATGCCTAAGAGTGCTCACAAGTGAAAGAGAACGGAGAACAGAACACAGAATGCAAGAACAGAATTTCTGGAAACAGGGTCCCCGCTCGAGCGTAGGATTCCCCGCTCGAGCGGACCCTTAGGTCTGCAGAAGTACTGGTTGCCTACAATTCCCGCTCGAGCGCGTAATCGGCCGCTCGAGCGGACCTCCTGCCTACATAGCTCCCCGCTCGAGCGTAAACTTTCCCGCTCGAGCGGGAGCCATGTCTGCAGAAAAGTGCTGAGAGCTCGCTTTCTCCGCTCGAGCGGCAGTATTCCCGCTCGAGCGGACCTCAAAATTCTGGAAAACCCAGAATGTGTTCTTGAGCTCAACTTCGGCATTTCAACCACATTTCTTGCATGCAATGACTCAAATCTCAAATATAATCATGCTAACATGGTCCCCTTGCGAGATTCTAGCATTATGAAGTTCAATTTCTTGATTTACCTACATGCATGTCCCAAAACATGACAAACCCATCTCCAACATAACAAATTCATGCATTCAAACTTATATCTTTAATTATCCAAACATGCAAAGCCATCCCTTACATGAATCATTCTTGCATGTGAGAAATATGCTCTCCTATCAACTTAATTGGTGGAGAGAAGTCCCAATACATGGGCTTTAAACAATATTCAACACACATCATGCACATTGTGCTCAAACATGGAGATTTATGGCCATTTCTTACATGCATGTACATATTAAGCTTCAATTCAACAATTACAACCCAACCTAACTCTTGATCACCAATTTAGTTAGAACACACACAAAATTACAACTATAATCCAAGAATTACTCACCTAGGAGCTTAATCTTCACAATTTATGGCAATTCTTGAGCTTAATCTCCAAAAGGTCCAAGTCTTGAACCACAATGCACAATTCTCTCCTCTCCCTCTCTAACAATCGGCTCTCTCTAAGTTTTAGAGCTTAAACTCAGCCAAAATGTAGTAATGAAGGAGAATTAAGGGTGTAGTGCCCCTTTACAACATAACCCACTAATTCAAAATAATAATAATAAACAATTTGGGCACTAACTCATTAATTTAATCAATTTAATTTGACCCAAATCAATTTTCAATTAAATTTCACCGTAGGCTCTAAAAATTATGCCAATTACATTGGCGTAGTCAATTTCGAGTTTTATGGCCGATAAGGCCCTCAATTTAATCTCCGAAGCGGAAAAATAAAACAAATATTCCTACGGTGAGCAGATAAAAATCCAAGATCACATATATTCTCATAATGGCATATAAAATCATGCTAAACACATAATCATACTCAAATTAAGGGCCAATTTAGCATATTACGGATCAGGGGTATCACAATAGCTCTTCTGTCGACTCTGTGCAGTTTTCAGACGTTGCTGTATCAGTTTCACTTTTCTGGAAAACACTTAAAAACTCGTACTACAACAAGTTTTGAAGATCAATTTTGTAAAATCAAGCCCAAAGGTGAAACAATTGAACACAATTTTGAATGAAACTTGAAGAATAATGCAAGAACATCACATGCATGAGTTCTTATGAATTCCAATGCTCCAAAACATGATCAAATGCAAGATTGAACTCAAAACTATGGTGAATTCATGGACTACAACCAAAATATGAACATGCATGTGGAAATTCTCATGAAAACAACCTCAAAATTCTATGATATGGACATGCATGTATGAATTAATTAAAGTGCCTTGAATTCTAGCTCAATTAACCCATGAATTCACCTATTTCATGTGTAGACAAGTTCTAGATGGCTCAATGACAAGATCAAGGGGTTGAGCTCTTACCTAAACTCCTTAATTAAGCTTTACTTAAACAAAGTTCTTGAGCAATTCAACAATTCTTCAAAATTTCCTCAATTTCTTCTAATTCTCCAAGCCAATTTTCTTGTTGAACTTAATTTCTCCCAACTCACTCTCTCTCACGGTTTTGCCAAGAAGATGGATGAAGAAATGATGTAAAACTAAGCTCTAAACAATAACTCTAAAGGTGCCCCACAAAATGGCAAAGATGTAATAAATTCAAACTAATGTAATTTGACATTATTTAATCTAATTAATCATTCCAAATCAAATTTTAATTAAACCTACCATAAAATCACATAAATCCTAATTATCATAAAATACTAATCAATTTCTGAATCGGTCGCCGATAAGGCTTTCAATTCGCAATTCGAATTAAAAAAACACGAACAGATCATTCAGTAATCAAACAGATAGAAATGCATTTAAAGCAACACAGTCATGCAAACAGATTATGATTTCATTCTAATTAATTACTTATCATGCTCAATAACAGTTTAACACTAATCAGAGGTGAGGGTTGTCACAAAAGAGCACCCAAGTCTTAAGACTGGTAAAAAATAGAGTGTCTACAGCCGCCCGTGCGGGGCCTTCGAGCTGCACACGCAGATTAAGCAGTCCACCTCGACTGGTTTTTCCTTCCAATTTAAAATAGGCATATTTCTCTCATCTGGACTTGGTTTTAAGTGATTCTTAAGTCTAAATTCAAGCCCTGAAAATATAGTTTCTAAAAGTGGTTGCCTTACATCCAAATTCCAAGTATAAAAAGAGATATGATCAAATTAGTTAAGGCTACTCACTTTTTCTTAATCATTTCTTCCCTAGCTTAATCTTTTCCTATCTTTCTTTCATTCTTTCCTATTCAATTCAGGGTATCTAAACATGATGTAAAACATACAAAAATTTTATAGGATACTTATTTGAAAGATTCTACACAAAACCCTTTGATGTATTCAAGCAATTAGTTGAATTCTCACAATTTCTTCTTAACCTAGCTTCTTTTGATCTCTTCTCCATTTCTTTTCTTTTAATCTATCAAGAACCTATCCTAAATCATTTTCATGTTGATTAATATTTATATCATGTGAAAGAGGGTAGAAATCCTCATCTGTGATGATTTTTACTCAATTTTTGGTTCAAGAATTGAAGCTCCTTTGTTTATCTTCTTGTTCTTCGTCTTCATCTTCTCCTTTTCTTCTATCTCATCTCTCTCTTCTAACAATTTTCTAACAATTTCCAGCAGATTTCTCATTTTTACTTCTATTTTTCTATTTTTTTTTATCTGGCATGGAGACACTTGTCTCCCTTAGGTAAATCCATGCCCTTGAGGTCTATGCTTCACCTATGTGCTTCACCAATTCCTTAATCGCCATCATTAGCTTAGTTAATCAAGTTTAGTTCTAATTAATCGACATTAGTCTCTAATCATTATTAACTTAATTAATCTCAATTAGGTTTAATTAATCCTGCTTAATTATTGCTAATCCTGATTAAGTTTTAATACATTGTATGGAAATGCTCGACTCGTTAGACCTAAATCATTAAGCTCCTTAATTAAGGTTTCTAAGATTTTTAGATATTCAATATTCAAGTTCAAAGTTGTCTCCTAACTCTAAAATGTTCTCCCAAAATTCTACACCAAAGTTCCTTTTCCAAGTATAAGCATTCCTAAGTTCTTCATCATTGGTATTCTTCATTAAAGTCTCTTATTCACACTTGACATTAAGTTCTTTATTAAATATACTCTCTGCTTCTAATCAAATGTAAGGTAATGAAATTAAAGTAAGCATTCGATTGCGTCACGTAAAAATACTTGTGGTGTGGTACATATTTACTTTCCAAATTCAAGAGGTGACTACATCGTAAGTCTTAGCGATTAATAATAATATTCAAATTCAAAATTTTCTAATTACTCATTTCTAAGCTTTACTTTAAGTATTTTGTGTAATGAGATAGTTAATTTGACTTAGGGCATTCAAAGATTGATAATAGTATGGTTATGGCACATGACATTGTTTGTGATGTTACAATATACTATATTAAATTCGTAATTATAGAGTATATTTCTAGCCTTTGGATATTCAAACAATAATCAATAGTACCATAAAAAAAGCAAGATAATTTGTAATGAGAAATCCGACTTAGAAAATTGGGGTTTTTATTCTCAATGCTATCCAATTTTGGATTTGGTGCTAACTGGGTGAGCTGGATAAAAGAATGTGTAACTTCAACAAATATTTCTATTTTGGTGAATGGTTCTCCAACTTCTGAGTTTAAACCACAGAGAGGGCTTAGAAAAGGAGACCCGTTATCACATTTTCTATTTAATATAGTGGCGGAAGGTCTTAACATTTTATTGAGTAGGGCAAAATAGCTAGGTTTGATTAAGGGCGCATTAGTGGGTTCTGACTTGAGGATCACGCACTTACAATTTGCAGATGATACTATACTGTTCTGTGAAGCTGAATGGGAGGAGGTTTTAAACATTAAAAGAATATTAAAATGCTTTGAAATTATGTCGGGCCTGCAAATCAATAACCATAAGAGTGTGGTGTGTGGGGTGGGTATTCATTCAGATCTCTATCAAGAATTTGCTTCCAAATTACATTGCCTTTATCAAACACTACCTCTGAAATACTTGGAAATGCCTTTGGGGGCCAGTCCTAGTAAAAAGAAACTTGGCAGCCTGTGATAGAAAAGCTTAAATTAAAGCTTGCCTTATGGAAAAAAAGATTCCTCTCATTTGCAAGTAGACTAACACTAATAAAAGTTGTGTCGTCTAGTTTGCCTATATATTATCTTTCTCTATTTAGGATGCCATCAGGAGTAGCAAAGGAGATTGCTAAAATTCAAGCAGCTTTTCTTTGGGGAGGTTCGAATCTTAGAAGAAAAATTCATTTGGTAAAATGGGGTGATGTTACTCTTAGTAAAAGTCAAGGAGGGTTGGGTGTGAAAAGAATAGATTTGATGAATGTATGTTGACTATTAAAGTGGTGGTGGAGGTTTGGGGCAGAAGAGAAATCCCTTTGGAAGGATGTGATTTGTAAAAGGTACTATCGGTCTATTGATATGTGGTCTCCTGAACTTGTAAGCGGTGGAAAGATGTCCAAAATGATTTTTTTCATTCAAACTCTACAATTGTTCTTGGGGATGGTCGGAGGTCAAGGTTTTGGCTTGATAGCTAGGCAGGATCTGGTTGCTTGAAGGATGTGTTTCCTAGACTTTTCTTATTGGCTGCGTTCAAAACTGAATCTGTGTTTTCGGTGAGAAATAGAGTTGATCAAGATGATTGGAGCTCATTGTTTAAAAGGAGTTTGTTTGAGTGGGAAATGGAGGAGTTAGATTGAAGAGATTGTTGCATTAATGAAACTGAGAAACTGAAATGGAATGTTGATTCCTCAGGATTGTTCACTGTCTCATCAGCATACCATTGGTGCGAATCCTCATTTGGTCCTACTTACAGGGTGACAGAGTGTATCTGGAAGAATGTGGCACCCCCAAAAGTTCAATTCTTTGGCTGGCTTGCTTGGAAGAGAAGGATCAAGACATCTAATTATCTTCAAAGGATGGGGATTCTGGATAATCATACTAATTTTCATTGTGTGTTCTGCGATGAGGAGGAGGAAACAGACAACCATGTGCTCTTGCATTGCCATTTTGTTTGGTTAGTTTGGTCCAAAATTATGAAATGGTGGGGTATTCAATGGGTGATATCAAAATCTGTGGATGAGCTGCTGCATAGGTGGTCAGGAACAAAGTTAAAGAAATTAGAGAAGAAGATTTGGAGAATCATTCCGTTTGCGATGTCTGGTCAATATGGAAATTAAGAAATGATTGTATTTTTAACAATGCCCAACCTAGCTTGGAGGAGCTTTGTGATTTGGTCAAAGTGAGAATTGCATTATGGATCAAAGCATCATGCTCAGGATTGTTCTTCTCAGTGAATGACAATATCTTTAATATACATCAGGTCAGAATTTGTTCCAGGTGAGAGGCTGTCTGGTATGTCTGTTGATTGATGTATGCTGCTGATTGTTCCGGGTGAATGGTTGTCTGATATACTGTTGTATGTTGCTGATTGCTGCTGTGTGGTACATGGTTTTGGGGATGATGTAGTGGTGAATCTCTTGTGTAGATCCTAGGAGCTGCTGAGTTCTGTGATGGTTTGCTGTTTCGTAGTGCCGAGGCCTGCTCTGTTGCTCTAATGTGTGTTGTATCTGTTTGTGCTGTTCTGTTTTTTTGCTTTGCTTCTCTGTGCTTTGGTCTTTTTTGATTTGTTTCTCACCAATCTTGGGTTTGTGCTAGCAAATGATAGTGCTTCCTTAGCGATGCCAACCTAGTTGGGATTGTTAAGGTTAGCGTTGATACTTTTTGCACTTCCCTCTTTGTTGATGTAAGTTTTTGCATTTTTTGCTTTCTTCATCAATAAAGTTTCTTTTTTCCGATTAAAAAAAAAAATTGTAATGAGAAATCAACTAGAACAAATGTGGTAATGTTGATGCAGAAATCAAACATTAGCATGTCACCTTTTTGTTACATAAAAAACACAATGTAAAGATTATTTAATTGATTAAAAACATTGTTAGCATTATCACTAACAAATAAAATTTATTATATATTAATTAAAATTTTGATTCAGGTTAAAATTCTTGGGCAATTTTAACAGAGGCTTTCATTTGATTTGATGAAATGATTGAGTATATAGTGAAATGAATGGCTATTCCGAACAATTTTGTACCTAGGTTTGTATCTTATTTAAGGTTAAAAAAATAGAGAAGATGTTGCAAATAGTTTATACATTGCAAATTTCAAATCAGATAATAAATTGCAAACATCAATCCAAGCGACAAAATACCTAAACAACAAAAAAAATCACCTAAAATCAACGATAAGAATAGGAAATCGCAACAATGGACAAAAGAAAATGAGATTTATTCAAAGCAATATTCAACCAATAAAAAACCTAAACCATAGTGAAAGTTTGAGACGCAGGAGAGCAAACTCCATGATTCATCAAAAGCCGCATTGAAGTTGTTCAATTTTGTGATCTCATACAATTTATTTGATCATACCATCAGAATTTGAACACAGAGAAAAAATCTACATCATTAATAGAATAAAAAAAATAACGTTAGAGACCCATAATTTGAATTCCTAAATTTACCTACAATGATGTGACAAGAGAGTTAGGCTAATTGTATATAACAAGTTAAAAATTGACATGTATCATGCCACATTATTGTGGATTAAATTGTGAATTTTTTTTGTGGGTCTTAAACATTTTCTAACAAAAAATGAACAGGTATAAAAGAAAAGAATGAGTCTAAAATTTAAATGTGATAAAAAAAAAAAAATAGAAGCAAAAGAGAAAAATCATAATTTGTTTGATGTTGAAAAGCAACGACAATTGGAAACATTATTCAAACAAAGACAAAAGGAAAAGTTTTGTGAACATAAAATTGAAAACCAAAGACAACGATCCAATGATGACAAAAAAGGGAAAAAATTACAGAAACAAAAAAGGAAAAATAAATAAATAAATAAATTTGCACATAAGAAAGAAAAAAAATGTACAAAGAGAAAACAACTTGTTACCCCAACAATATCTAGAAACACGTATATATATATTCCCAAAACACGAGAGAGGCTGAGTAAGAAAAAAAAAAAAGTTATAAAACAAAATTTCCCCTAATAACAAAAATATTTATATAATATTTGAATTAATATATATATATATATATATATATTATAATTATCATTTTGAATTGTTTTCTTATTTGTAGACTCTATGTGGGGAGTTGCATCGTTTTGATTGTGGGAGCAAACTTCTTTAAAAATAAATAAATAAATAATAATAATAATAATAACCAAGTTCAAGTTTGGGAATTTTGACATCTAGCTTAGCTTGCATTTCTATGCTACTAGGTTGGGTATAAGAAACAAAATTATATAATTTTTAGAAAAAAAAAATTTTTGAATTTATTCCCGAACTATATTAAAATGAACAATCATCATATTTGAATAGTTTTTTTAAAAAACTTACAAATATTTTTAATACTGTAAATAATTTACATCTGTTCATGACAATTATAGGTACAGAACTCAGTGGTGTTTTGGAATATGGTAAAAAATGATTTTTTGGCTTTTTGTATAAAAAAGAGAGAGATGATGTGACTCAAAAAAATCTTAAAAATATATATATATAAATAAAAAAAGCTAAAAGCTAATCGTCCCAAATTGCCCCTCATGCTTTTAGATTTTCAGTGAAACCAAACCAAACTACACCTTTGTCCAAGGCAGGTGAGGTTAACAACTTGAATTCTTTTTTGTCTTTCTACTATGTAAAAAGCTACATACTTTTAAAATTAAATAAATTCATAAGGTTTTCAGTATATATCACTATTCTTTCTAACTAAATATAATATTTTTCTTAAAATTTTTCTAAACTTTTATTGATATTTTCTCAAGATTTTTTTTTTCCCTACCAAATAATCCCCAAACCTCAAATTTGTTTAAACTGATACTCAAATAATCACCAAAAAGGATCTTGCAGCACATTTTGGGTCCTAGCTCACTGTTAATTTTTTTAATTTACTTTTATCTTCTTCTTTTTTTAATTTATATTCCATTTTACTTGATTTGATTCAAAAAAATCTATTCAATAAGGCAAGCAGAATCATCATTCATGATTATGCTAAATTATTCATGCAATAATTAATTATATATATATACATATATTTTCTTTTTTTTGCTCCATGATCATAAATCCTTATTAATATAAGAGAAAATTTTATTTTTACCCTTATACTTTGCCTCGATGATTAATTACATCCTAAACTTTGAATAATTTCAATTTTACCCCCAAAATTTTTGAAATCATATCAATTTGTTCCCTACCGTCACATTTAAATGACAAAAATTTTAAATATTACATATTGACCCTAAATTTCAAAACAAAGATGCAAACTCAGCCTTTCTTCTTCTCTCTCATCATTCCATGAATTACCCAAATCCTGCTGTTGCCCTCATCCTCCTTCCTCCGCCATCATCTTCCCCACTATTACCACCACCAAGAAGCCCTTTGCTCTCACTACACACATCAAATCGTCTCTATCAACATAAGAAACAGTTATACATGAATCAATCTGGGTTGAATCTGATTCGATTCATCAAATCATCTTTATCAACACAAGAAACAGTAATACATGACTCAAAAGGTTTGTTTCTTCATTCAATTCATCTATATTTCATTTTTCAGTGTTTGAATATGATTAATTTGATCTCTAGTTTTTTTGGTTTGGATGTAAAAATTATGCTAAAAATTTGGATTTGTGTTGGGTACGTTTGTTTCTTCAACTTTAAGTTAGATCAGAAGTCTCGAGAGCCATCCTACAAATCAGAGATCGAAGCCATGAGACTCAGCAAATCCAATACCATGTTCATTGATTTCTCTCATGTCATGCAATTTAACGATGTTCTTCAAAAGGTTGTCTCTAATAAATACCTCAGGTACTTCATTCAATTCTCTCACTTCATTATTGTATATATGTATAGATGTATTTGTGTGATGTAAAAATCCCTTAATTTTTTTGGGTTGGGTTCAATTTTGTGATGTCCCGAACCCTTTAAAGCAAATTGAGTGCATTAATTGATAATTTCTATCTCTTTGTGTTGTCTTCATCATTGTTGAACCTTTTGAGTTTGGTGTTATTATCCATTCCTTCTTGTGGTTGTTCTAGTAGGTACATCTTAGTGTGTTTTGAGATGTCATCTTGTATTTTTGGGTGTTGGAGAGAAACCGGGAAGGTTGGGAAATGTTTTGAAGTTACTTTGTCTCACCTTCAGGTTAAGACTGCTTGAGTGGTCTTTTGGTCGCTCGAGTGGTGAAATCGACCTTCCAATATATTGTTTTGCAGTCTAAACTTCTAGAAGCAAGTGTTTTTCGCCCAACCGAATCTTTCATTGCTCGAGCGGTCTTTTATAGAGGCGAGTGGAGATTCTGAGTGGCTATTTTTCACTCGAGCACGGGTTTGATCGCTCGAGCGGTCCCTCAAATTTGAATTGTTCACTTGAGCAAAAGTTTGGTTGCTCGAGCGAGCTGTCTGTAGTCTGCTCTAAAATTGTATCAAATCACTTCAAAAGTTGAGTCTTATACACTTTTCCATCACTTTTCACTTTCCACTCTCTCTCTACTTTAACAATCACTCTCTTTTCTCTCATCTCTCTTTATAAACCCTCCACCCACTTCACTTACTCCTTGATCTCTCATTATCCATTGAGATTTTGACCTTAGTGTCTTCTTTAATATTGGAGAGCTCGTTAACGGCCACGTTGTGTATAGTGGAGATCAATTTTAATGTCGTTGATTTCGGAGCTTTTCATCTTTTCTTCTCTAAGTCTTGAGGTATAGATTTTCTTTGAGTTATATATATGATTTTAGCATATCTTGTTCATTTCACTATAATTTCTAGTTTGGGTTTGGGTTTGGGTTTTGAAATGTTGAACCGAGAAAATGTTAAAAAAATGATTTCTTTCTCAGGGTTTGGCCCATGATAAATTATTTTGTGAACTATGGACCATTTGGGATGCATGCTTGTAGTTATTTTGAAAATGAAGGAAAAATTCTCTTTTGGATCAAACCCTAGGTTTTGGGGCAATTTTGGGGAAAGTGAAATTGGTGTAATATCCATGAAATTGATGTTAAATCCTTTGAGAAATTGAAGAAACCTTCCTTATGTTGTTGTATTGATGAGGCACTCATGAAAGGAATAAGAATTTTGGTTGAACAATTATGATAATGTGTGATGTATATGTTTGGATTTTGGAAAAATTGAAAATGGATGATGATTGTGAATATGAGGAAATGTCATATGTCATATGGATTCATACCTTGTCATGATTTTGAGAACTATTGAACCATGGAAGCTTTACTTGAACAAATGTGAAAATTATGGAGATATTATACGAATGAGATATTTATATGTAATTATTTCTCATTTCATTCATTTGCATCATCTTGAATATCGTTCACTTACAATCTTGACTCAGAAATTAATTCATTGTTTTGAGAAAACAATTGTTGTTATTGAAAATGTTTTGGGGTAAATACGTTTGCTAAGTTCGGTTAGGGGGTGTAACTGGTATTGTTTAAGTTGGCTTAAGTGTTCAGGGTGAAAGATCGAAAATACGCGTGGAGGAGGTACCACGTGCCTTTTGGTTAAGAGTTGGTAAAGTGGGGGATTGATAGTGCTTGTTATGCTTACTTGCATACACCAATCTAGTGATTACCTGAGTCATATTTACCAACCCATTGTCCAAATTAGACTTTCATGAAGAAAATGAATTTTGAATGAAATATTGCATGGACTTCGAAAGAAATGGAGAACTTTGACATTTGAACCTGGCATGGCATTGCATTCATGTATATGAGATTACTTAAAACATATATACTTTGTTAAGATATCTCTACTGGGCCTTGCTCTCACCCCTAGTGAATTTGTGCAGGAAGGATGCAATGATCCCGCCTAGTTGAAGGTGTGGAGTGTATTGAGGGCAAGAGGCTCTTCCTTTTGTATGATTTTGTTTGCAAGCCAAGGGCTTAATATGTTTAGGTTTGACAACCTTTTTGTATAACTAGGCTTAAGCCTTGGAACTTGTAACCTCAGTGCATCTACATTGTTATTTATTTCTTTTACTTTTATATAGTTACAAATGCTACGGATTCATCTTTTTAGGAGGATGAATATGTATTGCATGTGAACACTTTTGTATGCTTTTTCTATGAAATAAAATACTAATTGAGGGAGTTAGTTGATTGAGGAAGGATCATGTGTTGGGTATATTTATTGTAATGCCCTCAAATTTATAAATAATAAATTAAATGAGATAAATATACCCAACACATGATCCTGCCTCGATCAACCAACTTCCTTGATTGGTATATCATTTCATAGAAGAAATATAAAAAAAGTTTACATGCAATACATATTCACCTTCTTCAAAGATGAATCCATAGCATGTGTAACTATATAAAAGTGAAGGAAATGAATAACAAGATAGATGCCTTGAAGCTACAAGTTCCAAGGCTTAAGCCTAGTTACATAAAAAGGTGGTCAAATGCAAACATGTTATGCCCTTGGCTTGCAACAAAATCATACAAAAGGGAGAGCCTCTTGCCCTCAATACATTCCACACATTCAACTAGGCAGGAGCACAAGACCCTGTAGGGATATCTTATCAAAGTATATATGTTTTGAGCAATCTCATATAAATGAATGCAATGCCATGTCATGTTCAAATGTCAAGGTTTTCTATCTCTTTCAAAATCCATGCAATGTTTCAGTCAAGGTTCACTATCATCATGAAAGTCAAGATTTAAATAATGAGGTTCACTACCTTCATGAAAGTCAAGATTTAAACAATGGGGTGGTAAATACGACTAAGGTAATTCCCCAGGGTTAGTGTCTACAAGTAAGCATATCAAGCACTACCAAATCCTACCTTACCGGCCGAAGGGCTTAGGTACCCACACAAGTGTGTTTTTGGTCTTACACCAAGGATACTCAGGCTAACTTAATTTCGAATCCACACCCCCTAACCGGACTTACCAAACGTATTTACCCTAAAATGTTTTCAATAACAACAGTTGTTTTCTAAAAACAACGAGTTAATTTCCAAGTCAAGATCGTAAGTGAATGATATTCAAGATAATGCAAATGAATGAAATGAAAAATAATCACATATAAATATCTTATTTGCACAATATCTCCATAATTCTCACATTTATTCAAGTAAAGCTTCCATCATGTAATAGTTCTCAAAATCATAGTAACTTATGAATCCATGTGACATATGACATTTCCTCATATTCACAATCAATAATCATTTATCAAATTTTCAAATTTCCAAACATACACATCACATATTACTATAATTGTTCAACCAAAATTCTCATTCCTTTCATGAGTGCCTCAATAACATAACAACCTAGGGAAGGTTTCTTTAATTTCTCAAGAGATTTAACATAAATTTCAAGAATATTACACCAATTTCACTTTTTTCCAAATTACTCCAAAACCTAGGGTTTAATCAAAAGAGGGTTTTTCCTTTATTTTTAAAATGACTACAAGCATGCATCCCTAATGGTTCAAAGTTCACAAAAACTAATTTATCTTGGACCAAATCATGAGAAAGAAATCATTTCTCTAACATTTTCTAGGTTCAACATCTGAAAACCCAAACCCAAACTAGAATCGTAGTGAAAAGAACAAGATATACTAAAACCATATATATAACTCAAAGAAAATCCCTACCTCAAGACCTTGAGAAGAAAAGTTAAAAAGCTCTAAAATCAACGGCATTAAAATTCGATCTCCACCGTACACAACGTACCCCTTGACGAGCTCTCCAGATTTAAAGAAGACATTAAGGTCAAGATCTCAATGGATAATGAGAAATCAAGGAGTAAATGAAATGGGTAGAGGGTTTTCTAAAGAGAGATGAGAGAAAAGAGAAAGAGTTAATGTAAAGAGGGAGTGTGAAGTGAAAAGAGATAGAAAAGTGTGTAAGACTCAACTTTTAAAGTGATTTGACACAATTTTCAGAGCAAACTGTGGACAAATCGCTAGAGCAACCAAGCTTGAGCTCAAGCGAACAATTCAAATTCGAGAGACCGCTCAAGCGATCAAACCTGCGCTCAAGCAAAAAATACCCACTCCCAGAAACTCCACTCCTCTTTGTAAATACTGCTCGAGCGATGAAAGATTTCGCTCAAGCTGAAAATGCATGCTCCCAAAAGTTTAGACTGTAAAACAAAATACTGGACGATTGATTTCACCGCTCGAGCGGTCTCAACCTGAAAGTGAGACAAAGTAACTACAAAACATTAGCCAACCTTCCCGGTTTCTCTCCCACCGCCAAAGGTACAAGATGACATCTTGGAGCACACTAAGATGTACCTACTAGAACAACCACAAGAAATAATGGATAACAACACAAGACTCAAAAGGTTTAACAATAATGAAGACGACACAAAAAGACAGAGATTACAAATTAGTGCACTCAATTTGCTTTAAAGGATTCGGGACATCACAACTCATATCTAATTTATTGTTTATAAATTTGGGGGCGTTACAAATTTTTAGGTTCAAGCCATAGTTGAAGAATGCCTACAAGAGATTTGTGATGAAAAAAAAACCCCCACATTCATCACCGATGATAACCCTAACAAGGACATCAATGTTGCCTTTTTAACCTCCCTTTATTAAAGAGGTATTATCCAAATCATACACACACAAATGCATATATGCCAAGAATTTTGAAGCAATTGTTGTTTACATTGTCCTTGTTTGGGAAGTTGGCAATTTTAGTAGGCTATTTTAGTTTTTGACTGTTTTAGTAGGCTAAAAATTTTGTATTTGGGAAGATGGTTAGATTTTTTTGTAATTGGATGTGATGTTTGTGAGAGAAAAAGTGAAATGATTATGGGTTTGATGTGACATTTTGTCTTATTGACTATTTTTGCCTATATTGTCTTTTTGTGAATTTCAGCCTAAAAAGCCAATTAATAGCCTTTCCTAAACAAGGCCATTGTGTTCTATTATTGCCCCCAATGTCCCTACAAAAGTCAAATTTTCACATTGTGTTGGTTTGCTCCCAATTCCCTACTAAAAAAAAAAAAAAACTTTCCGACAGACTGAAGGATTTGAATACTGTTGATGTTAGAAAACTGCTAGCAATAAGTGGCATCGTCACTTGCACCAATGAGGTTAGACTAGAGCTTCTCTAGGAAAGCTCCGTGAATTCGGAACCAAACAACGGAGGCTTAGGGAATTCCGGCAGAGTTGGTTCTAGGAATCCATTTTCAGAGGTTTCTTGAGAAATAAGATGATCGAGTTGCAATGGCAAAGGGAGGAAGAGGGCTAGAAGCCGGTGATGGTGGCCGACAGAGTTGTAGAGGTGTATAAAGGAGATACGTTGAGTTTGCATCTTTGTTTTGACATTTGGGATCAAAATATAATTTTTTTTTAAAAAACTTTTTCCCTTTAAATGTGATGATAGGGGACAAATTGATACAATCTCAAAAACTTTGAAGGTAAAATTGAATTTTTTTGAAATCTGGAGGTGTAATTGATCATCGAGACAAAATATAGAAGTAAAAATGAAATTTTCTCTTAGTATAAGGACACAAAACTAAAACTTGGTAGTCAACACCTGTCATATAGTACACTAATTTTTTTAAAATAAGGGAACACCATGCAAGAAATATATGTTTTCATTTTTCAAATGGATTTAAAAATTTAAAAAAAAAAATTATTTAGAAATAATTTGAAGAATGTGTAGACATAAATTTTTCAATCCTAACCATTTAAGAAGCATGAACCATTTGAACTTGCAACTCAATTTCCTTGCGGCATGAATTCGTTTGGCAAGCTTAAACCATAAATAATATATCAATTCTACAAGTTTGCCTTATTCTCCTTAAATAATTTCTTATGTCTTGTCTCAAATCTATTTCTCAAGCTACTCAAGCTTGGTTTATATACTCTAGATACTACTTCACTCACGCTAGGGGTGTAAATCTGGCCCGGCTTGACCTGGCCTGGCCCATGTCGGGCCTCACGGACTCCCAGCAAAATTCAGACCAGGTCGGGCCAGCCCACGGGCCAAAAAATTAGGCCCAGGCCCAGGCCCAAACCTAAGCCCAGGGGTATTCAAGCCCTGGGCGAGTCAGTGGTCCAGGCCTTGGGCCTGGCCTTGGAGTTAGGCGGGCCTAACCATTTTTTTTTGTTTTTTTAATTTTTTTCTACCAAAATTTTATTATTTTTCATTAAAAAATACACTGGGCCTTAGACGGGTCGAGCGGGCTAGCCTTCGGGCCAGGCCCTAAGTGGGTCTTAAGTAGGCCACGGGCCGAGCCAAATGGGCTGGGCTTCAAAACAATGGCCTAGGCCCTAGCCTAGGGGCTCGGGCTGGGCCGAGGTGGGCCTAAACGAGCCGGGCCCATCTCGGGCCGTGGGAGGACTTCGAGCCACCCACGGGCCGTGAGCCATTTTACATCCCTAACTCATGCTCCATTTGTTTGGGCATAAAATATTTTTTAATGGAAAATATTTTTTACAAAAAACGTTTTCAACAAAATGTGTTCCCAAAGAAAACATTTTTTTATTTTTTATTTTATGTTTGGTGGTGGTGGTGGAACGAAGGTAGAGGTGGAGGTGGTGGTATGATGGTGAGGCGATGGAGGGGATGATGGCGATGGTGATGATGGTGGTGGGGTGGTGGAGGTAAGAGTGGTAAAATTTTAGTTCAGAAAACGTTTTTCGCTTTCCAAAAGGGAAAAATATTTTCTACCCAAATAGGTTTGTTTTCCATTGACCATGGAAAATATTTTCCGTTGACTTTCCTTCTCTATTATATCAAACACCAAAAACTACAACAAAAATAATTAAAAAAAACATTTTCCGTCCAAACAAACGGAATGTGATTGACAATTAGATGGTTTAGCACTGAGTGGAGTCTTATACATAAACTTTCCAAGGTCAAACATCACAGTTCAAGCCAAACTACCAAAACTCAAATTTAGTACCGAAACAATTTGAATTATTAATATATTTTTTGGATTACTTTTGTCTTGATTAAGTATGAATTTCCTTGTTTGTTAAAGAACCTATTTTTAACACTTCTCAAACCGTGTAACATACTTGTGTCGTATCATGTCATGTGTTGGTAGATTTTGCTCATAAATTGAACTGTAAGGTTGGCTTGTTACCTCTAACATATCTTGCTCTTCCATTGGGGGCTTATCCAGGGAGGAGGAAAACGTGGAAAAAAGGTAGACTGGCTGGTTAGAAAAGAAGGATGTTGTCCTTCCCAGGAAGATTGACTCTGATTAAGTTAGTTTTATCTTGCTTACCTGTGTACTACTTGTCTCTGTTTAGAATGCCTGAGGGTGTGGCTAAGGCATTTGAGAGAATTCAAGCAGCTCTTTTACGAGGAGGTTCGGATCTTAAGAGGAAGGTGCACTTAGTTAAGTGGGAGGAGGTGACTACAAGTATTGGTCAAGGAGGCTTGGGCATTAGAAAGATTAGGGTAGCTAACTCTTGTTTATTATTTAAATGGTGGTAGAGGTTTGCAGGTAAGACAAAAACATTATGGAGGAGACTGATTTGTAGCAAGTATAATTAGGAGGAGTGGAGGTGGCTACCTTCTTGTGCTACTAGCACTAGACTGTCAAGATGATGGTCTGCTATAATCTCAATGGCCAATTTCAATCCGGATCTACTAGAGAGGTTTCAAGTCAATTTTAAAATAATGGTGAGGAATGGTAGTAGGGTAAGGTTTTGGGAATATAAGTGGTGTGATTCCTATTATTTGAAAGCAGATTTTTCTAGATTGTTTAGCCTGTCAAGGGATAAGAAATGCTCACTCAATATGTTTACTAATCTGAAGGAAACATCAGGGGAGTGGAATATAATACATAGAAGGGAGTTTTTTTTAATAGGAAAGATTGGAAATGCTGCAGTTAGCCTCCGTCCTTGAATCTGGCCTTCCAGTTAGCATGGGAAGAGTGGATCACCCACAATGGGCAACCAATTCCACAAGTTTGTTCTCAATGTCTTCTTTGTACAGCTTTAACACTGTGGAGGTAGGGTTTATTTCCAAATCTATTAATTTGATTTGGAATAATGTTTTTCCTCCCAAGGTGAAATTCTTTGGTTGGCTCGCGTGGAAGCATAAGATTAAAACTCCAGTGTTTCTACAAAGGATTGGGGTTCTTACAGAAAGTACATCCTCATTGTGTTACTTTTGTAAAAATGAAGAGGAATCAGTGCTTCACATGCTCCTACATTGTCCCTTTGTGTGGAATGTCTGGTCTTCCTTATTAAAGTGATGGGGGCTGCAATGGGTCATTCCTGGTATAGTTGCTGGTCTGCTAATTTGGTGGGAAGGTGGTATACTGAAGAAGCAAGAGAGGATGATTTGAAGGAATGTCCCTCTTGTTGCCTTGTGGTCTATATAGAAGCTAAGGAATGGTTGTGTTTTCAATGAGGCTAAAGTTGATGTTTGGGAACTCTCTAACTTGATTAAAACTAGGGTTGCTATTTGGCTGATATCATCATCAAAGCTGTGGTAGTGCACGGTCGGTGATTTTATTTATAATCTCAATGAGGTTCGAGTATGTATTGGTGGGGGTTGAGAAATCTGTGGACAGCTTTGGTGTTTTTGTTGTGCTGGGCAAGGGTTGTTGTGTTGTTTAGGAGCTGTGGTTTGTCTGTTTGGGTCTTTGTGTTTCTTTATTTTGTTTGTTGTTGGTACCTTACCAACTTGGTCTTGAGCCTACAGATGATTGTGTGGTCCTCTTGGTGCCAATCTAGTTGGGATTATGATAGGTTACTATGATGTGTTGCTCATTGGCCTTCTTTATTGATGTATTCTCTCATGTATTTCATACTAGTTTCATCAATAAAGTGTCTTATTTTGTTGATAAAAAAAAAATGCAATGTGTTGGTATTTTTTGGGGTAGTAATGTTAGTTATAATAATATGGTGACATTAATAAAATTTTAAATATAATATTTTTTTTTATACAAAATGATATGACTTAATATTAATTTTTTTATTTTAAAAATAAAGAATTTTGGTATTGATTTTTTCCAGGGGTAATGTAGACAGGCCCGCGGGGGGACCTCGCTACAGCTCGGACTCGATTTGTGTCACGGTTCTTATCTGAACCAAAGAGTCCAAATCCGGCAAATCGTTTTGAGAAAACAGATTTTGAAAAAGTGCCAAACATGGACTGCTTTGCCAGATACATAGTCGCCACCTAAATATTTTATTTTTGGGAAATTTAGGAAACCCTGACTCGTTGCCTAAGGCCACACGTCCGTCATCACCAAAGTTGCCTCGGCTCGGGAACTTGGTACGATTGGGGAAGGTCACTTCGTGAGCACCCCCGCTCGCCGATCAAAATCGGCCTCTACTAATCATGATATCTAGTTTTGAAAACATTATGCGTTCTTATTCCGGTTATTAGCCTAAATTTACTATGTAATGCGCATAGCATACAAGTATAGACCGGGTCGCCTGAATTGGAACAAAACATTTCATGTTTGTCTTTTTGAAAGATGGTTTGCTATCCGCAGATAGGCTTAAAATGCAGATTTTGCCACCCTCAGGTGGGCTTAGAAAACATGGTTTTGCCACTATCTAGTGGGCTTAAAACTCACAGTTGATGATTTGTCCCAATTCAAACAACCCAACCTCCACCCATAGGCATTCAAGACAGTTATATCACATAAGCATATAGCCTCATGGTAAGCATGCTATTCATGACAGTCACTCACACACATGCAAGGATGCTAAAGCATAAAACTCACCGAGTACTCCAAGCCAAAACAGAAACCGATTAGAAATTATGCATGATCCTAAATATACAGAGATGCCTAATGCAACACATGCAAAAATGCAACTATAGCAGGCTCGGCTATTCTAAAGATGGCATATGATGATGCTACAGCTAACAAGTACTCAACTTGAAATTTGAAATACAAATGCAGTTAGTATGATGCGCCGAGCCCGGTGCATGCAAATCAGATGAATGAATGCAAACATGCTATCATACTGTATGCTAATTGAAACATGCCCTAATCTAACCATCATAAGCTGGTAAATAAAAGGGAAGAAAGACGTGGGGTTGGAAGACATACATCACACACACGCACACTTATTACAACATTGCCTTCGCGCAGAAGGTCCAAATAAAATAATATACAGTCCGAAATGAATAGTACAGTCCGAATTAAGTACAAAATCCTAATTAATTTAACAATTAACTAAGAAAGCAATAAACTGGCATACAAGCCAGGGGCTGCCTTGACTCTTCGGATGATGAATGATTGCATGTCCGAATTGCCTTCGCGCGAAAATCCACTGTGATGCCCAATTAGCCTCTGTTTGCATAATTTTTGGAAAGCGCGCCAAGCCCCGGAACTGCTGATGTCTTGATTTGTTGCAACAGAGAGCAGGAAGGGGCATGGCAATGTATTTTCACAGTGTATGCATGCCTCGATCCTCGTGCCACCAATCACGCATCGCGATGCATGATGGCCGAGGATCGAATGCACAACTCAATATTGAATGAATGCATATGAAAACTCAACAAGACCTAACTCATCATGGATAATCCTGGAAGTGTCGGTGACTGGGAATTGAGACACGTTCCGTCACTCGGGTACGAAACGTACCTCGTTTCCCGTGCTCGGGCTAACTCCTATCCCGAACGCAATGCAGTATGCATGACATGCATGAAATGAAACTAAGATACATCCTAACATGCAACATGCTATGAAATGGCATACACGATGCACGAGGTAACATGGCATACACAATGCGCTAACATACAATCCTAGCATACACAACACTATGGAATGAAATGGCATACACAATGCAATATGGACTTACACTAACACAAGTGGACCTCAGCCACACTCACGTAAGAGGCCATTAGATGAAAATGAGACAACTCGAAATGCGTGCACACGTGCACGCAAACCGAGGACCGACCCTAAGGCACGAATGCCACTCTAACATGACATGGCGAAGCATGGAATATGGCATACTATCATGAAAATTTCAGAGGCAAAATGAGATGCAAAACAGACCCGAAACATGGTGAAATGGTACCCAATGCATGGAACGAGTCCCGAAACATGAAATTTGGCGCATGAAATGGCCTATAGCTATGCACTGCATGCATAATTTGAACATGAAGTGTAAATACAGAAGCAATGCAGCCCCAAAAAAAGCATGTTTATAGTTTAAAGCAAGGCCAAACAGTGAGCACAAATGGGGCTAAGCTATCATACAAAAATGGCCCCGAAAGCAAGATATTGAAGCAACTCACAGATGCTGGCCCCGAACAGAGAAGGGACCTTCTACAATATTGAAGAGGATCAAAAAATATGATGTTTTACAGTTTATGAAAAACCCCAAAAACAGATACAATTATGCTAAAAATGCTATGCAAAATAAGGGCCAAAATGGAGATAAAGAAGCAACTGATACATGCTGGTCCCAAACAGGTAAGGGCCCTTCAACAATGTTGAAGAGGGGCCCAAAATATGACTTTTTACAGTTAATGGCCGAGCCCAAAACAATGTAAAACTATACTCAAAATGCAATGCAAGATATGGCCTAAAAGAGAGGCTACAACACAAAGTATACAAATGATGCTCCAAACAGCAATAGACCCTTAATGAAACATAGAGAGGGGTCAAAACAAGGCCATTTTCAGTTCGGACCAAAGTCCAAAAACAGAAGCTCAACAGGTTAATAAATCATGCAAAAATGGGGTTAAAATATGGATATCAAAGCAAGTAGCACATGGAGGACTCAAACAGTGATGAGACCTTCTACAATATTGAAGAAGGGCTCAAAATAAGCCTAGTTACAGTTTACAACATGCTTCAAAACAGATTACACATAAGCCTAAAATGCTACACAAGAAATAGG
Organism: Camellia japonica; assembly: GCA_030407325.1. Classification (NCBI taxonomy): domain Eukaryota; kingdom Viridiplantae; phylum Streptophyta; class Magnoliopsida; order Ericales; family Theaceae; genus Camellia; species Camellia japonica. The sequence goes on from JAPPVO010000019.1 coordinate 190,048,059, forward strand.
CATATAAGAGGGATAATGAAGCAAGTGCAAAATGGGGGCCTCAAACAGTGAGAGGCCTTTCATGAAATATGAAATAGAGCTCAAAAAAACACTACTTTCAGTTATGGCCGGAGCTCAAATGTACAAGCAAGAAGGGCTAAGAAATGATACCAAAATGAGCTAGAAAAGAGAGAAATGTTGCTCACCCTTGAAGACCAATCCTTTGCTGCCTCTTGGACCAAGAAATGCTACCTCCTAGCCTCTGAGAAGACCCTCCTAGCTTCTGGAATGGAGTGGTGGTGTGGTGCTAGGTGGTGGTGAAGAATGAGTGTAGGACTTGAGAGGTTTGAAGCTTGGAAGTGTAGGGATAGGGGAGATATGCATACAAGGCTTAAAGGCAAAATTTCTAACCCCTAAACACAGCTAGGGAGCCTGGTTTTATACACAAAAGGGGGTGAAAAAGAGGGGGAAAAATGGAGGGGAAAACTAATTCAAGTTTCCCCCCAAAAGGCCAAACCCTCGGACATGGGTGAAGTGCAAAACAAAATACATGGCTAGAACACACTTGGGAGGAGGATAATGGTCGGCTAGTTTAAAAGGGCAAAAAAAGTCATTTTTTTTAGATAAGTGGCCGGCCGGCTACTTTTTCTGAGTTTTCTGGCCGGCCAGCTACTTTTTCTGGCTTTTCTGGCCGGCCAGCTACATTCAGGACAAAAATAGTGGGTTGCCAGAAAGAAAAGTGATCGGTGGGTGATTGGGAAGTCCAAATGTGGCCGTTCAAGTGTCCAAATTTAAGCCCCGGAAGTTAGCTTTCCAATGGCACAAACCTTGCATCAAAATTCCTCCTGTGGAAAAAGTTATGCCCGTTTCCGTGAAGCCACGCAGATTCGGTCCCAACCGGAGTGATGCCCTACTTCAATCAACCATATCTCCCCTATCCGGAATTGGGAGATTCTTGAGTGCAAAATGAAGCCCCAGAGGTATTATTTCCAACGGTGGTGGCCTCATAGCTTGATTCCAAGTATGTGAATGAATAGGCCCGATTCGGCGAGGGCTGTCCGATTCTCTCTTAACGATTCATGCCCATTTTCTCCCCCAACTGGATTTCTTCCTTCTTCTCTCTCTTTTCTTCAACTTCAAGCCCCTAAGTAAGGTGTTTTGAAAGATTTTCAAAGATTTCATCTCTCTTTCATTCATTCCCCTTTGTCCTTGCTCGGTTTACCGAAAAGCGCAACATTTGACAAAATACGAGCCTCGGAACATCGTAAAACTTTATTTTCAAAATGTTTTGAAGAGAGGGTTTTAAGATCTAAAATCTTTTGATCAAGATTGTTTTGGTCCAAAAGGGGTATGAAGTTGAGGTTTGACTCTCTTTTTGCCAAAGAAATGAACCTTTGCCCTGCACATCTTTCATCACCGAGCAAACCATCAGTCGCGTCCAAGTCTTATATACGGTCAAAAATGGGGTGTCTACAGGTAATAAGTTAAAAAAGATTATATATTTTGTATGAAAACATGTGTAATAAAATGTATATATATATATATAGAAGAGAGAGAAATGATCATAAAATATCATTTTATCCCCTAAATTATTACGCAAAAATCAATTTGGCACCTAGACTTCGCATTATTTTAATTTGACCCCTAAACTTTTTTAAATTTGATCAATTAACCCTGCCATTTTTTGTTAATATTTGGAGGGCTAATTGATTTTTAGAATATAGTTTGGGAGATAAAATAAATTTCTAAATAAAGTTTGGTAACATGCCAGTAAGTTTAGTTTGATTGTAGATGAAAACAGATTACAGGGGTAATTTGATCAAATTTAAAAAACTTTAGGGCTCAAATTAAAATAATGCGAAGTCTAAGTGCCAAATTAATTTTTACGTAATAATTTGGGGAGCAAATTTCTCGAGAAATTCTCCATCCTCCCTTTTCATCACCCTCAATTGCACCCTTAATGAGGTGACAAACAATAACAATCAATCAACGCTCTTCAAAGTGTAGAACCACTTCATATAAAAATGAGTCATATCATTAAGAGTGAAATTAGGGACGTAAAATTTAAAAAATATATATAGATAACCCCAGTATATATATATAATATATATATATATATAATATATTTAGTTATGCATTCCACCTTAACATGACAGTAACAATAATTCTAAAATACAAATGTTACACATGATGAAAGAAATAAAGATAGGTCCCACATAATGGGAGATCTACATATGGTACCCATAATTTTATCTCACATGTGTTATATTCGGTGGAATAATTTTGTGTTTCTAGCACAAATGTTTTAAAAATCGGACCGATGAATGAACCAGAAAATGAATTGAGATAGATAGATCACTGGTCAGGGACAGATCTAGGATTATGACTTTGGGGGGGGGGGGGGGCAAAGTACATTTAACCTCTAACCAATAAAATTTGAAGTTTAATACCAATTTCTACTAACATGAAAAAAATCAATAATGTTACGATAAAATATTGAACTATATATTCCTTGTCAACATAGTTGAGTACCAAAAGATGATCATACAATTGAGAATATTTTTTTTGCCCATATTCACTTACAAAAAGTAGTAACTATTTCTACGTGCATTTATTTACTAAAATTAGGCATCTTCAATTGAGCTCGACGCTCTTTCATAATATCAAAAGTATGAATGATAGAGTCTACATCAAACCCTCGAGCAATGTCTTTTTCAATGTACGTAATCAAGTAACTAGGCAGAAAACCATCTTCCATCCTATTGCGCAATTTAGACTTAACGAGTTTCATAGCTGAAAATGCACGTTTCGATATAGCAGTTGAAACAGGTAAAGTCAACACAAGCCAGATCAATCTATCAATAAGAGGATAACTTGTTGACTTTTTTATTTTTTCCAACATTTGACACAACTCAGAAATGGTTGACAGCTTTTGAAACTCGGGAATATGGAAATATCAAGCTTATAGTTTTCCAACTGATACTTCAAATGCAATTTTTCTTGCTCGGAGAAATCCATGGGATAAAATTTATTTGCAAGATTGCAAATATCCTCAATTTTGAATGATCTATAACCATCCCTAGGATCCAAAGCTGAGCTAAGAACAAACAATTCCATTACATCTCCTTAACCTATTGTTAATTCTTATAATGAAAATCAACTGTAACCATAAAAATATGAACTCGAAAATGATGTTTCACGGTGAGCTGACCTCTTTCAGAACGAGACCGACCTTGGCAAAGGACAGCTCATATCAGGAATCTGTATACCATACATTAGAAAATAATTTAATTTTTCTCCAATAATGGAACCATTCATCATCAAATTTCTAAATTTTTGAATAAGTATCTTCTTCGTTGTAGACACCAATGCATTGCATTTAATATATCTTGAGATTTACTTTGCAAAGCTTGGCAAAGATCGTCAGTAATCTCCATGAAATCCTTCATAAGATGTAAGATAAAGATAAACTCAAAAGATGTAATGGAATCATAAACTCCATCCGCCTTAGCTTGTTGATTCAATTTGCTTCCATGATTAATTATGTTTCTTAGGACTGCACAAGTAGCACTAAACATGTTTATCAAACTACAAATGGAACCCAAATGAGAACCCCATCGAGTATCTCCAGCGCGTTTCAATGTTCCAATCTGATTTTTTCCTTTACCAGTCTCGAATTCATCATCAGTGCAAGCTTTTCAGCAATATCTGCAGTCTGAGCAGCTCTTAATTGATCATGTCTTTTGCAATATGAGCCAACTATATTAATTGCTCGAGTCAAGTAAAAGAAAATTTGATTGATAGATATAACCTGTTTAGATGCTCCTACTAAAGCCAATTGGAGCTTATGAGCAAAGCAATGACCATAATATGTCGCGAATGACACTCAGCACAAAATAGAGCCTGCAACCCAGTCCATTCTCCAGACATGTTACTGGCACCATCAATATCATATTTTGCACACTAGGTTATGACGATAAAGGACAATACAAATTTCTTCTTTCAAAGTTGCCGACGTGGTGTCTAACACTGAACTGTCAAATAAATGCTCTTTATAAAACTATATTTATCAACAAATCTCAAAATAATTGCCATTTGCTCTCTTTTCGATTCATCTTCAAATTCATCAACTAGAATGCAAAAATTCCCATCATTAATCTCCCAACGAATGAATTTCCCAGTGAGAGTCCACGTTTCCACCATCCACACCGACAGCTCCGACGAAGCCTCTACCGGACCACCAACAACAAAGCATCTCTGTATCCCTCATCTCTTGTTCCTCTCTTTTTCAGAATCCCAGCAAGTCTCTCAGATCAATCAGTTGTTTTCTTTTCTTTTTTTAATCTTAGTGCTTTGTTTAAAGCTCCCAGCAAGCTTATAGTTTATATATTTGTAAAAGTTTCTATTTTACACTTGACCTACTAAAGTTTCTAAAATTTTGCTTTCATCTTGACCTAATTTAAAAAATACATATCATGAAATTTAAAATAGATTATTATATATGTTAACTAATTCAAAAAAAAAAAAAAAATTCCAAATAGTTTTAAAAATTGGGAGCTACTCTATATAATTTGAAATTATCTAAAAAAAAATTGAGGGTGGCAACTCCTATAATTTTAAATATTATTTTAAAATTCTAGTATAATATATGATATTTTCAAAATTTTTGGGGTGCGACCGGCCCCCCTAGATCCATCATTGGGTTCAACTGTTGGGGTTGAACCAGAATAAAAAACCGTGATTAATAAATATATTAAATTATATTTAAATAAAATATAGTAATAAAATTATAAATTATAAATATTAAATTATCTTAAATATTTCTCCTAATATTTTTTTTACTAAAAAATATAATAATTTATTTTAAATATTATCATTTTAAATTTTGGAAGAGGAAATCAAATATTCAATATTCCCTCCATATAATTTTAATTCAAATAATTTGATGAAAGAATGGCAAAAATTTGGAAGGATATCAAAATTTTTCAAGTCTCCCTCAATTATTGATTGAATCACCCATAGATTCCTTGAGTTTTTTTGAAAGAATTTTTTTTCTTACAAATAGGTAGGAACTTTCACAATAATTTCCAGCTCTTAATGGGATTCTTCACAAGACGAGATCCTAAAAGAGTTTCCAATTAAATTTTTTTATATAATAATCTATATATATATATATATATATATATATAATAAGAAAGAAAGAATGGAAAGAAAGAAATTAAAAAAAAAAAAAAAAGTTAGAAATATCAAACAAAAAGTTCAAAATTTTTAATTTCATCTACCTACCGAACCGGTCCCGGTTTGGCGATTCAACCGCCGATTTTCCCGGTTCTCTCAAAATAAGTCGGTTTTTGGTTTCGAACAGTTTAGAGGGCATATTCGAACCGAAACATCGACCGGTCGACGATTCAACCAGCCAAACCAGTCGGTCCAGTCCAGTTTTCAAAACCATGCCTAGCACTAATTTTGACATTAAAGGGTGGTTTGGAATGATCTAAATAAGTTCACTTTTTGACTTTTTATATATGAATTGGTTTTGAAGTGATGTGGGAGAGAGGTGATGTGATTCAATAGGACAGTGACTTTTGATTTTTTGTCTTTTTTAGATTATGATAAACAAGGCCTAATATATTATTTTTATAGCATTTTTATGTATAAAATTTGAATATAAAGAGTTTTACTTTATATTAAAATAGTAATTAGATGGAAATATAAGGGTGTGGGCAGTACAATTTGGTACTATTTAAGGGTAAAATTATAAATTAAATTGTAAATGGTGAATTAACAAATAAACAAAAGCGTTTTGAACAGTTTCAATTTGTTAGTTGATTGAAAAATAATTTTAAAAAGTAATATGCTAGCGACCCAAAATCCACCTAAAAAATTGTAGGTGGGTGATTGATTGTGTGGTAGAAATTAATTTGTGTAGCTCTATGTGTAAAATAAATCTAATTCACAAGATAAAAATTCTGAATAATTTCTGGATTGATTAAATGGATTCGTAGTATTACTCTTTAAACAATTATCGAACATTTGTATATATATAATACTCCCCGTCTCAAAATTAGTCTCTTATTCTATTTTATTGTCCCAAAATATTAGTTAATTTTTAAAATGTAAGGAATAAATAATATGAATTTACTATGTTGCCCTTCTTTTAAATTCATTAATACAAAAAGTACAATTATGACAATTGATATTCCCAAAAATATATTAAACAAGATAATTTTGAAAATTAAATATTTTAACAGTAATAATGTACTATAAAAAAAAATTAGATTTCCCAAAAGAGACTATTATTTTAGGACGGAGGGCATACTAATTTACATAATATTTTTCATATATAAACACTAATTTACAACAAATTTCACATTTTAAATCTCGGTCACATTAATTTTATTTTATAATTTCATTAAAAGAAAAAATATATATGTATTAATTATAATAGAACGGAATGGTTTCGAAAACAAATTATAAATTTTAAAAATTAACTTGTAATTAGCGGACTAATCAATATAAATTAAACAAATCAATATGAATTAAGCGATATTTTACCTTTACATCTATTAATGGTTTGCAAGAATATATATTTTTTTAATGATTACGTAAGCTTTTTGATCAAATAAGAAGTTTAATATAAAATTTGAGACACGGTTATTCCTAGTTTATTAAAGTTCACTGGTCTAATACATGGACATCCCGGTTTTTATATTCGTCTATTCGGCTCACGTGTATAAGTTTATTATAACAAAATTCAATGAGATTCATATCCGTTATCATTGGTTTGACTTTTAAAATGCGTTTTATTATAAAAAAAAAAATCAAAAATCAAAAATTTTAAAAATTTAACAATAATTTGGTAAAAAAATTTTAAAAAATATTTATCATTTTATATAACTTTATTTTTTGAGATCCATCATTTTGTGATACATATGTTTTCTATTTTTTGAAATAATTCTGTATTTCTAACACTCCTCTGACATTAATATATTATTTTTTAGCATTTTTTATATACAGATTTTGAGTATAAAGGACTTTACTTATATTAAAATAATTATAAGACCAAAATATATTTTTTACACCTGGCTGGCTGTCGTAATCTTTTTTAATCATTACGTATGATTTTTTTTTTTAATGATTATGTAAGCTTAGAAGACCCGATATGGGTCATTATTATGCAGTGCTCACCGTGGTGATTGCTGTGTGCTTCGTAGAGCCTGTTTTAAGTCTTATTTTAAGGATTTAAATTACTTATTATTTAAAAAAAATATCGAATATAATATATTTATAAAAATATTAAGTTGGTCGAATATCAATATCGCTTTTGAATAATGCTTGGGACCCCTTTTGGGAGTCATCCCCTCACCCCCCTTTGCCACATGGCGGGTGGTGATTGGAGGAGCAGGAAAAAAAAGAAAAAGAAAAAGAAACGGGGACCAATGAGAGAGAGAGGGGGTCAAAGGGGGTGGGGGGAAAAGGGGGGATGAATCATTGTTGTATCACTTTTCTCAAATTACATTTGTAAATACAAAAATGAATTGTAAAAATGATTGTAAGTACAAAATTAAATATAAATATAATTAAATAAAAATATTATTAATATCTGATTAATTTAATTTTTTAAAATTATATTTTACTTGATATGTTTTTTGAAAAATAATAATTTAAATCATTAAAATAGAACTCAAAACGAGTCTCACGAGACATACAATAGTGAGGAGACCGGATAGCAGTGGAATATAAAATTTACTTATATTAAGATAAAGGATTTTACTTACATTAAAATAGTAATTATTTTACTTACATTAAAATAGTAATTAGACAAAAATATATTTTTTTACACATGGCTAGCTGTCGTAATCTATTTTAGTCATTAAGGTTTTTTTTTTTAAACGATTATGTAAGCTTAAAAGAGCAGATATGGGTCACTATTATGCAGTGCACACGGGTGATTGTTGTGTGTGTGGAGCTCATTTTGAATCTTATTTTAATGTTTTAAATTATTTATTTTTTTAAAAAATATTGAATACAATATACCTATAAAAAATTAAATTGGTCGAATATCAATATCACTTTCATCAAATCACATTTGTAAATACAAAATTGAATTGTAAATATGATTGTAAGTATAAAACTAAATATGAATACAATTAGATGAAAATATTATTAATATCTGATTAATTTAATTTTTTTATAATTATGTTTTACTTGATATTTTTTTTAAAAATAATAATTTAAATCATTAAAATAGATCTTAAAACGAGTCTAATAAGACGTACAATAGTGAAAAGACCGGATAGCAGTGGAATATAAAATTGGAAAATGTTTTTGTGCCCGAATTCTCCCCCCTCCCCCGAATGCCCCGAGAGAGAGAGAGAGAGAGAGAGACAGAGAGGAGCAGGAGAGAGAGAGAGAGGAGCAGGTCGTCGTCGGGATCTGTCCGATCGTCTCTGTCCGCCCCATCGCCGGCCGTCGCCTCCGCCGATCGTTCGATCGTCTCCGCCGGCCGTCGCCTCTGTCCGATCGTCGCAGGCCCGCCTCCATCGCCGCCTCCGCCCGCCCCCTGCCTCTTCCCCCTGCATTTTGCCCCCTGCATGGCCTCCGTCCCGCCGCCCCCGCCTCCTCCGCCCCGCCTCCACCTCCAGCCCTATAGTTTGTTGGCCCCTCCCCCCCCTCCCTTCCCTTCCTCCCCTCCCCTCCCCCTCCCCCTCCCCCTCCCCTTCTCTTCTTCTTCTCTTCTCTTCTTCCTTCTCCTTCTATTTCTCTTCTTCTGAAATGGAAAAAAAAAAAACACGAAACGACGTCGTTTCGATGATTAGGGGCATTCGGGGAAAGAGGATTCGAGGTCCCAATCGCTGCTCTATAAAATTTCAATATAAATTCAGAACCGGTTGGGAGCTCGAATCTGAGCTCCCCCGAATGCCCCGAATTCCTTTTTTTTTTTTTTTTTTTTTCAGCAGAAGAAGGAAGAAGACGGAGGAGGGAGGAGGAAGGAGGAGGAAGGGGAGGGAAGGACTGGAGGGGCCCTAAAAATGGAGGAAGAAGACGGAGGAAGAAGAAGACGGAGGAAGAAGACGAGCAGAGGCGGAGGCAACGAGCAGAGGCGGCGATCGGCGACGGAGGCGGAGGCACGACGATCGGCGGAGGCGGAGGCGCGGCGATCGGCGATCGGCGACGCGATCGGCGATCTGCTTCCCCTCTCTCTCTTTCTCTCCCTCTCCCTCTCTTTCTCTCTTTCTCTCTTTCTCTTTCTCTCCCTCTCCTCTTCCTCACTTCGTCTGAAATGGAGGAAGAAAAAAAAAAAAAAAAATAGAATTTGTGAAACGACGTCGTTTCACAAATTAGGGGCATTCGGGGCTAAAAATTTCGAGGCACAAAACATTTTTCATATAAATTTTACTGATCCAATACATCCTGTTTTATTCATTTATTTCACCTCTAAAACGTTTATTTCACCTCTTGTGTACGAGTCATCCATAACAAAATCTACTGAGATTGATATCCGCTATCTTTGGTTTGATATTTAAAATCCTTTTTTATTAAAAAAAATTTAAAAATTAAAATTAATTTAGTTAAAAAAATAAAAATAATTATCATTTTATATAATTTTATCTTTTGGGGGTTAAAAATAGTTTTTAAAAATTTTAAAATATCTCTTTGATATTTATTTTGATCAAATTAATTTCTATTTAAAACAATAAAATAAAATAATTTTAGAAAAACAAATCGAACATGGTCCATAATTGTAGCACATGATTTTATTATTTCTTTTTAAAGTGTGAAACGTAAGTATTTGAAAATAAGTATTACATTTAAATTTTTTTTGCAAGATTGAGATGGTGTTTGATAAGTCAATTCAATATTTAAATTTTGATGTATTAAAATAAGTTTGATAACTATGTTCATATTAAATTCTTAAAATGTGATCTACAAACTTTTTTTTATTTTTTATTATTTTTAAGTAATTCAAAACTTATTTAATACTGACTTAATTTACTACTTATGTATAAATATCAACATGTCTCGCTATGATCTCACCACCATTGTGTGTCATCACTACCATTCCTACCCCAACCCTACCACCACGACCACATCTAATATCGTTACTACCGCTATCACACCTAACCCCACTCCCACCGTTGTTGCTACCACCACCTCTACCATTATCATCATCACCACTGCCACAAGTACCACCATGGTTACCGCTACCACCATGGTTACCGCTACCACTATAACTACTACTATTACTATCACAATTCTCCATCTTTACCACCATCACTAGTCATAGCCACAACCAACATTGCACCACCATAACTACTACCACTTGTCTGTCTCAAATACACCACCCCTTTACCATCACCACAACCACTTTCACACCACTACCATCACCGACATTGCCACCACTCCTACTACCATCACTACCATCTTACCACCACAATATAAAAATAAGACGAGAAAATTTGAAAATAATAATTTTAAATTTCATCATATAAATATATATATATATATATATATATCAAATTACTTGTTTTAATTCAATACTTAACATTTTATCAAATTATTTTTTAACCTAAAAAATTTAGCATTTAGTTTTCACTACTTTTTTTTTTTTTTTTATTAGCAAAGAAAAATTTCATTAACAGCATGAAATTAAAGATATAAGAAGATGACATGTATCGAGAGAGATTCGGAAAGTATAAAAATACCTCTACTACTACTACTCGCATCCATACAACCAACCCCTTGGCCTCACGATTTTTTAAACAAAAAAAGTTAAGAAGGATTTAACTAGAAAATAAAATACATGACTCCCCACAAATTCAACCTACCAAAACACCAAAACCTCTTGTCCACAAACTAAAATTATCTTTTCCGACACCCAAGCTGCAGACCTCCTCTGTTCAACCCAATTATTTTATTCACCATATCTGCAACCCTCCCAAAACCCACACCACCCAAACTAAATCTTTTCAACAACCCACACTACCAAGATCCACGCCTATACTGTTACAACACCCAATGCCCTCACCACCCACGCCCACACCAGGCCTAAGCTGCTGCAACTCTCAATGCCCACACCAACCACACCTATGCTGCTGCCCACACCATGCCTATGCTGCTACAACTCCCAAAACCCATGCCTATGCTACTAAACCGACCGAGAAAACTCCATAGCCAACACCGGAAAACTCCAACGCCTATGCTGCTGCAACTCCCCTGCTGAAGACAGATCATCTCCCACTGCCACCGCTACCTCTTCCGCTGCAACTCCATAGCCAACACCTCTAACTCACACCCACTGCAGATCAACTCACCGACCAAACTCCCCTGCAGCTCTAACATTAGCTGCCAAAGACAGATCACCTCCCACTACTACCTCTATCTCTTCCGTTGCAACTCCATAGCCGACACCGCTAACTCACACCCACTACATAACCACACACCGACCAACCACTGGGACACCTCCATACATTTGGAAGAAGTTCACCCCTCAAACTCTCACCTGAAGAGGAGCGCTCGAATGAACACCAGACAGACCTGGATCGACTTCGACACCCATGTTTCCGCCCAAACAAAGCATCGATACTTCTCCACCAATCTAAACCAGAGTTCACCCCTCAAGCTCCTACTCGCAAAAGAGTGCACGAATGAAGATCCTAGACGTCCCCTGATGAATCAGCTATAATGGGCCCCGAAGCACCAAAAAATCAAATCTACTGCAGCAACACAAAACACACCTAGGTGGGAAAATGGGGAAATCAAGTTTATTGGAGGAAAAAACTAACAAACGAACGCCAGAAAGAGCTAGGCTAGCCGACCGCCATAGCCAAAGGCGGCGGCCGGTCGGCCCAAAAAGAGGCCTGGGGAGGAGGTTTTAAGAGAGAGAGAAAGAGAGAGAGTTTTTCAAAAATTTTTTTTTTTTTTTTTCAATTAAGTAGTTTTCACTACTTAATTGTCAGCTTTCAATTTCCACTTTTATCAAACACCATTTTAGATGATGTTTGATGCAGGTTTTTATAAGTTGAAAATTGATTTATAGAAAACTAGTGTTAAAAACACTCCAATTTTCGAATAACTTTTTTTTTCCTTTTTTTTTTTCTTTAGTTTAGTTAAACTATTTTTATCTAATAAACTATAAAAAAAAATGCACCAAACACTTTGCATAGACTCTTAAAATTTGAAAATATAAGTAACTCTAACAGATTACACCTTACTTTTGATAGGTTTTAGGTTTTAATAGTAATCACAAAATGTATTATCTCTCCATAAATTAGCGAAACAAAAATTTCATAGCCAAGTCACGAACTTTTTGTAACATCAACCGCATAATTTTTGACATTTTCATTACGCTAATTTATAGTAAGATTACATATTTTATGGTTAATATTTTGACATTTTATGATAAAATTATATATTTTTGTGATAGGTTGCATGGTATGCACCCCTAAAAGGGTGCACACCGGAGCGTTTGGCTTATTTATTTATTTATTTATTAAGCAATAGTTCTTATATTCAGTCGGTTTCTTTTCCTACACGCCTAGGGAATTTGGTTTATTGTTGAACATGTTCTACTAACATTAATGCATGGTTCATGGTTTGGGGTAACTCTATGGTTAGAGTAGTTTTGACTTTTACTGACATATTTTTCCATGAGTTGATAAAAGTGTCAATGTGTATTTCATTTTAAGATTTTAATTAAGTTATAGTTTTTCTAGGAAAAAAATTAACAATAACTCCTCCCCACAATTTCATAGTGGATGGGGGTCCTCCTAAAAAAATTTCAGAACATTTTTATGAAATAAAAATAAATTAAATAATTAAAAAAACTAAAATTTTAAAAATAGATTAAAAAATACTTTTTTAACTTTATAAACTCCATTATTTTTATTTTTATTTTATTTTTTTATAATATCCTACTTATATATTATTAAAAATGCTAGAAATTTCTAATAAATTACAAACTAAGTTACAATGATGTGGGGGTCTCCTACATATATGGATGTGCAACTTACCCTTTATTGTGAGTGATTGATAATTTAATTTGCAATTATTAAAAATTTGTAGAAGGATAGTCATATTAAACGACATGTTAAAATGACAGTTTAATTGATTATATATTGAAATTTAATTAATAATTCAAATTTTTTTAAAAAAAAAAATAACTTGTCAGAGATATTTACTTTTTTTATTAAAAAATATATTAAATGATTTGCTAGAATTAACCGATTTTATATTGAAATTTAATTAATAATTTATAATTTATAAAATAAAAAAATGGCGTGTTAGATTTATTTAGTTATGCTCTCATGAAATAATATTTTCACAAAGTTTATGTAAAAAATTATTTTCAATTAATGATGTACCAAACTAACTCAATATTCTTTTAGCGTAAATTATAAATATACCTCTTGAAATTTTCTTTAGATACTAATTAGTTAGTGTCATTCTGAAAATTATATCTGGTCCCTTAAATTTTCTAATCATATAACAAATAATCCTTTCATTAATCAACTATTTTACCGATGTTCTTCATTTAACTGTTTTAGTCATTCATTATTGTATATAGTATAGTTAAGAACATCATTTTTCTGTCAATTCTGTAAAATGACAAATTTTGATGACAAGTATATTTATAATTTTCAGAACTACAACAAGCAATCTGCATTTTAAACAAACTCAAAAATTATATTTGTAATTTATCTTTCTTTTTCTTTCTTTCTTTTTATTTTTTTATTTTTATTTTTTTTATACACACCTTAACTTCTAGACAAAATTTTTTATTTTGCCCTTGACTACTACCACAGGTAAATAAGTCATAGCTTGCAGGTATGCTGGTTATTCCCACACGGAAGATTTATAGCAGTCAAAGGATTCCACGGTTGATTTTCTATTATGGTTGCTGGGTTCATTTTTATATTTGTATGTAATTGTCTTGTTTTGGTCCAGTGGTCCTTTTCTGTTGGATGTGGTTCTTGGGTTGTTATCTTAACAACTGTGTGCGGGTGCTAGCAGATAAATGGATAGATTTCGCTATGATACTTTTTACTGTCACTGTATTATTCAACTATAAAAAGAGGGATCCCTTCCATTGATTTTCTGCAGCAAAGCAACAAGATTTCAATTTTCTTTTGAGGTGTGTTCGGAAAGAAAGAAAATCCAAGAAATGGGTGTTGGAAGAACGGGAGTTGTGATGATGATGGTGGCCATGGTGATATGCCTTGCCACGGTGGCACATGCAGCTCAGGGGACTGCTACTTACTATGGTCCTCCTTACAAGCGTGAGTGTTATATTATTTTATTTTTTAACGACTAGATAAACATTTATTGACGCTTTAAAGTGATTCCAACATGAAATTTTGATTCTTATTATTAAATCTATACGGAGTGCTAAATTTATAATCAATACACCACTTGCATGCAGCAACAAACTTATGCATACTCTACATTATCTATTTGAAAAATCTTATTGCCTTGTTTTGGTCTTTGTATTTTACTTGAAGAGCAATGATATATCACTCTAATTTTGGAGCTCTAATTGAGCTCTAATGATGTGACAAAAAATAAAAAAAAATAAAATCAAGACCAAAATATCACATCGCAGTGGGGTCCACTCCCATTAGAATTCATTAGAGCTTTTTTATTAGAGCTCTCAATCATTTTTCTTTTACTTTTTATGTTATTTTAGTCCCTATAATTTTAATTAAATCGGTTTTGATTTTAAATTTTTTACTTTATCTCAAATTAGTACAATTAATTTCAATTCTGAACATTTTCTTAGTGTATACCACTTCTAGGTATATAGCATGCAAACACCTAACAAATTTACACACATACAAGTAGGTAACCTTTTTCAACATACGCTCTACATTATTTATGTCTGTTTAGTTTGATTTTTCAAATCTGTTTTTAATGAATTTTTTTATTATATTTTTAATCAATGTTTTATATTTTTTAGATATACCTAATCAAGATGCATCTAATAAGTAAAATAAATGGCTAAAATATTTTTAAAAGGATTTATTACACTTTCTATGCTTGGACTATTATCAATTATCTACTTAGTTCTTGACCTATCAATTGAATCTACTAAGTATATAAATTAAAGTTTATTTAGTCCCTAAACTATCAATTGAATCTATTAACTCACTAAAATGTTTAATTCAAACTATTTAGTCCTAATAGGATTACAAAAATAAAATATAAACCCATAAATATTATAAATTAATAAAAGACCTAATTAATATTTTATTCTAAAAGATGTTAAATTTTTATTTTGTTTGAGAAAGTGTTTCATTTCAATGTGTGTTTAAATTAGTATTAGATTCTAGTTTATCAGTTTTGCCAATAAAATTATACGACTATTGATATACTGGAGAATATAATAAATAATTTAAATAAAATACTTCACTACAAATAATAATAATAACAAAAATAATTCATTAATTAAGTTATTAAAAATTTACTGAAAAACTTAAAGATAATTAATTAAAAACTATAAACAAATTGAAATATATATTAGATAAATCAAAGAACTAGTCATTGTACAAGATAAGTAAGAAAATACACCTCTTAACTAATCCTTAAAAAAATCATTAAAAATATACGAAAATTTGAACACAAATCTGTGTGCATTTTTGTTCGAGTTTTTGTTTGTTTTGGGTGAATTTTTTTTCTTCTTCAAATTTTATTTTTATTTTTTATTTTTTTTACTTTTTAGATGCATCTAATCTTGATGTATCTACAAAATAATAAAAAACATATTGACTAAAATACGAAAAAAATTAGTAAAGGCAAATGAAAACTCGTTTTAAAATTAGTTTATGAGATTTGTAACCAAAAAAGCTTTTATTTTTTGGGAAATTACAAAAATAAAATCAGGTTAGACTGTTATAATAAAATAAATCTTAAAATTTTAAATTTGTCAATTTAAATCCTAAACCTTTAATTTATTTTCAATCTCAATCATTTGTCTATTTTTGTATGTAAATAGACAAATGAAATAAGTATGTTAAACATTTTATACTTACATTGAGTTTAATGAATAAAATACAAATTTTTGGTTGGTTTTATACTAAAAGAATTAAGGTTTTAGAGATAAAAATTTAAGGATAAAATCACTTTTTAGAATGTTTTTGTTGCCAAAAGTGTTATTATTTTATTTTTAGCGACAAAATTGAATGTTTAGTGATGAATTATTAAGCTTTTGGGACCAAAAGTTGTCTCAAAAAATAAACCCCTTTTTTGTTCCTTTTTAGTGACATTTTCAAAATTTTGTCTCTAAAAGTTCATTTTTTACTTTTGGAGACGACATTTTAACGATTGTCCTCGCGATAAATGAAACAAATTCCTAAATATTTTTTGTAACAAAATTTATACTTCTAAAGACAAAAAACACTTGGTCTACAAAACTCTTATATATTGTAGTGTTAGTTAACGAAAATAGATAAATAATTTAGATTTAAAACAAATCAAAATATTAAAATTTGAATTAATTAAATTAAAAATGGTTAGAAGGGTCAGATTAATTTTTTTTTTATTTTTTGCAATTATCTTAATTTTTTAATTTTATTCTTTCAGCATCTGCATGCTATGGGTACCAAAACAAAGGAAAGATGATAGCGGCGGCAAGTGATGCCATAGGGGGAAAGAAGGCGTGTGGGAGAAAGTACAAGGTGACGTGTACAGGTCCGACAAATAAGGGTGTGCCACATCCTTGCACTGGTAAGAGCGTAGTAGTAACCGTTGTTGATTACTGTCCACCTGGATGCCGTGCAACCATCGATCTCTCTCAAGATGCTTTCGCCATTGTTGCTGACCGCAATGCTGGCAAAATTAATATCAAATATACTCAGTAAGCCCAATTAACTCTATTTGTGGGTGATAAATGAACTAAATAGTTTGATTTCGGCTTATATTTTACTCTTTAAAAGTTTATTTGAGTTCAGTTTATTAAGTAAATAAGTTAAATTTGAATACATTCTGAAATTCGTTATATTTTTTAAATTAAACTTAAGCAAATTTTGAATCTCATTAAAATTATTAAATTAAATTTGAACAATTAACTGTTCGGCTCGTTTATCACTCATAACTCTCATTCAAGATATAAATATCTCTATTTAGCTATTCAATTTTTAAAATCATATTTTGACAATTCGTATTTTTTTATTTTTAATGATTTTTTAAAATATTTTAATCAAATTTAAAAAAAAAAAAAAATAGATGTATTCAAAAAGTATAATATTTGTAAAAAAATTATTACAAGCTTAATAAATACTACAAAATACATAAATATAAAAATTCAACACATTTTCATTTCTTTGCATTTATTAAATTTTTAAAAAATTTCTTTACAAATATTTTACTTTTTGAGTACATTTTACAAAATTTAAAAAAAAAATTGAACAAAATATTAAATAAATCCACTAAAAATAAAAGAAAATATGAATTGAAAACTCAAAATAATTTTGAAAACTAAATAAGCAAACATAATGTTCGGTTTAGAGTTTTCAAAAGGAAAATGTTTGACATCCATTAAAAAATTCTCACAATTTGACCAATAATGATATTGTAGGATAGAAGTCAATTTTTAAATTATTATATACTCAATGATATAAGGTCTAACTCACTTGCCACATTATTATGGGTGATTTTGTGGGTCTAAATTGTAGATCATTAGCATTACTCTTTTCAAAAATAGTTTTTGAGTTTTTAGTATGTATTTTTTTTAGTGATTTATTAAATATTTTAATCAATTTTTTTATTTTTTAGATTCATGTAATTTAGTACACTCAAACAAGTACGAAATTTATACATTTTTTTTTTCCGAAAACACATGAATCCAAATAATATATATATATATATATATATATATATATATTCATATATTTTCATATTTTGTTATATTCAATAAATTTTTAAAGAATTTTTGTATAAATTTTATACTCTTTAAGTGTATCTAGATTCAAATGATTTAAAAAAAAACAATTAACTAAAATATTAAAAAAAATTACTAAAAAATATGGATTGAAAATTTAAAACACTGTTGTAGAAAATTTCAAACCAAACAAATGTTATATACAATATTAGGGGGGGGGGGATTTCACGCTTGTAACAAAATAAATCCTGAATTTTTAATTATATCAATTTATTCGCATTAAGTTTAATAATTAAAATACCATTTTTTGGGGGGTAATTTTACTCAATGAAAATAAGTAAATTAGTTACATTGAAAATAAATCAAAAGATTATAGTTTAAATTGACAAAATTAAAAATTCAGGATTTAGTCTGTTAAAAAACTCAAATTCTGTAGGGAAAAAAAAATCGTAATTTTTTTCACATAATATTAATTTTCACTGCATTTTTTTTACTGTTAGGAAAAATGCATATAAATTTCTTTAAATCATATATAGTGTTAAGCATTTAAATAGTATAGTTGTCGATAAAAATATCATCACTTATTGCTCTTCTCTCTCTCTCTCTCTCTCCTGTGATTTGCAGGTCTGAAGCTATACTATATAATAAAGATTTGGAAGGACAAGCTTATATTATAATATAGAAATAACACAAGCATGTCATGGAATTTGTATGTTCCATGAGTTATGTTGTAACCATGTAATGCATCGTGTATCAGTGGAATAAATGAAAGTCTTTTCAAGCTTCTAAGATTTTGCAGTTTTATGTACTTTAAAAATATCTAAAATGTTAGTGACATCTTTTAGAAAAATTATAAAAAAATAAAATAAAAATTCTAAGATTTGATTGTAATAAAATAAATTCTTATTTAATCTCTTTTTTTTAATTAAATATTTATTTTTAATTTAATATTTTATTTTTAACCATTTGTTTATTTTTTGTTAAGTAAAATCGACAAGAAATAGTATTTTACTCATTAACCAATGAAAAAAATATATTTTGGACAATTATGTACACTTACATTGAGTTTAATAACTAAATATTATTTATTTCATTGGTTTTACGTAACGAAAATAGACTGATTATTTAGATTGAAAATAAATCAAAACATTAGGATTTAAATTAAGAAAAATGAAAAATAATAATTTATTTTGTTACAATGGTCAAAGTCTTGATTATTTTTGTAATTTTTCCCATTTTCTTTTAGCTACTTTTTATTTATAAGTTTCATGAAATTATAGGTTAATTACATCTTTGGTCCTTAAAGTATGAATCGTGCATCATTTTGGTCCATAATATTTAATGTGTATCAATCTGATCTCCAATGTGTAAAATGTTTCAATCGGTTTTGGAATTTCAAATTGGACTCCAAATATGGGCCAAGTTCTGATAGTATTAAAATGGGATGAAGTTTCTGATTGACTTTGAGATATGATAGTATTAATTGGATGAAGTTTTTTTGAGATTCCATATGGGCCAAGTTCTGAATATTATCATGGAAAAAAGACTTTGAGATTCCGTTTCTTTGGGGCGACAATGATCATGGAAAAAAGATGCATATGGTAAAATGGGATGAAGTTTCTAAAAGTACGAAGGCGGAAGGCCTTGGAATTAGGAAGATTAGAGTTATGAACATCGCACTGTTATTAAAATGGTAGTGGAGATTTGCAGCGGAGAAAGATTGTTCATGGAAAAACGTTATTTGCGATGTTCACAAAATTGATGCGAGATGCTGGTTACCAGCCCAATCTCGCAATGTTTGTAGTGTTTGGTCGGACATCTTTTTGGTAAGTGTTCGATGGCTTGAAGCTTTTGCTACTTTCTTGAATAATATCAAGTTTAGCCTTGGCAGAGGAAATAGGATGTAGTACTGGAGCGATGAGTGGTTAAGGAAGGGAATTGTATTGTGAAATGTTTTCCCAAGATTGTACCAGATCAGTTCTAATAAGGAAGGTAGAGTTGTAGCCTTTTTGGTCTTTGTGAGAGATAGATATGAATGAGAGGTGGAGTTTCGAAGACCATTGATGGCTTGGAATGAAGAACAGGTCGTTACTCTAAACAACTTCTTAATGGGGGTTACGAAGCTTAATCAGAAGGAGGATGATACAATTGGATGGAAGGCTAATAAGCGGTTTTATACAGTGGCATCAATATATGATTGTATTGTTGCTGATATGGGTCCTAATATAGAAGTGTAGACGTCCCGCGATCCGGGGAAAGGGAGTGCGAGTCCCCCCTTTCTGGTTCGATGTTGGGTCACTAAGTTCGAAGGACTCATATGTCACGGTTCTTAATCTTGAACAAAGAGTCCAAATCTGGCAAATCGATTTTGAAAACAGATTTTTTTGAAAAGAAGTGCCAAACATGGACTGCTTCGCCAGATACAGAGGTCGCCATAATGTTTTTTTTTGGGAAATTTAGGAAACCTGACTCGTGCCTAAGGCCACGTGTCCGTCATCACCAAAGTTGCCTCGGCTCGGGAACTTGGTAGATTGGGGAAGGTTTCATGAGCACCCGCTCGCCCGGTCACAGACCGGCCTCTACTACCATGATATCTGTTTTTGGAAACATTGTATGCCTTTTCCGGTTATTAGCCTAGGTTACTATGTGATGCTCGCAGCAAACAAGTATAGACTGAGTCGCCTGAATTGGAACAAAATTTATGTTTTGTTTGTTTGAAAATGGTTTGCTACCGCAGGTAGGTTAAATGCAGATTTTGCACCCTCAGGTGGGCTTAGAAGAACAATGGTGTTGCCACTATCTAGTGGGCTTTTTTTAAAAAAAAGCAAACATTTGATGAATTGTCCCAATTCAGTCACAACATCCACCCACAGGCATTCAAGGCGTTATATATATACATATAGCCTCATGGTAAGCATGCTATTCATGGCAACACTCACGCATGCAAGGATGCTAAGCATAAACTCACCGAGTATCCAAGCCAAAACAGAAACTACATTAGAAATCATGCATGATCCTAAGTATACAAATGCCTAATGCACATGCAAAGATGCAATTATAGCAGGCTCGGCTATTCTAAACATGCATGGAAATGCAGCAACTAAATGTATTCAATTTGGATTGAAATACAAATGCAGTTTGTATGATGCGCCGAGCCCGGTGCGTGCAAAAGATGAATGATGCAAATGCTGTATACTGTATGCTAATTGAAATATGCCCTATATCTAACCATCGTAAGCGGGTAAATAAAGGGAAGAAAGACGTGGGGTTGGAAGACATACATCACCTCACCCACACTTATTACAATTAGCCCTCGCGCAGAGGGTCCAAATAAATATACAGTCGATGAAAGATAGTACAGTCCGAAATAATACAGTCCGAATAATATACAATTCCTAATTAATCAACAATTAACTAAGAAAACTGTAAATTGGCATGCAAGCCAGGGGCTGCCTCACTTCTGCTGAATGATGTATGCTGGGCTGCTTTTCGGAAATCCTGGGATGCCCCGATTAGCCTCTGTTTGCAATGTTCCTCGAAATGCGTGCCAGACTCCGAAAAGTTGCTGATTCTTCATTTTGCTGCAACAGAGAGCAGGAAGGGGTATAGCAATGTATTTCACAAATATATGCATGCCTCGATCCTCGTGCCAACAATCACGCATCTCGATGCATGATGGCCGAGGAGTCGGATTGCACAACTCAATATAGGATGAATGCGTATGAATGCTATAACAAACCTAACTCCATCATGGGTAATCCGGAGTGTCGGTGACTTGGGAATTGAGACCGTTCCGTCTCGGAGTACGGAAGCGCCTCGTTTCCCGTGCCCGGGCTAACTCCTATCCGAACACGATGCAATTGCATGATATGCATGAATGCAACTAAAGTAAATCCTAGCATGCACAATGCTATGAAAATGAGATGCTCGAAATGCGTGCACACGGGCACGCAAACGAGGCGATGATCTAAGGCATGAAATGGCATACGCAATGCCAATTGGACTTACACTAACGAGTGGACCTCAGCCACACTCACATAAGAGGGACGGATGAAAATGAAACGCCTCGAATGCGTGCACACGGGCGCGCAAACGAGGGATGGCGTAAGGCATGAAATGGCATGGAAATGATATGCAATGAGACTAAAATGAGATGTCTCGAAATGCGTGCCACGGCACGCAAACCGAGAAATGGCATAACGGAATGCAACATGACTAAAATGAGATATGCGATGCAATATGGGCTTACACCAACATGAGAGAGCTCAACCCTACTCACACGGGAGGCCGATAGATGAAAATGAGATGCTCGAAATGCGTGCACACGGGCACGCAACCGAGGCATAGCAACGCAATGCAATGAGACTAAAATGGCATAAGAAGCAAAATGGACTTACATAACATGAGTGAGCCTCAGCACACTCATAAGAGGCCGAGAGATGAAAAATGAGATGCCTCGAACGCGTGCACACGGGCAGCAAACCGAGGCAATGGATACGGAATGCAATGATGCTAAAATGATATGCAACACGCCAACGGAATTTCAGCACTGAATATGGGGGAAAACAGTCCCGAAATGAGGCGAAAGTACACCCGATGCATGAAATGGCCCGAACATGATTTAGGCACTCGAAATGGCCTATAGCTATACCAAACATGCACAATTACAGACATGGAATGAAAATGCAGTAGCAAGACAGCCAAGACAAGCTTTTAGTCATAAAAGGGGTTAAACAGCAACAACATAGGATTAAGCAAGAATGCAAAAAAGGCCCGCAAGAGGGGTATTGAAGCAAGTGATACATGCGATGCCAAATGGAAAAGTACCCTTCTACAACATTGATGAGGGACTAAAATTATGAACATTTACAGTAGATGAAATCCCCCAACTCAGTATGAAAACTTGCTAAAAATGCCATGCAAGATTGAGGATACATAAGGCTATAACATAAGGTACCCCAAAAATTCATCAAACCAGAAAAGACCCTTAATGAAATATGTCAATAAGATCAAAATATGACTCTTTCCAGTTCTGATGATGGCCGAAATCAGAAGCTAGATAAGCTTAAAAAAACATGCAAAAATGGGGGTCAAAGAGGGATACAAAGACAAGTATAACATGGAGACCCCCAACAAGGTTGATCCCTTCTACAATGTTGTAAAGAGACACAAAATAAGCTTACTAACAGTTCATGACATGCTCCAAAACAGACTACATGTAGGTCAAAAAAATCATGCAAATTTACGATAAATATGAGAGATTATGAAGCAAGTGCATGATAGAGAGGCCAAACAGGGTTGAGACCTTCTTAAATGTTGAAGAGGGGCTCAAAATAGGCCCACTCACAGTTTACATTATGCTCGAAAACAGATCACTTATAGGCTAGAAAAAGCATGCAAAAACAAGGGTAAAACATGGATTCAAAGCAAGTGGCATATGGAGCATGAAAACAAGGTTGAGCCTTTCTTCAATGTTGAAGAGGGCATCAAAATAAGCACAATATCAGTTCATGAGATGCTCCAATTCAGATCACACATAGGCCAAATATTCAATGCAAAATAATGGCATATAAGAGGATATTGAAACAAGTGCAAGATGGAGGGCTCAAACAGGGTTGAGCCCTTGAGCAAACATGAAAAATAGCTCAAAACAAGGCCCATTTCAGTTCTGGTCGGAGCCCAAAACAATAAGCAAATAGGCTTAAGAAAAGAGGCAAGAAAGTGCTGTAAAAGAGAGAAATGGAGCCTTACCCTTGTAGACAAGTCTTGGTTCCTTTTGCTTGAAGAATGGATGCCTCCTAGCTGCTGGAAAGCTCTCCTAGCTGCTGGAATGGAGTTGTGATGATAGGGCTTGGAATGATGAAGAAATGGCCCCAAAACTTGAAGAAAATAGAGTTGTATGTATATGTATGCCCCAATCAAAGCTTGTAGCTTCTTCTCTTGAGTTGGGAGGACACTAATATGTGTAAGAGAGGGGGAGAGGAATCCTTGCAAAAGTGGAGGGAAATGAGCCTTTATTTCCCTCCAAGAGGGTCCTCCGGGTACAGATATTTTTGAGGAAAAGCAGATATACAGCTGTAATACACCCCCACTGAGGAAGCAGGCCGGCTAGGTACTTTAGTTGCAGGTGGTCGGCCGGCCACCCCCATGGCCGGCCGGCTACTCCCTATGGCCGGCCGGCTAGGTCAGAAAGGTCAAAAGTGGCCGGCTACCCTCTAGGATGAAGCCCCAGAAGTTAGCTTTCCAATGCCGCAAACCTTGCATCAAAATTCCTCCTGTGGAAAAAAGTTATGCCAGTTTCCGTGAAGCCGCGCAGATTCGGTCCAACCGGGCATCAACCAACCATATCTCCTCCCCCCGAACTTGGACTTAGGAGATTCTTAAGTGAAAAATGAAACCCCAGAAGTCTCCTTTCCAATGGCACCAGCCTTGCATCAAAATTCCCCCTGTGCAAAGAGTTATGCCCATTTTGGTGAAGCCGCGCAGTGTTTTCTCTCCTTCCCGGATTCATGCTGAATCACTTTTGACCAAAGAAAGGTGGCCGGCCTGAACAATTGCTGGCCGACCATGTGGCCACTTTGAAGCCCTTGAAGTTAGCTTTCCAATGGCTCCAACCTCGCATTAAAATTCCTCCTGTGGAAAAAGTTATGCCAGTTTCCGTGAAGCCGCGCAGATTCGGCCCTAACCGGATTCATGCCGAACTTCTCCCGAACCAGTTTTCTTCTCTCTTCTCCTCTTTTCTTCAACTCCAAACCCCTAAGTAAGGTGTTTTAGAAGATTTTTCAAAGATTTCATCTCTCTTTCATTCATTTCCATTTTATCCTTGCTCGGTTTACCGAAAAACGCAACATTTGACAAAATGCGAGCCTCGGAACATCGTAAAAACTTTATTTCAAGAATGTTTTGAAAGAGAGGGTTTTAAGTCTAAAATCTTTTGATCGAGATCGTTCTGGTCCAGAACAGGGGTATGAAGTTGAGATTCGACTCTCTCTTTGCCGAATAAATTGAACCTTTGCCCTGCACACCTTTCTCCACCATGTAAATCATCAATCGCGTCGAAGTCTTATGGACGGTCAAAAATGGGGTGTCTACAAGAAGTACCAAAATTGATTTGGAGGAATGGAACACCACCATCAGTGAAGTTCTTTGGATGGTTGGCGTGGAGGGGTAGAGTTAAATCCACGGATAGGCTTACTAGATTGGGGATTCTTGACAACCATAATGATGAGCAGTGTAGATTTTGTGGCATTGAAAATGAAACTTTGGAACATGTCTTAATCTGGTGCGAGAAGTGTGGAGGATCTGGACCGTAGTTTTGCTCTGGTGGGGGCAATCGTGGGTGGTTCTTGGTTCAGTGACTGTTTTGCTTGAATGGTGGATGAGTTGGAAATTTAGAAGGAAAAGAAAAATAGTATGGGAGATTATCCCTTGTACTATCATGTGGTCGATTTGGAGGTTGAGAAATCAGTGTGTCTTTAAGAACATCCAACCGAATTGGGAGGAGTTGTTGGATTCAATCAAGTTTCGCATTTTGTTTTGGGCATCATTGAAATGGGAATGCAGAGGGTTTTCTTTAAACCAGTTACTGAGCATACAATCAGTTATATCGAGGTGTTTATGCTGAGGCTGCTATCTGTTGCGTTGGCTGAGGGTTCTGTTGTATGGTTCTTAGTCTGCTGTTGTAGGGTTCTGTCCCTGTTTCCTTCATTCTTGGAACCATCTGCTGAATATAATGTTTTCTTGAAGGTTGGTGACTGGCTGCTGTATTGTGTAGAGGTGTATTTGCAGCTGTGGGTATCTTACTGGTTTGGTTTGGTGTTGGTGAAGAGGGACTGTTACTGTTGTAGCGTTCATGCTGCTGGTTTATTGGAAGGTAGCAATATGGTTCAAGGCTTCTTCAATGGCTATGGTTTCTCTATTAATGACCTTGTGTCTAACATGCATCAAGTGTAATACTGCATTAGGAATGGCCCTGAGGTCTAATGCATTATGTTGATTGATGGTTATTGATTGATGTCTAATGCTAGTTGCTGTTACTTTGTCACTGATCTGCTGTTGTTGTTCTGCTTCTGATCTGCTGCTGTTGGGGTATCCTCTTGTTACTGTCCTACTATGTTGATCTGCCAATATGCTGTGCTGGTGGTTTTGCTGAATCAGTTGCTTTGGTGCTCTGCTCAGCAAAGCTTCTGGTTAATCTATGTGGGTGGAATAACAACATAGTTTCTGGTTGATCTAATGCTGAATGTAGAAGAGTTTTGGTATCCTTGTGTTATGCTGTCAAGCTCTCTTGAGAAAGGTTGTTGTGGTGGTTTGTGTTGTATGTCTTATATTAGCATTGGAGTTCTTGTGTGTGCTTGGCTGTGTGCCCTCTATTTTGGTTTTTTTTTTTTTTTTTTTTTTTTTTTTTTTTTGCGGTGGTTACTCACCAATTGTTGATGGTGTGCTAGCAGATGATAGGGCGGTCTTATCGGTGCCAACCTAGTTGGGATTGGTTTGTTTTTCGCTTTGATGCTCTTTGCACTCATCGTTTTCTTTATTGATGTAATTCTCTTTGGTTCATCAATAAAATTTTCTTTTGTTGATCAAAAAATATATTAATATTATCTATAGTATTAGTAATCCGATGATATACAGACAAACATCATACATCTCCAACTTAATATCATTTTGAATTGTTTTCTTATTTGTAGATTTTAGGTGTGGGAAGTTGCATGCATTTTGATTGTGGGGGCAAACTTCTTTAAAAAAGTAAAATTAAATTAAATTAAAAAGTGAGTTCAAGTTTGGGGATTTTGACATCTAGCTTGCATTTCTATGCTCTAGGTTAGGTATAAGAAACAAAATTATATAATTTTTTAGGGAAAAAAAAATTGAATTTGTTCCCAAACTTTATTAAAATGAACAATCACATATTTGAATAATTTTTTAAAAATATTTTTAATATTATAAATAACCTCCACCTGCTCATGACAATTATAGGTGGAGTGAAACCAAACCAACCAAACTAGGCCTTTGCCCAATTCAGGCGAGGTTAGCAATTTGAATATTTTATTTTTTTATTTATTTTTTCATTCTACTCTGCAAAAAGCTACATAGTTAAATTGTAACACCCCCAAAATAAAACATAAGAAGAGTCCAAGATTTTCCTCATAACCATACATCTAACACCGATATAAAACTCATCTCCTTACAATAATAATCCATCCCAAGATTTGTATTCATTAAATTCTGAAGGGGAGACAAAAGTGCAACACATGCAATTATACATTCAACATTTATAAAACATGAATCTATAGCATGTGATACCACTATCCAAAATAGATAAATGCCCTCAAGGTTACAAGTTCTAGGGCTTATGCCAGGTTACACAAAAATGGTTGTCGGAACCCATACAAGTCAAGCCCTTGGCTTGACCAAAATAACAATAGAAAATAAAAGAGCTACGTGTTCTCAAAACACACGTTCTCGCCTTCAATTCGGCAGATTCACCCCCTCTTTTCCTACACAAAATTCAAGAGGGTAAGCACAGTCTAGTAGGAAAATCTTAACAAAATATAGCTCAAATATATTTCTCATCTTTAAAAGATATATATATATATATATATATATATAATGCACAATGTCAATTTAATAACACCGTTTTCCACCATTTTCAAATGAAATTTCAAGGGAGGTAAATACAACTCAGGAAATTCCTAGGCTAGCATCCACAAGTAGGCCTAACAAGCTCTACCCAAACCCCACTTTACTGGTCTTTCACCGGAAGGCACGTAGTACCTCCTTACTACTTCATCGATCTCTCACTGGAAGGCACGTGGCACCTCCTCACCACTTTACCGGTCTTTCACCGGAAGGCACATGGTACCTCCTCATCACTTCATCGGTCTTACCAATATTTACCCAAAACAAATCCAATGATCTTGTTTTACAAAACAACTCTTTTATCAAAATATTGATTTCTCCAATGTAATATGAAATCAAAACTAACCATAATGTAATGGGATGTTAATGCAATATATCCCTATGCAATCTATATTTCCATTCTTTTATTTAATCCACACAATTTTCCATTTGTGATCAGAATACCCACAATTGCTATTCAATGTGCTTCCATTATACACATTTCAAGAGTTAAACAACAATTTCATAATATGTACTTTCACTACATGTTACTCATCACGTTCAACTTGTCATTTCAAGGCCAAATAATAACAACATGCCCAACAACAAACTCCAAAGAAATTCAATTATTCCCATTGCCATGGAATTTCTCATTTTACATGCAACATAGAAATTCTTCAATCATATATATTCCTCAAATCACTTTATCAAGCATAAATTTCATAAAACCACCACACTTCTCCACAATCCCCAATTTCTAGGGTTTCACCAAAAACTAGGTTTTTACCCAAACAACACATTTCCACGACAACATCACTTGTACTCTAAAGATTTGAAAAGAATGTTGAGAAACCCACTTCAAGACCCATTCGGAGTTCATAACCCAAAAATGAAAGTCTTAACAACAAGAAATAGCTCCAAACAAGTAAGGACTTGAAGAAAATACATATATAACTCAAAGAAATCCCTACCTCAAGTTTTTGGAGAAGAAAAGAGAAGAAAACCCCCAAATTTGATGGCGTTGAAATCCAATCTCCACCGCACAAAATGAAGCCCTCGATTAGCTCTCCAAAATTAATGAAAGATGTTGGGTCAAAGCTCCAATAGATTGGAAGAAATCAAGAGTTTATGGTGTTGGGTGGAGGTTTTTAGAGAGAAGGGAGAGAAAAAGATATTTTTAGAGAGAGAGATGTGTAAAAACTCTCAGCCCAAGGAGAAGAAAAAGAGCAGATTTTCGGACTCAGCGCACGTAGGGTCCACACGTGTGGCACGTCCTTCCGCACATGTGGCCCTTACCTCCGCACGTGTGGTTCACTCCTTTGCATCTGCCCTCCCTCATGCAATTAAAGCAGTAGCGAACAAGCGAAGGTCTCCCCTCTCTGCACGTACAGCCCAAGCCCTAGCACGTGCGGTTCCACCACTCACCTAGAAATTCCATTGGCTGAACCTGAGATAGCAAAAACCACTACAAAAAAAATCACTTTTAGCGACTAACATATTGGTCGCCAATTGTTTGTTTTTTGGTCGCCAATGACATTCTACGACCAAAAATTTTGGTCGCTACGTTTGTCGCCAAAACCCTGTCGGGAAAGGTCTTGGAGGGTTTTGCCGACCAAAATACTTTTGGTTGGCAAAAAACAAGTCTTTAGTGACCAAAATTTGGTCGCCAATAGTTGATTATATTTCTTTAAAATTATACATTTACTGACCAATGTTTTAGTTGCCAATAGTCAAGGAATTGCCGACCAACACCTTTAGTCGCCAAAAGCTTCAAACGTGAAGAAAAAAAAAATCGTTGTAGAACAATTTGATCCACTCTTACGGAGACTCAAACTGCCAACCTCCCGCACCATAAACCTTATGCGCCACACTCTTCCCACTACGCCTCTATAGCACCACATGACTGTATACGTGACATATATTATTTATATAGTACATACACCCATATTAATATAAAAGTATATGTATAAACATAATTATTTTATTGAACATAATTTATGTAATTAACTATTTAGTAGCAAAATAAAAATAAAAAAAATTAATTTTTAGCAACCAAAATAATTTTAGTCGCTAAAAATGACCACTTTTGGCGACTAAAAATATTTTTTTGTTGCCAATTGTAGACTTTTGGCTACTAAAATTTTTTTAGTCGGTAAAACCCATATAATCAGTGACCAAACTTATTTTTAGTCGCCAATTGTAGACTTTTTGGCTACTAAATTTTTTTAGTCACCAAAAAGCTTTACTTTGGGCTACTAAAAATTTTTTAGTCACTAAAACCCAGATAATCAGCGACCAAACTTATTTTTAGTCGCCATAGACTTTTGGCTACTGAAATTGTTTAGTCGCCAAAAAGTTTTACTTTTGGCAACAATTTTTTTTTAGTCGGGAAGTTTGGTCGCCAAATGTGCTTTTTCTTGTAGTGAACTCAATCCCGGTACCAAATAAACAAGACGAAAGAAAAGAGAAAAAAAAATCTGAGAAAGGTTTCAAGAATGGTGAACCCAAACGGTCGACGAGACGTTAGATTAATTTCCGACACTCCCAATACAAGTAAGATAAGCACCATAAGGGGAAAGAGATGAGTTACATACCCGGGCATCACTTAAATTAAATAAATTTTAAATTTTTTTAGTATATATCATTCTTTTTTCAAACTAAATATTTTTCTTAAATTTTTTTAAAACTTTTATTGATATTTACTCAATTTTTTTTTCCCTTCCAAATAATCCCCAAACCTCGAATTTGTTTAAACTGATACTCAAATAATAACCAAAAAGGATATTGAAACACATTTTTGGGCCCTAGCTCACTGTTAAATTTTTTTAATTTACTTTTATCTTTTTTTTTTAGGATAAATTGTTATACCCACAGAGATGTGTGTGTGTGTAAATTAAATGTATAAATTAAAATAAACAATAAAATAAAATAATTCAAAAAATAATTATATAAATCATTTCTCGAATTAAATGCTTATAGAAAATAATGTTGAGACTTGTGTTAGACACAATCTCCTTAAAGTAGATTTCGCCCTCGCTTCGGTGCTTTGAGATAAAACCGGCGTCTAGTTCCCAGGATGCAACGACTAACACTTGATTTTATAGCACTATAAAATCAAGTCTGGCGAACCAAATAATGCTGTAACTCTTTCTCTTTCTTTCCCTAAAAAATAAATACAAAAACAAATGCAAGAACAACAGAGAATGAACATAAGAAGAAAGGAAAGAAGTCTAAAAATTTTCGAATGCAAATGAATTGCTGGAGCAGACTTTATATAGGCAAATTCGTGGTTGTTCGAACAAGTACCATACAGATATAAATCTGTTCGTACAGATTGAATAGGTTCGATTTTGAAATTCAACAGGTAGAAAACCTATTCAGATTGAGGGCTCTATTTGGGTGAGAAAAAATAAAGTAGATAGATTTAAATTTAATTTTGAAACAGAAATTCAAAATTAAATAAATAAAATGCAAATGTTTTTGGCCCAAAAAGATAAGTATTGGGTCGGACAAGCCCAACCCAACCTCACACCATGCACCCGCGCCTAGGCCCAGGCCCAGGCCCAGGCCAGCCTAACTGACCGGACGGAAGGCGGCTTGCGCGTGGTTTTAATTTTGGGTCCAATGGGTCTAGCCCACTTCACCCATAACCTTACCCTTCCACAAACTTGGGTATCCCTTGGGGCCCATCCCAAGTATCCCAAGCTAAGGTTTATAAATCCAAACAATTTCTCAAGCCTTTCTAATGTGGGACAAGCACATTTCACAAATGTGTAGTAAACCCACCAAAATACATTTTCACGAATCCAAAAATGCGCGTTGAATTCTCATTCATCCAGAAATGGTTTTGAGCAATCAAATACACAGTTTTATTCATTACGCGACATTAACATGAATCCAATAAAAAAACGTTAAAAATAAGGCTCAGATCCCACCTTAATTAATGCTCAAAGTTAGCAAAAAATAAGGATTTTTCAAAACCATTTTCCAACAATCCTCCACATGAATGAAATTCGCGGTAACGGACATGCAACAAGATGCAGACATAGAAAGAGTACATTAAGAAGATACACCACATCGAGATAGGTAGCTTTTGGCTTTGAACCTCCTCTAGTGAAAGTCTATCGGACTTACTGGCTAACCAGTAGACGTGATGCCTTGAACTATTTAGTTGTTTGTGTAAACCAAGACAATAGATTACACATAGTGTATCCGCAGACACAGTTTGGTTCTTACAATGGTGTTCATTTTGGCCCTGAACAATGCCTGGTAATTCATGAGTGCTCTAGAGAATTTAGCCTTCTCAGTTCTTACAGAACCGGCCTAGTTCACACTCATATAGGTGATTTCTTATTAAGAGTATCCTGCTATACCCCACTTGGATGTCCAAGCTATAGGAATCATTAAAAGCAAAGCTTATCCTACTAACGCTGCAAGTATCACTCTTCTTATCATAGAAATAGGTAGGAGTAAACCTCTGTAGTCATACGTGAAGTCATCAATAATTCGGTTGTCCCTTTGAACCTAGATCTTGGGATCTCCAGTCAACTAGGTTGGGTTGCCATTATTGCGACTTTTAAATAACAGGCTTTAATCTCATTCCCCTCGATAAATAGTACACTTGCTCTCTGGCTAGCCCTTTAGTCAATGAATCCGCAATATTCTCCTTTGACTTTACATATTCTATGGAAATTATTCCATGTGAGAGCAAATTCCTAACGGTATTATGTATTCAACGAATGTGTCAAGAATTACTGTTATACATATGATTCTGTGCCCGTTCTATTGCTGCTTCACTATTACAGTGTATGCATATAGCTGGCACAAGTTTGGGCCACATTGGAGTGTCTTCTAAGAAATTATGAAGCTATTCTGCTTCTTCTCCTGTTTTATCTAATGCGATAAACTCAGATTCCATTGTCGACCTTGCTATGCATGTCTGCTTGGAGGATTTTGAAGAGACTGCAGCACCTCCTAGGGTAAAGACATATCCACTAGTGGATTTTGAGTATTTAGTATCCGATATCCAATTTGCATCATTGTACCCCTCGAGTACTGCTGGATATTTGGTATAATGTAAGCCATAATTCTGGGTATGTCTTAGATACCTAAGTACCCTAATTATTGCTTTCCAATGATCGGACCCTGGATTACTTGTGTACCTACTCAATTTGCTTACAGCATAGGCTAAATCTGACCTAGTGCAATTTATTAAGCACATCAAGCTTCCGATTATTCGAGAGTACTCTCATTATAATATGCTTGCACCTGTATTTTTTTGACAAATGAAGACTAATGTCAATAGATGTTTTAGCAAGACGGTCGTCATGCTTTCCAAATTTCTCTAGAATCTTCTCAACATAGTGAGACTGAAATAAAACATATCCTTCAAATGTTCTAGTAATCTTTATTCCTAGAATTACATTTGCTACTCCCAGATCTTTTATGTTAAACTTTTTGTTCAACATTTTCTTTGTGGAATTAATCATGTCATTATTGCTTCCAATAATTAGCATGTCATCCACATAAAGACAAACTATGACATAGCCTTTGTCTGTGCTTTTAACATAGACGAATTTGTCACATTCGTTTATTTAAAATCATCCGAAAGCATAGCCTGATCAAATTTTTTCATGCCATTGTTTCGGAGCTTATTTTAATCCATAAAAGGGATTTGACAAGTTTACAAACCTTTTTCTCTTGGCCGAGAACTTAAAACCCTTATGGTTGTTCCATATAGATTTTCTCATCTAACTCGCCATTCAAAAAAGCTGTTTTAACATCCATTTGATGTATTTCCAG
This sequence comes from Camellia japonica, assembly GCA_030407325.1. NCBI lineage: Eukaryota > Viridiplantae > Streptophyta > Magnoliopsida > Ericales > Theaceae > Camellia > Camellia japonica. The sequence goes on from JAPPVO010000019.1 coordinate 190,081,336, forward strand.
ATTATACAAAGCTGCAATCGCAATCAACATGCGAATGGATGTTATTCTTGTCCCTGGTGAATAGGTGTCAAAATAATCAAGGCTTTCCTTCTACCTATATCCCTTAATAACAAGCCTAGCCTCGTATTTATCTATTGAACCATCTGCTTTCATTTTTCTCTTGAATATCCACTTATATCCAAGAGGTTTACATCCTGGTGGAAGGTCCACCACTTCCCAAGTATGATTTTGTAGTATTGATTCAAGTTCACCATTCACAGCCTCTCTCCACAATAGAGCTTCAGGACTTGACATTGCTTCCTTGAAGTTTTGAGGCTTATTTTCTAACAGGTATGTCAGAAAATCTGCACCAAATGATTTAGAGATCCTAGCCCTCTTCCTACGTCTAGGTTCGTTTGATTCATTATCATTATGGTCTTCACTGCTACCTATAGCAGTATCAAAAGTTCTTTTATTTGAACTTATCTCTTCAGTTTCCTTACAAGGAAAAATGTGTTCAAAAAACGATGCATTCCTTGACTCAATAATAGTGTTTACATGCATATCAAGATTTTTAGATCTATGAACTAAAAATCTATACGCACTACTATTATTTGCATAACCAATGAACACACAATCAAAAGTTTTTGGTCCTATCTTAGTCGTTTTGGGACCAGGGACTGCCACCTTGGCCAAACACCCCCACACTTTGAGGTAATTGTAGGTAGGTCGTCGACCTTTCCATAATTCATAAGGTGTTTGATTGAGTTTCTTGTGGGATACCCTGTTAAGGATAAAGTTAGCAAACAAAATTGGCTCCCCCCACAAGTTCTAAGGTAACCCTAAACTAATCAACATGGCACTCATCATCTCTTTAAGAGTTCGATTATTTCTCTTAGCAACTCCATTTGACTGAGGAGAATAGGGTGCAGTGATTTGGTGAATGATACCATGTTCAGAACAAAATTCTTCAAATGGTGCATCATACTCACCACCTCTGTCACTCCTCACTATCTTAATAGTTCTGCCAAGTTGATTTTCAACCTCAAGCTTATATTGCCTAAAAGCTTCTACGGCTCCATCTTTACTTCTCAATAAGTAAACATAGAAATATCGAGTGCAATCATCAATAAAAGTAATAAAATACTTCTTACCTCCTCTAGTTTGAACAAACTTTAAATCATAGATATATGTGTGAATTAAATTTAGAGGTTCAGTACTTCTTTCAACTTTATTAAATGATGCTTTAGTGAGTTTTGTCTCAACACAAATCTCACATTTATGATTAGGATCAAATTCTAAGTTTGGAAAACATTCTAAAGCAACAAGTCTATGCAAAGAATTAAAATTAACTTGTCCAAATCTATCATGCCATAAAAAAGAAGACTCAGCAACATAAACAGAAGATGTGTTCTTTTTATTAAAAGCCAAATTAGGTACAACAGTTATTACATTGAGCTTAAAAAGCCCATCACTCATGTATCCTCGCCCCACATACATTCCACTCTTGGAGAATACAACTTTATCAGATTCAAAGACTAATTAAACCCATTCTTGATCAACAATAACCTAGAAATCAAATTCTTGCGAATTTTTGGCACATGGAGTACATTGTTAAGAGTGAGTTCTTTCCCTGAGGTCATTTTTAGCACAATCTTTCCTTGTCCTTCTGTAGTTGAAGTTGAGGAGTTTCTCATAAAAAGTTGTTCCCCACTTTCCACCACTTTGTATGTTGTGAACATCTTTTTATCTGCACAGATATGGTGGGTTGCTCCAGTATCCACCCATCATTCCTTGGGATTGCCACCAAATTTGCTTCAGAGACTACTGCAACAAGATTGATATATGCTACTCCATCGAAAAGATAAAAATCCTCAGCTATGTTGGCTTGTGCTGGCTTTTTGCTCGAATTTCCTCCGTCTTTGCGAATGACAATCCTTAGCACGATGTCCATCTTTGCCGCACACAAAACACTTGGCCTTGAATCTCTTGTTGAACCCGTTGTTGATCCCTTTGTTGATCTTACTAGTGGATCCTTGTTTGGGACCATTACCATCATGCTTCCATTTCTTGTTGTTGAACTTTGATCTATGTTTATGTTCCACAACATTTGCTTTAGCCTGCATGACATGGTTTCCTGACTTCTTGTCGGAACCACGGTTGTCCTCCTTAATTCTGCATCGCACAATTAGTTCCTCCAATTTCATCTCCTTGCGCTAATGCTTTAGATAATTCTTGAATTCTTTCCAAGATGGTGGCAATTTTTCAATGATTGCTGCTACTTGGAAAGATTCACTGAGAACCATTCATTCCGCATGTATGTCATGGAGAATTAATTGGAGATCATGAACTTGGCTAATAACCGTCTTGGAATCCATCATTTTAAAATCCAGAAAACGGCCGACAACAAATTTCTTTGTATCGGCGTCCTCTGTCTTATATTTATGATCTAGTGATTCCCACAGTTCTTTAGCAGTGCTTTTGACACTATACACATTGTACAGTGTATTGTCTAACCCATTGAGGATATAATTCTGACACAGAAAATCACCATGTTTCCATGCATCAACTGCAGTAACCACTTGCCGATCAGCTTCTCCCTCGTTCAGTGCAGGTGCATTTTCATGAGTGAAGCGAGCCAAATTCAATGTCGTAAGATAAAATATCATTTTTTGTTGCGATCTTTTAAAATCATTGCCATTGAATTTTTCTGGCTTCTCTCCATGATTTACCGGTACTGCTGGAGTCATCACTGGTACAACGCATGTGGGGGTCGCAGTAATAACAGTCTCAGTACTGTTTATTTCTATTGTCATAATTCTGACAAAATAAAAAATACCCCAATCACAAAATTATATACAAAAGAATTTACACACAAAATAAACAGAATAATATTTTGTAACAAAATTTCAATGATAAACAGTATATTACTACTATGTTATCAAAAAAATTCATTTAGTATATTACTACTATTTAATTTTCCAAAACAAAATATTTGTCTGTCTATCGCATAAATAAATAAAAATAAGAAATCTACTTTAAGATTGTTATACCCATAGAGGTATGTGTGTGTATGTAAATTAAATGTATAAATTAAAATAAACAATAAAATAAAATAATTCAAAAAATAATTATATAAATCATTTCTCGAATTAAATTCTTACAGAAATAATGTCAAGGCTTGTGTTAGACACAATCTCTTTAAAGTAGATTTTGCCCTCGCTCCGGTGCTTCGAGATATAACCGGCGTCTAGTTCCCAGGATGCAACGACTAACACTTGATTTTACAGCACTATAAAATCAAGTCTGGCGAACCAAACAATGTTGTAACTCTTTCTCTTTCTTTCCCTAAAAAATAATGTAGAAACAGATGCAAGAGCAACAGATAACGACAGAAGAAGAAAGGAAGAAGTTTGAAAATTTTTGGATGCAAAATGAATGCTAGAGAAGACTTTATATAGGTAGATTGGTGGCTATTCGAACAAGTACCATACAGATATAAATCTGTTCGTACAGATTGAACAGGTTCGGTTTTGAATTTCAACAGGTAGAAAACGTGTTCGGATTGAGGGCTCTGTTTGGGTGAGAAAAAATAAACTAGACAGATTTAATTTGAATTTTGAAAGCGAAATTCAAAATTAAATAAATAAAATACAAATATTTTGGCCCAAAAAGATAAGTATTGGGTCGAATAAGCCCAACCCAACCTCACACTCGCGCCTAGGCCACCCGACCGACCGGAAGGACGGCGGCTCACGTTTTAAATTTTGGATCCAATGGGTCTAGCCCACTTCACCCATAATCTCACCCTTCCACAAACTTGGTATCTCTTGGGGCCCATCCCAAGTATCCCAAACTAAGGTTTATAAACCTAAACAATTCCTCAAGCCTTTCTAATGTGGGACAAACACATTTCACAAATGTGTAGTAAACCCACCAAAATACATTTCCATGAACCCGAAAATGCGCGTCAAGTTCTCATTCATCCGAAAATGGTTTTGAGCAACCAAATATACGGTTTTATTCATTACGCGGCATTAAACATGAATCCAATAAAAAACATTAAAAATAACGCTCGAGTCCCACCTTAATTAATGCTCAAAATTAGCAAAAAATAAGGATTTTTCAAAACCATTTTCCAACATAAATTACAAATACACCCCTTGTCATAATTTTTTATTTAACATAATTAACTAAAACAAAGAAATTTATAATTGATTTTCTATACAATAATAAAATTACCTAAATTATTAATTGAAACATACTTCTAACATCATTAAAAACTGTTAACTGACTTCATGATTTATTAATAAAAGGGACGATTTGTTATGAAATTAGAAATCTCAAGGGGTGGAAAGTAGTTTCCAAAACTATAGGGAATAATTCGTATTTTAATTAAATCTCAAGGGATATGTTTGTAATTTACCCTTTGTTTTAATTTGTATTTCATTTTACTTGATTTGATCCAAGAAGGCAAGCAGAATCATCATTCATCATTATGCTAAATTATTCATGCAATGATCATCTGAATGAAATTGAAATGAGAATCAAAATATGTATACCAATTCATTTAAATATATATATATATATATATATATATATATATATATATATATATATTTATTTATTTTCTTTTTATAGCTCCATGATCTTAAATCCTTATTAGTATAAGGACACCAAAATAAAATTTGGTACTCAACACCTGTCATAGTACCCTATTTTTTTTCAAATAAGGGAACACCATGCAACAAGCCTCCATTTAGTTTAGTTTTTGAAAAGAGTTTTAAATTTTGAATTTTGAGTTATATTTTAAAAGATAAGTTATTGAATAGAATTTTAAAAATTGAAAATTTATTTAGGTTTGAATTTTGAAAATAATTTGGAGATTATTTGTAATTTTTTTTTTATTTTTGTAATTAAATAGATGAGTGTGAGAGAAAATTTAATTGATTGATCTATAGAATGTGAGAAAATAAAAAAGACGAGAGGAAAGAGGAGAGAGGAGAAGTGATTGATTGATTTATTAATAAAATAAAATAAAAAAGGAGAGAGGAGAGAGAAAAAACAAATTTTAAAAGAATTTTGAAAATTTGTTAACCCAATATGTTTTTTGATTTTTTTTAATCTAAATGTTAATTTAAAAACTAAACCAAACACTACATATGTTTTCATGCCAACGGGCGCTGATTGAGTTGGTAAGGATCAGACTCTTCGCCTTCAAAACTTAGGTTCGATTCTCGCGGTCAATATTCTTTCTTAGTATATGTAGACACCCCATTTTTGACTGTCCTCAAGACTTGGTTGTGCTTGTAGGTACATCCAGACACAAGTTCGATTGCTCGTCGGGCATTCAACTTTCGCGACGGAACGTCACAAGTTCGAGCTTTCCAGACCCTGTATCCTTTCTGCCCCATTCTTGGACCATGACTTGGTCCTTTCAGCATATTTCTCTTGGTGTATTGCCGGCCATGGTATGGCACTGTCGGCCATGGATTTGTTTCTGCCGGCCATTGAGTGAGCCTACCGGCCATCAATGAACCACTGACGGCCATCACTGATGGTCGGCAGAACCCCTGTCTCAGCTGGTTTTACTCCAGATATTTTGAGCCAGCTGGAATCCTTTTATCTGCCCTCTATACACGTGTATGGAGGGATGGAGCTCTTGCCAAGCTTCTTGAAGAAGCTTTGCATTGCTTTTCTCCTATATAAGGAGAGAGCCTCTCTTCTTAGTAGAGGTTCAACTCTTTGAAGAAGAAATATCCCTCTCTCTCTATATATTGTTGTCCATTTGTGCTTTGAAGTCCATTTTCCTTGCACTTTTACACTACAACACTTAGAGATACACCACCACCTTTGAGTTGAGGTTCTTGGGAGGACTTCTTGAGCTCTGAAAGTGAGTTTTTGGCCCCTGAAGTTGCTGGTCTCGAAGTGGTTCTTCAAGGGTAAGTCTCTTTCCTTTTTTAGCACTTTCTTGTACCTCATTTTGGCCATCCTTGCATTTTGATTTAGGCCTTGCTTTTAACTGAAAAAATCCTTGTTTTTAAGTGCTTTTGGTGGTTGTTTAAGGTCTTTTGGCTGTTGATGGTCTTCAACCCTCTTGTTGGCCTTGTTTGGCCTTGTTTTGAGCCATGCCTTAAGGCCTCCGAGCTAGCCTTGGTTTGACCTTCTAACCACTGAAATCCAGTGGATTTTCAGTGGTAGGAATGAGGTTTTGAGGCCTCAAATCAAAGGGGGTGGCCCCCTCTCTTTGTGTTCTTGTTTGCTTCCTTTTTGGCCTTCCAAAGGAGCATGCCTCTATGTATTTTTGAGACTTGGTTCAGACCATTTTTTGTGACTTTTAGGACCTGTCTTAAGTCTTTCCATGGCTGGTTTGATCATATTTTGCATGCATCTTGTATGTGTAGTGTAATCCCATTCATTGCCTTACAAAGTAGCATGTTTTTCTTGCATGTGTTGGCTCAATTTTAGTAGGTTTTTGGTGATGTTTTACCATGCCTTAGATCTTTTTTGGGTTGGTTTTGTCACTCCATGCATGCATCTTACACTTGTAGTGTAAATCCCTTAAACCAACTTCACATGCTTCATGCTTTGACATGTCATTCTAGCTTATGTTGAGCCCATTTCAGCATGTTTTTGGTGATGTTTTTCCATGTCATGACTCTGTCTAAAGTGAGTTTGGTCATCCTTTGCATGCTCCATATACTTGTAGAACAAATCTTGCTTACAAGCTTCATGTGCATGATGTTTGGACTCATCATCCTAGCATGTTTTGGCTTTGCTCCAGCATGATTTTGTCCTTGTTTTAGGCTGTACTAGGACTGTTTTGGGCTGCCATGGCCATATCACTCATGCTTTGTATAGCTATAGTGTAAATGCTTAGGCTAGTCTTGGGTTTTGAGGCCCCTACCATGCCATACCTGTGATGTTTGCATGCTTTGCCATCATTCTAAGTGCTATTTTAGTCCATGAAATGTAGCCATACACTTGCATTTGCCATGCTTTTAATGCCTTGGAGCCTTGGCTCTTTATGCCTCAAGAATGAACTGCATGCCATTAAGCCTAAGCCCTTGGCTCATCATTTCAGTGCATTTTTGGTCTTGTTATACCATGTTGGAACTCTGTTTTATGCTGTCCAAGTTGTGCCATGTTTGGTTTCAATAGGTGTGGTGCATTGCCTCTTTTATAGCCTTGCATGCTCCTTGTTTTTGGACTTGTGTTCTAGCTCGTGTTGGCTAGCTTCGAGCTTGTTTTTTGGTCTTGTTTGGACCTGCCTTGGGACTATTTTAGGTCCCCTTGGCCCTTTGGGGCTTGCTTTGTATGGCCATGGCTTAAGTCCCTTTACTTATTTTGAGCTTTGAGCATCCTAACATGCCATACTTGCATTGTTGAGTTGATTTGGCACCAATTTGCATGAGATTTTAGAGCTTAGGGTGCTGTCACATATCCATGCTTATTACTCTTTAAGTGTCCTTAAGAGTTGCTTCATTGTGTCTTAATCCTTGAGCCAATTGGCATGCATGTTTGTCTCGCCATTTTATGTTTTTCATACCATCATTCCAACACTTTTGGCCACTGAGTTGGACCTATTTGAGAGCTGTCCATTTTAGTGTAAGTCCATCTCCCTTGCATGTTGTTGCATGCTTGTCTTGCATATTGTTCTATGTTTGCTCCATCTTTGCATGTTGTCGCATGCTAGTTCCATTACATGTTGTTGGATGTTTATTACACTGCATTTTGCATGCTTAAGTCATATTGCATGATTGTATGTTTAAGTTAGGATTGTGTATGCCATCCTTGCATTGCATTGTTGTTTGGATTAAGTGTTAATCCGAGCACGAGAAATGAGGAACGTTTCATACTTCAAGTGATGAAACGTGTCTCAATTCTCGGTCGCCGACGCTCTTGATTATCCATGATAGAGTTCTAGGCACTTATGTGTTTATTTGTGCATTCATTTCATATTGATTTGCACAAGTTTGATCTTTGGCCATCATGCATCGAGATGCGTGATTGATGGTCTTAGATCCAATTATGCCTCTCCCTTGATGTTTCGAGGTGATATGGGGTGGCATAGTGCGTACATATCCTTGGGAGACCCTCCATTTTCTCTATTTTGTGCTCTGCTGCAGCTTGGTGTCCTAGCACATTAGTGGCCGGCAGTGCCCTACAAATAGCCGACACCTCTTCATCCTTGGCCAGCAGGTGGTCGGTAGTGGCTTCAAATGGCCGGCAGGCCACTGATGCACTCCCCCAGACTGGTTTTTGGTAAGGTTCAGCAGGAATTCCTTGAGGACACCCTGTAGACAGAGCCTCCAAGAGAGCAACCGGAAGGTGTGTCAAGGCGAGAAACCGAGCGCGAGCATACATACCCTTTCACTTATGTGAATAGAGCTGGAGCAGCTTTATTTATTACTTTTCATTTGTAGTTAATTAATTTGTTAATTAATTAAGTTTTGTAATAATTAGTTGTAGCTAGTTATTCATTCGGTTATGTAATAATTAATTAGCTTGTTAGTTAGTTAATTAGTTGGCATGTATTATTTATTCGGACCCTCCGTCGAGAGGGCCAATCTTGTAATAAGCGTGCGTGCGTGTGTGCATGTCTTCCAACCTCCATTTCTTTCTCCCTTTTACTTACCTGCTTTCGTTGGTTAGTTTTAGGTCATTGTGGAGAAGTGGTTTGGAAATACTCTTCAGATCCTGGGAGACGCTAGTGATCCTCAGCTAGTCACCTGAAAAGATACAAACATTCCGGTTGGGGGTGCCGAAATTAGCACTCCGACGGACAAGTTAGTTCAGACACTCAGGATAGCTTGTTTACTAAGTTAAGTGAAGTGATTCTTACATACCTTTCTATACTCGTTGTTCCTGTATTTATACCTGTTCTTTTTGATCCTCGGGGCCAGGGGCTACTTTTTAATCATTGTCCTTTCTTTAATTCGGTCCTAAGGACTTACACTTATTCGGCACATATATTATATTCGGCTCCCCACTCTCGTAGGATATAGCCGATTAATATCAGTCTTCCAATGGTACGCACCTTCTGATTTTTCTATATATTCGGCCCCCACAATTGCCCCCCGAACTCCCCATTGACGGAAGTTAATCGGCGTGTTTGGTCTTGAATTGGAAAAGTTAAAATAGGTTAGGCGGCTTCACGTACCCCAATATAGATGTCAGGATGCGCACACCTTTTCGTTCATCATTACGCCTTCTTGCCTCAATCGTGCGTCTCGCATTTATTGTGATTTGAAATTTCAGTCCTTTCGAATGCACAGTTCGTCGAGTATTCGAGACTCTTGGACCGCCAACGGATATCCCTTATTTGACTCGCACTTTTTGCAACTCTTCTCCATCTACCCTCGTCTCCCTTGCTCCTCGTAAGTCTTCTTCTCTTTTCTTTGCAATCCTACTTTTTGTTTATTATTTTCATTTTGGTGAACCCTTTATTCCCCGTGAAAATGGCCAAACACTTGAAAGACCTCCTTTCTGAGGGTTGTGTCTCCGGATTCTGGCGACACTTTTCCATCCCCGACGATGTTCATCTATCTCTAGTGACGGACAACACTCTAGATATGGAGAGAGAGGATCAAAATTCAATCGTCTTTCCTCTTCTATCCATTGCAGAGGGCGGGGTCCGTTTTCCCCTACATCCATTCCTTAGGGCCGTCCTCCGCTATTGGGGTCTGATTCCTTCTCAGCCCAACGTGAACTTTTTTTGAATTGTAATGGGGATCGTAGAGTTGAACCGGCACCTCAAGATCGATCTTGGGATTCCGGCCATTCGGCACTGCTATGCTTTAGCCAAATCTTCCGGTCGGCTTGGGCGGTACTTTCTTAGGGCCAAGGATACTGATCATCATTCGGTAACCATGCTCGCCAGTTCTGGCAAGCGTGTGGATGACGTAATGGTCAATATCCGAGGGAACTGGGAATTTGCCAAAGGCGAGGGTCGCCTAAACCCTATTCCCAGACGGAGGGGTGAACCAGGTTGCCGTGTGTCTCCTTGTGTTTACTGAACTTTTCTTTTACTCGGCCTTCCCTCTGTGTTTAACCCTTTGTCTTTGCAGGCAGTAATTTGAAGAAGATTCTGGTTTCTACTGACGACGCGGTCCTTGGGCAGGTTGCGACTGCACTCGGATACTTCGGCCGTCCAAACTTACAGAAGCAAGGGAGAGCGGCCCACATACTTCTTCGATACGAGCCTACTTACACTACTTTTTCGGTCGCTGACAATATTCCAATTCCATCCGGCGATCAACAGCTTGCAGTTCTTATCTTCCCTAGCTTCAAGAGTCTCAGGCAAGTTGGTCTCGAAGCTTCTGACTCGGGGCAAGACGTCGAGCCGGTGGTAGAGGTAGTCGCCGAACCAGACGGAGAGTTCGCTGAGGAGGCCGAAGAGGTTGACGAGGCCCTAAACTCGGCGTTTGAGGCAGCCAGACGTAGTCAGCCTACCTCGCCATCCACTTCGGGTCGGGCGGAGTTTTCTTCTGGAGATGTTTTGGAGGTTTGGGAGACCTACCCGGCGATTTTTTTGAAGGTATGGCTGGGGAAAGCCTTACGCAGATGGCTCGAAAGAAAAACGCCGAGCGTATGGCCGCCCGGAAAAAGGCCGAGGCTGCCCGTTCTGGACCTGCCTTGGTTGAGTCTTTCGAACCCGTTATTGAAGAGCCGGCTAAGATTGTTGCGGCCGAAACGGCGAAAGAGGTTGAACAACTGGTCATTGATGAATGGTTGATTCCGGAAGAGCGGGGCAAGAAGCGTAGCGCCGAGGGAGAGGCCGGTTCAGAGAGATAGTCTTACCGACAAAAGGCCTCGCTTAGAAGAATCGGACGTGGTTGTTCCTTTTATTGTTCAGCCAAAGATCAGAGACACGCCGATTCCCTCTAACGCATCCATCATTACCGACCCGGCGGTAGCCTTGAGCCTGGCGGCGTCAGTCTCCCTACCAGCTGATAAGGCATCCTTTCATGCCATGCCGGATTTGGTGGCCATAGCCCAATCTGCGCAGTCGGCCCTTTTGGTAGGTGAACTTTGACTTGTTTTGATTTTGGTTGCCTATGGCATCTAACGATCCCAACTCGTTTCGTAGACAGTCGGCAGGATCGCCGACTTGGGCCGCCGCCTACACGATGCCCTTGAGAGGATTGACCGTTTGCAGTCAGGAGTGGTCGATCAAAAGAGCAGGGCCAAGTTCGAGATGATGAGAGCCGCTATGGAGACTGCGCGAGCCGAAGCCGAAGTGGAAAGGGCTCGGGCTGCCGATTAGCTCCGTTCTGATGCCGAAGATAGGTCGAACGCGAGCAAAGAATCGCTTAGGCTAGCCGAGGAGGCGCTTAACAAGATGGAGACTGAGTTAGCAGAGTTGAAGGCGGCCAAGGAAAAGGCAGAATCTGAGGTTTATGCCGCATTCGAAGCAGAAAAAGGCGCCGCCTTCAAAGAATACGTAGATGAAGTCCCCAAGTTTGAGAATCGGGGGTTCAAACACGGGTGGCTCAAGGCCCTTGATGCCGCTGGGGTTACGTTGGCCTTGCCAATTCCTTATGAGCAGGTGGACGTTGAGCCACTTGAGTCATTTGAATTTTATGAAATGCTTTCCCTTTTAATGTATGTTTTTGTTTTTAGGACTTTTGTTGGTTCCGAGTAGTTTTCATGTATAAATTGGCTACTGTCTGCGCTCAATTTATTAATGAAAATTATCTTCTTCTTTCACTACTAATGCGCAGTTTGTGATGATATGTTGGTGTAGAATTTTTGCCTTTCACTACTTTAGATAGAATGATTACTCTGTTGAGCTTTCTATGATTGAATATCATGGCAATCTTATCATTCGTATGCCGAATAGTTCGTTGGTATTATGCTGAAACGATTAATAGGCCGGCTGGGGCACTTAATCCGGGTAGATTGATTAATCTGCCCTTGCCCCAGGCGGTGCATGATCATTCGGGCGCCGGAGGAGGCGAACTTAGGAGTTTTGTGGTCGATTCATGGGCCGGCTGGGGCACTTAAGCCGAATATATTGATAAATCTATCACGCCCTTGCCCCAGGCGGTGCATGATCATTCTGAAGTCGATTCATGAGCCGACTGGGGCACTTAAGCCGAATAGATTGATTAATCTGCCCTTGCCCCAGGCGGTGCATGATCATTCGGGCGACGGCGAAGACGAACTTAGGAGTTTTGTTGTCGATTCATGAGCCGGCTGGGGCACTTAAGCCGAATATATTGATAAATCTATCACGCCCTTGCCCCAGGCGGTGCATGATCATTCTGAAGTCGATTCATGAGTCGGCTGGGGCACTTAAGCCGAATAGATTGATTAATCTGCCCTTGCCCCAGTCGGTGCATGATCATTCGGGCGCCGGAAGAGACGAACTTAGGAGTTTTGTTGTCGATTCATAAGCCGGTTGGGGCACGTAAGCGAATATAATATATGATAAATCTATCACGCCCTTGCCCCAGGCAGTGCATGATCATTCTGAAGTCGATTCATGAGCCGGCTGGGGCACTTAAGCCGAATAGATTGATAAATCTATCACAACCACCTTGCCCCCAGGCGGTGCATGATCATTCTGAAGTCGATTCATGAGCCGGCTGGGGCACTTAAGCCGAATAGATTGATTAATCTGCCCTTGCCCTAGGCGGTGCATGATCATTCTGAAGTCGATTCATGAGCCGGCTGGGGCACTTAAGCCGATAGATTGATTAATCTGCCCTTCCCCAGGCGGTGCATGATCATTCGGGCGCCGGAAGAGACGAACTTAGGAGTTTTGTTGTCGATTCATAAGCCGGCTGGGGCACTTAAGCCGAATATATTGATAAATCTATCACGCCCTTGCCCTAGGCGGTGCATGATCATTCTTAAGTTGATTCATGAGCTGGCTGGGGCACTTAAGCTGAATAGATTGATAAATCTGTCACGCCCTTGCCCCAGGCGATGCATGATCATTCTGAAGTCGATTCATGAGCCGGCTGGGGCACTTAAGCCGAATAGATTGATTAATCTGCCCTTGCCCCAGGCGGTGCATGATCATTCGGGGCACCGGCAGAGACGAACTTAGGAGTTTTGTTGTCGATTCATGAGCCGGCTGGGCATTAAGCCGAATATATTGATAAATCTATCACGACCCCTTGCCCCAGGCGGTGCATGATCATTCTAGTCGATTCATGAGCCGGCTGGGGCACTTAAGCCGAATAGATTGATTAATCTGCCTTACCTACCCCAGCGGTGCATGATCATTCGGGCGCCGGAAGAGACGAACTTAGGAGTTTTGTTGTCGATTCATGAGCCAGCTGGGGCACTTAAGCAGAATATATTGATAAATCTATCACGCCCTTGCCCCAGGCGGTGCATGATCATTCGGGCGCCGGCGGGTCTATCCAGTCGGCACCGGGCGATTAAGGTTTTCACAATTAATGAAATTGCCTCGAGGGTGCTGCCTCTGTAAATGATAAATGATTAAGGGTACAACTTTTAGGAATACAGTAAACAACTGACTCCAACTTTTGAAGGTATCGTGTGAATGTCGAACAGACTCTTCTTTAACAGCAGAGGGGAAGCGAGGACGCTAGCTGAGCTGGGTGGAGACATGCATCGAGGTGGTGACCCTTCGCGCACAGGGGGTAGGAGTTCCAGGGATCGAGAGAGGCGTCAGTCTCCTCGACGTCGAAGCAGGTCGCCCAAGCGGGACAAGCAGTCGCAGGGCAGATCTTTTTAACCTCGAGTCGAGAGGGGATCTGACTCCAATCTGTGCCCATTGAGCTTTGCGGTATTTGTGGGGAATAGACCCATGACAGAGGCGAACTCGATCGTTCGAGACCCAAATGTAGCGGTCGAGTTTGCTCGACAAATTTTTCCTCCTGAGGTTCAACAATCGATGGTAGGTCGTCAGGACTACGAAGTATTTCGCGAAGGCATTCACGGAGCGGTGAAGGGGCTTACACTGCCTATGAAATTGGCATGCGGTTGCGTACTGCCCCCGAGAAATGAAGAAGAAAGGAACGTATTCGAAGTTTGGAGGCTCGCGCGGAGACGACTGAGCGTGAGTTAAGGAAGACCAAGGCGGCCCAGGCACAACCCGCCGGGCACGGAAACCCAATTGTGGAAGAAAGGGTTACCAGTTGGCTCATCAGTTCTGCGCTTGCCGATCGTGAGACGGCGAGTATGTTCGCAATGGAGAACGCGAAGGGGAGGGCCTATGAGAAAGGTTTCCATGAAGGCTGAAAAGTTGGAATCGAAAAGACCAAGGAAAAACTTGCCGAAGAAGTTTGCCGATGTGAAAATCGTGGATTTAGGCACGGTTGGATCAAGGCATCTCAAGCCGCAGAAGCTCTTCGAGCGTCGAGCATTGATTCGGCATCGCCACTCTACCATAGTAAACATTTTCCGTTTTCTGCTTTTAAAGTCGAGAAGAGTGAGGATGAGGGTGACGTCGTATAAGTATACTTATTGTAAGGTTGAAACGCAGATCGCATTCAAAACTATGTAATATGTTGCTTGTTTTATTGAATAAAAAACGTTCTATGATAAATATTTTGTTGCAGTTCGTATTTGGTATGTATGCATTTCGTTTTATTGTATATGTTTGAATGAATGTATAAACGTTGATCGGCAGGGTCGACCCATACGTGATAGCCGTTTATTCCTGAATGAGGCTATTGTAACCTGAGGAAGCTAAAAGCCAGTGGGTAGAGTGGCTGCGGCAAAGTCAACTCAGCTCGGGGCCTAGATTTTTGGCCAGTGCACGTGCTTCAAAAAGTTGTTTGGATAACTACACCGTGGCGAATGTCAACCGACGTTTTTCTCATGGAGTTTAGTGTTAGTGAAATTGCCTCGGATTGGGGCCTCGAGATCATTGCCAGTATTGAAAATAAAAGGAGTGGGCGCTTCGCGCAGATAAACAATCACTTATGTGAGGTGGGATAAGTGGGGATGTTAGTTAGAGAGACTGGAGTTCAGCCGAACTTGGTGTTGCCATGGAGCGCGGCAGAGGACCCATCCGTATGGGAAGTAGGGCGTCCAAAAGTTGGCATAAATCTTCAAGTCGTCGAAACAAATCACCCCGAAAGGAAAGGCAACGACCGTTGGGTTTATCCTTCCTTGTCCTGGATCTTTGCCTTGACATTGTCAATGGTATCAGGGGAGGACTTGGGCACAGTTGGCTCAAGGCATTGCAAACCACGGAGGACTTTGGGGTGACGGGAGTTGATTCGGCGCTGCCGCTTTACCAATGCGTCTTCTCCCCTTTTTAGCTTTTGAGATTGGAAATGGGTATTGTAATGCTCAAATGCAAGTTGCGTTTAAGTAACAACTGTCTGATTAAATAAAAATTGTAATGCCAAATGCGGGTTGTGTTTATGTAACAACTGTTTGATCGAATAAAAAGCTTTATTTCAAACATTTGCGTCTTATTCTGAATTTTTTATATGCTTAGTTGAGCACCTTATTTGCGTCTTGCTCTGAATTTTTTATATGCTTAGTTAAACACCTTATTTCGGATGTTGGCGAGTTTTGTTTTGTTCGTGCCAAAGGGTACTCCGAATCCGGAGGCTAAATCGGCCTTAAGGTGACATGCACCAAAGGGGGCTCCGAATCCGGAGACTTAATTGGCACTAAAGTGTCATGCACCAAAGGGGGCTCCGAATCTGGAGACTTAATCGGCCCTAAGGTGACATGCACCAAAGGGGGCTCCGAATCCGGAGACTTAATGTGGCCAATCGTGATATCCACGAAGGGCGCTCCGAATCCGGAGACTTAATGTGGCCAATCGTGATATCCACGAAGGGCGCTCCGAATCCGGAGGCTTAATTGGCCCTAAGGTGTCATGCACCAAAGGGGGCTCCGAATCCGGAGACTTAATGTGGCCAATCGTGATATCCACGAAGGGCGCTCTGAATCGGGAGGCTTAATCGGCCCTAAGGTGTCATGCACCAAAGGGGGCTCCGAATCCGGAGACTTAATCGGCCCTAAGGTGTCATGCACCAAAGGGGCTCCGAATCCGGAGACTTAATCGGCACTAAAGTGTCATGCACCCAAGGGGCCCCCGAATCCGGAGACTTAATCGGCCCTAAAGTGACATGCACCAAAGGGGGCTCTGAATCCGAAGACTTAATGTGGCCAATCGTGATATCCACGAAGGGCGCTTCGAATCCGGAGGCTTAATCGGCCCTAAGGTGTCATGCACCAAAGGGGGCTCCGAATCCGGAGACTTAATGTGGCCGATCGTGATATCCATAAAGGGCGCTCTTAATCCGGAGGCTTAATCGGCCCTAAGGTGTCATGCACCAACGGGGGCTCCGAATCCGAAGACTTAATCGGCCCTAAGGTGACATGCACCAAAGGGGGCTCCGAATCGTCGTCATGACGAGCGTTTCAATGGGGTTTGTGAAATGAATTGAGCGACGAAGAAAAATGGTTTGCATTGCGAAGTGATATATATACAAGTATCAAAGCCCACAGGTCGGGTCAGTGATAGGGTTTTCATAAAATCTCTGCTTGTGCGATTGGGGGAGCCACAGATCTCTTCAATGCCATGGGCTGTCGGGAAGCGCACAAGCTGATGATAAGTGCTGGGAAATGGCCTTCATAATATGTATCCAGGTTCGCCCCATGATGACATTATACGGCGAAGGGAGCTTTACGACTAGAATTCTACTTCGACCGTTCTGGAGCCCGCTCGAACAGGTAGTATGATCTTCCCTAACGGGTATTCAAGATTCATATTAAAGCCGAACAATGGGTGAGGCGCCGGAGACAGATCTGACTCGTTGAGGCCGAGTTTCATGAAAGTTTGGTAATACATAACCTCTGAAGTACTCCCCGGGTCTATGAGAATGCGTTCAATGATAAACCGATTTATGCGTAATTTAATGACCAACGGATCAATGTGGGAAGCTGTTGTGCCGCTAAGATCGGAGTCATTGAAAGTAATTGTCGGAGCTTCTTTGGGCCATTCAGTCGGAATACGTTGCTTTTGGGGGATTGGATGTGATTGAATTGTGTGCACGGTTGGGGGTGTAGGCAGGCTATAGATCATATGGATCACGCCAAGTGGAGGTGAGTCCTGCCTCAAGGCTAGTGCCTTGGTTGGCTTTCCCTTTCTCACAAACTGTTGCAGTCGGCCGTCTTGCACCAGTTCTTCCAGGTGATCTTTTAATGCGTAACAACTCTCTATTTCGTGGCCGTGATCTTTGTGATATTCGCACCGCCTATCCCTTCTTCGCGTGTCGGGCGGCCCCACCATCTTTGACGGCCATTTGAAGAATGGAAGGTGTTGGACTTTGGTCATTATTGCAGCAATTGGTTCTGACAACTTTGTGTACTTCTTGTCGGCACGCCTCGAACGCCTGCTGTCGACTTGCAGTTGTTCATTCGTTCGGTGAGAGCATTGATCGCTTGATCGGCGAGTATCTCGCCTTTTGTCTCGTTTAGCGCGTTGCCGAGGCTCTGGGCTAGGAGGTGGCACGGAACTTATTGGTTGAGCAATTTCAGGGGGGGCCGTTTTGTTGGACATTTGGCCGACTTTTATTCTCAAGGCATCATCTTCCACTTTGCAATACTCTTCAACTTTCTTCACCAACGCCCAGACTGTTTTGGGGGTCTTTTGGTCAGGGAACTGCGAAGAGGACTGTCAGGATGTAGTCCCATTTTGAAGGCGGTGATGGCCATGGAGTCATTGCAAGCGTCGTCGACGAGGTTGAAGCACTCCCAATAGCGCGCCGAATACGCTCTGAGCGTTTCTCCTGACTGAATCTGCATAGCCCAGAGAGAGTCGGCCTGTTTCGGCTGTACCTAGTTGGTGATAAACCTGGCCCTGAAGGATTTCTGTAATTGATGGAAGCTTTTGATCGAGGCCGGCTCCAGCTTGTAATACCACCTGACAGCTAATGGCCCCAGGCTGCTGGGGAATATTCGGCACATGAGGGCTTCGTTGTCTGCATGCAATGTCATGGCCTACTTGTAGTGACGGATATGATCAGTGGGGTCTGATTTTCCATCGTAAAGAGTGAATGACGGAGCTTTGAACTTCTTGGGCAGGGCTGCCCTTGCAATCTGTCGGACAAAAGGATTATGCTGGTCCTCTTCGTCTGAACTGCTCCTCCTGCGCTTGTTCCTTGTATGTAGACTCTTTTCGGAGGAGCTGGAAGTTTCGGATCGTCCCTTCTTGTTGAGCTCCGTGGGTAATGAGTTGGAGTTGCGATCGGTATCCTTTGGTCGGGCTCGAGGTCGTTGTCCACCGGCCCTCGGAGGTCGTTCGGGATCTTGGCGCATGGCTTCTCTCAATTTTGCGACTTCGAGGGCCAAATCTTGACGGAGACGTTCATTTTCAGCAATCATGTTCTCCAGCCTTTGTTCATTCTACTTTGCTTGTTCCATGATCGCCTGCATTGACTCTTGTGCTGAAGTCGTTGGTGAGTCGAAGTTCAAGGCGCGTCTTATAGCGATGGTTTCTTATCCGAGCATATTTGCTGGAGTGAGGTCATCTCCCTATGCGGTCTCGTCAATGGCTACTGGAGGATCTTTAGTCACGCCTGCTATGGATGTATTTGAGTATTCCCACAGACGGCGCCAATCGTGGAGAAGTGGTTTGGAAATACTCTTCAGATCCTGGGAGACGCTAGCGATCCTCAGCTAGTCACCTGAAAAGATACAAACACTCTGGTCGGGGGTGCCGAAATTAGCACTCCGACAGACAAGTTAGTTCAGACACTCAGGATAGCTTGTTTACTAAGTTAAGTGAAGTGATTCTTACATACCTTTCTATACCCGTTGTTCCTATATTTATACTTGTTTTTTTTGATCCTCGGGGCCAGGGCCTACTTTTTAATCATTGTCCTTTCTTTTGTTCGGCCCTAAGGACTTACACTTATTCGGCACATATATATATATTTGGCTCCCCACTCTCGTAGGATACAGCCGATTAATATCAGTCTTCCAATGGTACGCACCTTCTGATTTTTCCATATATTTGGCCCCCACAGTCATGTTTCAAATTAGCATACTTATGCTTTGCATGTTTGCATCCACTCATCTGTCTAGCATACTTATGCTTTGCATGCGTGCATTCATTCATCTATATTGCATGCACCGGGCTCGGCGCATCATACTAACTGCATTGTATTTCAATTCCAATTTGAATACATGTATCAATTATAGCATTTCACATGACATCTTAGAATAGCCGAGCCTATTTTAGATGCATTTTTGCATGTGTTGCATTAGCCATCTTAGCATGAATTAGGATCATGCATTGATTACTAACTAGTTCTTTGTTTTGGCTCGGAGTACTAGGTAAGCTTTTATGTTTTAGCATACTGCATGTTTGTTAGTGTTGCCATGAAAGCATGCTTACCATGAGGCTAACTGCTTAAGTGTTTAACTGCCTGAATGCTTGTTGGTGAAGGTTGGATTGCTTGAAATGGAGCAATTCATTGAAATCCGCATTTTAGCCTACTTACGAGTAGCAAACTTCAAACCATTTTCCAAACAAACGGATATGCGATGCTTTGTTCCAAATTAGGCGATCTAGTTTATACTTGTCTTGCTGTGCGCATCACATAGTAATTCTAGCTAATTAACCGGAATAAGAATACATGTGTTTTCAAAAACTAGATATCATGTTTAGTAGTGGCCAATCTTTGATCGGGCGAGCGGGGGTGCTCATAGCTGGCCTTCCCCAATCGTACCCAAGTTCCCGAGCCGAGGCAACTTGGTGATGACGGACATGTGGCCTTAGGCACGAGTCAGGGTTTCCTAAATTCCTCCAAAATAAAATATTTAGGTGGCGACTCTGTATCTAGCAAAGTAGTCCATGTTTGGCACTTCTTTACAAAAATCAATTTTCCAAAACGATTTGCCGGATTTTGATTCTTTGGTGATTTATCAATCTCACATTGCACATTGTGAGATCAGATTAAGAACCGTGACAATTTGAGTCCGAACTGTAGCATGAGGCCCTTGAGGGCGCGTCTACAGTATATTCTTTCTTAGTGGGCGATTTATAAGTCTAATGTAAGTCTTTGACAAGGCCTACGATTTGCCCTAGCCTTTGACTGAGGGGAGCCTTCTCTCACCTGAACTGATATGACAAAATATATATATATATATTTCATTTTTTGAATAGATTTAAAAATTTAATACTAATTTTTTACTTAGAAAGAATTTGAAGAATGTGTAGACATAAATGTTTCAATCCTAACCATTTGAGAACCATCAATTTCGCCGCGGCCTGTATTCGGTATTGGCTTGCTAAACCGTAAATAACATATTGAGTTCTACATGTTTGCTTCATCATCCTTCAATAACTTCTTTTACCTTTGTATGCATCTTAATTACTAGTCTTGGACTAGAGGAGGTTGTTTTGGTCCATGAGATTCACCATGAGTTCTGTTTTAATGATTTAAATTGTTCATTTTGTTTGATAATTCGTTTATTTTATCTACAAAAAAATTAGGTTAATTCAATAATGATATCTTGTACAATTTATTGTTTTCGTCATAAAAAATAAAAATAAAAACGTATGGTTTATTTTTTTTTAAAAGGGTAAATTGCAAACACACCCCCTGAGGTTTACTTAAATTACAAATTAACCCCTGCGGTTCTAAAAATTACATAATAACCCCTAAGGTGTAACACCCCGTATTTTATTACTTGGATAACCTTACTAATATTCATTAATTAAGTCCATTTACAAATAACATTTCATCCTTGGATGAAATGATGGATAATTAAATATATATATATATATTCCCTCTCGTTATACAACAATGACATTTACGTACAAATAAAATGTAACGCCCCACTTTTTATTACTTGAAACCATTACCAGATTCATTAGTTTAATTCAATTTCAGAGATAACATGCAGAAAACTCTTTACATCAACGAGTAAGAATAAATAAAGATTCTCACATCCAAATGCAAATTAAATGCACTTGAGCATAACTAAATCCCGTAGGCTTACATCTTTAAAAGTAAAGAAAGGGTTTAACCCTTTTATATCAATGGCATTTCGCCCACAAATAAAAGGCCCCGTGGCCAACAGGTAAAGAAGATCCATGACCTTGAAACACTTCTCAATGTTCACCTGAAAAAGGATTAGCAACGTGGGATGAACGTAAAGTTCAGTAGGGATCTCAACATGATCCTAAACAATAGCAACTTACAGATAGCTATGATCATGAATGCTTAGTCTCATACTGTATAAATAATGTGACGGTTTATACAGAAATATACGTAGATAAGAAATTTTCTCAAAGTCATTTATTTCATTCAATAACATATGTAATTCACTTTTCTTTCTTCTTGATATTTTTTTCCAAAATTCATATGACTATAACAAATTTCTGAAGAAAAACAATTTCACCATGCCCATTATGTTTTCTCTCACTTTCCAGACTTATACCTAATTTGCCTTTTCAAAACATGTTCACAAGTATTCAAAGTCTTTCACAATTTTTTTTTTCACAATCTCAACAAAATACTTACGTCTGTTTCTAATACACTCATAACTATACAAGTATGCCTTTAATACAAAAGGAAAGCAACAAGCAATCAATAACTATCTGCTTCAACAATTGAGGCAATACGGCCTTCTAGAACAATAACCATCATAACCCATGATATACCCAGATACACTGAGACAATAATGATAAATAAATTCTGTTCAACCTGCCTTAAGCACGGTAAGCCAAGGATACACCTTTCCACAATGAAATGCCAATTTACCAGACACCGGCTGGAAGGTAATGGTACCTCTGTCAAGTTCTCCATGCGCTAGCTGGAAGGTTTTGGTACCTCTCATTCTAAGCGTAGCCAATTCTCCAGGCGCTAGCTGGAAGGTAATGGTACCTCTCATTCTCAGCGTAGTATACGTTACTACTCATCACAACATGACAAAGTACAACCAACACAATTGTAATGCATACACACGAACTATTCAACAAAGTACAACCAACACAAGTGTAATGCATACACACAACTATTCAACACAACAATGTGATCCTCCACCGATGACCAATGACAAAACCTCTAAATGTATGTATTCAACACACATATTATAATAATTCAACTCTCATGAGATTTTAAATCCAACAACAACAATAGTAAAATAAAATATTCATAATCCAACCTCAATCTAATTTATGAAATTCACATATGATTTCATTCTTTCTTTTCAAAAATCCATTCTCTTATTTTCCAAATTAACATACTCCACCCTTTATCCCAATCCATTCTTTTTATTTCTCAAAATTAAATCCATAGATATCAAAGCCACAACCTAACTCAACTCAATATAATCAATCCAAAATAATTCCAAAGCTATAGTTAATTCTCCATTTTAACTATTAACCCATTTACACAACCCATAATAACAATTTACAAACATTATTCAACTTTACCCATTTTTAATTCACCAAGTCAAAACATTAAATTATGGATTTTTCTTCTTTCAACATAAACATGTTAGATTACTCCCCAATTAACCCAAACAACAATCAATTTAACAATCTCATTCCCAAACAACAAACCCTAGGTTCCCTTTCATGACTTTCAAAGAAATCCATAATGGATATGATTTTTATGCAATACAATCTACCACATATCTATCTATAGATGAGATATTGAAAAGGAACAAGAAAAAACCTACCTCAAGATTTGAAGCTAAAAATGAAGACCCAACTTGAAATTCCAATGAAATCGCAAAACAATCGGTAGAAGTCTTGATCTATGCTTGCTCTTCAACATTGTTGAAAGATTTGGGGTGAATCTTGGGTAAATAGAGGAGAAATCAAGAGTTTGGAAGGTTAGGGTTTCGTTTTGGAGGATGAGAGGAGAAGAGAGGGAGAAAAAATAGAGTTTTAGGGCCAAAAAATCACTTTATAATGTTTGTTAGCGACTTGGTCGCTCGAGCGAAGGAAGCTTGGCTCGAGCGAAGGAAGCTTGGCTCGAGCGAGCCTGCTTCCCGTACAGAAACTCAAAATTAAAACAGGTGTAACTCTCTTGTTCGGACTCCGTTTTAGGTCGTTCTTGTGTCCAAATTGAAGCCCCAAAACAAGCTTTCCAATGGTTTTGCCTCACATTCAAATTCAAAGTATGTAAGGAGAAAAAGGGCAAAAGTGAAGGTTGGTCAAAAATGAAAACTCAAACTTGGACTTTTGATCTAATCTTACCTAAATACCTTGTTAAGGCTTCAATTAAGGTTCCAAACATCACCCAAGGGTCCTCAATTATAATATTTAAGGTTCACTTGCCAACCCATCAATACCAAGAGTCCGACAACCATACAAATTTTAAGGTGACAGACACCACTTTACATCAATCCAATGTGAACTAGAATCTAAGTCATTACATAAAAGAGATGCCCTGAGGCTTACAATAAAAGAGATGACACTACTCTTTACAAAAAAAAAATAGCACTCAGCCAAACAACAAATGAAGTAGTACAATCTATCACTACATTTACTTATGAAATGGTAAAAACCATTGTTTGATCTTCAAATCCGAAAAAAAAGCATTCCTTGTACACATGTACAGGCAGGGGGTGAGCAACCACTAGCTCACCAAGCAATTTCATATTAAAACATTAGAAGATATGCGGGTACAAAGACATTCATACATTTACGTAAAATCATATCATGTCAAAACCATATGATTCTATTACATAAACTCTTTAATCCAATTCATTTAATTAACCACAACTAGTTAACTTAAATAAATAAGCATGTCTCAAATGCAACATGACATCTTTTTCAATTCATTCAATTACCCATTTGTCAATTGAATCAAATAATTAAACAATTCATAATGATATCTAACAAAACATTAAATACATTTTATACAATCTTATGAGATGAATGCATATGTCATGTCATGCTCAAAATATTTTTCTCATCTTTTGAAAATCTTGTGCGCAATGCCAATTTAAAAACACATTAATCCAACAATTTCAATAGAATTTCAAGGTAATAAATACGACTCAGGTAATCCCTAGGCTGGTGTCTGCAAGTAGACTATACAAGTACTACCAATTTGTCATTTTTACCAGTATTAACTAGAAGGCTCGACACCTGTAATCTGTCATTTTTACGAGTATTAACTGGAAGGCTCGACACCTATCATCTGCACCACCTTTTAAGACTTACCACCGTATTTACCCCAAAATCATTTCATGAAAACTTGTTTCCCAACATTCCTTTCTCAATGCAAAGTTTTCAAATTAAATTTCAAAGATCATCATTATCAAATGAATTGATATGCCAATGCATTGATTAATAATACAATGCAATATTTCTTTCACTTTCAATACTTCCACACAATATTCCCATTGTGATCAAAATTCTTATTTCTCATTTCAATATAATTTTTCAAGATAAGTATAAATATTTTTATTCCAATTCATCCATGGGACAACATAATTCTCACACTTAGAGTAATCTCAACCATTTAGTCATTTCAAGACTATATCAACATTTTGAACAACAATTTCCAAAACTTCAACAATTCTCATATTCCATGAAAACCATCATTTATATGTAAACAAATAAATAATTTTTCAAACATCATTTATTTTAGCATACAAAATAAATATAACATCTTCAAAGATTGCCAACATCTTTCTTAAAAACCCCAAATTTCTAGGTTTTCTCACCAAACCACTCATCTTCATTTATTGAAAGAAAGTCACCAAAAACATCTCTCTTCAATCCTCACAGTACAAAGCCCTCAATTTCTATTTTAAAAGTAACAAGAAAGTAAACCCACTTTCAAAAAAAAAATTCTCTCATCTTCTTGAATTAACAATCAATTTTCAAAACAAATCAAATGATGATTTCGAAAATCATCTAGATCTTGCAAAAACATATATATAACTCAAAGGAAATCCCTACTTATTAAATACTACCATTTCCATCCTACTATGTCAAAAGTTATGTCATAATCTTAATAACACACTTTTAACCATAACGGATATAACCTTTTAACCAAAACTAATTTAATCCACTAAATTAATAAGTTTATTATATTAAAAAAATTTCAAATTAATAATACCAAACCTAACTTCACATGCCTCATCCCTCAAACATAACTATATTTCAACATAACCATTTTTCATGCCAAGCTATTTAAAGAGGTAATCTTTTTACCAAATTCTCTACCAATAAAAATTTCACAACTTTTTCTAAAATTACTTAACCAACATGATATTTACATCAGAAATTATGAAATATGCCCAATAGTAACATTTTCAAGATTATGAGTTCGAAAGTCCACATTTCACATTTTTATTTTCATAAAAATAAACACAACTTAATCATCAACATATCATCTTTCATAAAATATCATGAATATAACACTTTTAGAGTTTTTAATTCCAAAACAACTCTATAATTCCTACTTAAGTCCATATTTCTCAACATTAATTTATTGGGGAAAGCACCAATAAATCCTAAATTTAGGAATGTTAGCCTATTTAGTCCCGAATGTTTTTTGTTGGACTAATAGGTCCTATTTCTCTAAAAGTTTACTATAGGCCTTTTTATATCAAACATTATTCAACATCACTAACATCAAACATTATTTAAACACCCAACATCAAATTATTCAACATCACCAACATTATTCAAACATTATTCAAAATCACCAACATCAAACATTATTCAACATCACCAACATTATTCAACATTTTTCAACATCACCAACGTCATCAAACATTATTCATCAAACATCAAACATTATTCAACGTCAGGATTATTTATCAAACATCAAACATTATTCATCAAACATCAACACATATTTTCAACCATTAATTATTAGGATTATTCATCAAACATCAAACATTATTCATCAAACATCGGATTTATTTTTAAAAAAATGAAACTAAACATCACAACATTATCATCAAAACACATCAAAATAACGATTAAACGATTTTTTTAATAACGATTAAACATCAAAATAAATGATTAAAAAAACATCAAACATCAACATAACGAATGGCAGTCCCTCTGGTTTATTAATCTATACGAACATCATCTTTCAAAACTAAACCCTAATCTTTTTTCATGATTTACTTGGAGACGCTGCTACTTTTCATTTGATCACCAAAATTACACTTGAAAAAAATCTGTGGGTAATCCAATTTCATTGAAATTAAGGTGTGTTTGGTTTGGATCAATGAAAGAGTAGAATTCAACAACGGATCCAATTGGGCAAAACCTATTAAAGCTGATTACGAATGTGTGTTTCTCAGTCTTTGTATTCTCGGTGTCATATTTACAGTAATTGCCATCACATACCAACCTCCCGATCCATGGGAATCTTCTAGAGCCCACACTAGAGTTTTTACCCAATTCGAAAACGCCACCTTCCAAACCGACACTTCTCTCCTTAACACTGGTGAAGACCTTGCTACTCCCGCCGCCCCACCTCCCAATGCCAACCCTAACGCTGTTGCCGAATCGGTCATTGAGAAATCCGAGCCCAGTTTATATGGTTCCCAATTCTTATTCCAGTTACTAAAGGATGAATCTGGCGATGGATTTCGAACAATAATTTTAATTTTTTTATGATTAAAACATTTTCAATTCTGATGAATCTGATATTCTAATGAATTTAATGATGGATCTCGAGCAATAGTTTCAATTTTTTAAAAATAAATCTGATGTTTGATATTTAATGAATAATGTTTGATGTTTGATGAATAATCATAATATTTAATGGTTGTGTTTGATGTTTGATGAATGTTTGATGTTTGATGGATAATCCTAATGTTTAATGGTTGATGTTTGAAGAATAATTCTGACGTTGATAATGTTTGATATTGGATGAATAATCCTGACGTTACTAATGTTTGATGTTTGATAAATAATCATGATGTTGCTAATGTTTGATGTTTGATGTTTGATGAATAATGTTTGACATAAAAAGGCCTATAGTAAGCTTTTTTGAGAAATAGGACCTATTAGTCCAACAAAAAACCTTCAGGACTAAATGGAGTAACATTTCCCAATATGGGACTTATGAGTAATTTTTCCTAATTTATTTTTCTCAAAAATAAATTCGAAATCAAAGATAAAAGAAAAATTCAACTTTCTATTTCTCAAAATAAATCATCTAATCATAATATGATGTAAATACAATCATACAACTATTAAATTTTATTTTTGGATTTCTTTGCAAAATTATCAACATAAAATGATTTTTCCAAATCAATCTCAAAATGTCAACATTCTTAACATTTCATCATAATTTTTCATCCAAAAATTACCAAACAAAAATCTGAAAATATATCCATATGCAATACCTCTTATAATGATATATTTTCTCAAAATAACCTTAAAATAGCTTTAATGTAAAAATATGAAGAAAGTCCTCACCTCAAATATGAAGAAAAGCAAATCCGAAAAAGTAAACATCGTCCAATTATGAATCCAAGATCACCATTGCGAAGATCACGATGAGCTCTCCAAATTTCATTTACAACACTTTTGTAAAATCTCACTCTAAAGACTCCCATTTCAAGCTTGAAGCTCGAACAAAAATGGTGAACATGGAGAGAGAGAGAGAGAGAGGAGAGAGAGAGAGAGATGGCGTGTGTATATTTTTAATCGACCCACCGAGTGAGCAATCAGCTTTTGAACATTGAACAACTTATAATAGACCCACCACCTTTTCTCTCTCTAACCCAAACACACTCTAAAAATAATTTATCCTTTTTGAAAAAAAAAAAAATCTGTTTTTTCTCCACCACCTTTGAAACCCACTCCACCGATTTGAGCACCAAGATTGAGATGATATTTTCTTCTTCTTTTTTTATTACCTTTGTATGTGTCTCTCTTTTTAGCTCCCTCTGTCCCTCACCTTCACCGAATTATTTTCCACCCAAAACCTTGTCTTCCATTTTACCATTGTGTTCTCTCGTATCCTCCACCATCAAAAATAATAATCATCATCATATATTATTCTACATCCCAAAACCATCATCATGTTGACCATCTTTCTTTTTTTTTTAATCTATCCTCAACCCATCTGACCAAATATCTCATCTCTATTCTAATATATAAACATATATAATTTTTCGCCATATAGTACACACAATAAAATCAACTATTAAATATTTATTATAATCCTACATAATAAATAATAACAACTCGTAAGGTGGTTACTACCAATCACCTAATTAAAAAGGACCAAATAGTTAAACATGAGTCATTAAACAAACTCAAATTAAATTAAATCTAAACCATGGGTCTCACCCATAAATCAAACATGGTCCAATTATATACCAAAATAGTCCTACCAAATTTATCTCAAATCCTGGTCCGAACACCCAAAATTCAATTTCAAATTTTGTTATAAATTAAACTGAACACCAATCAATTCTTGAATTTTCATAAAATAAATACTCATCATTTAATTCTGAAATGTTTATCCAACGTGCTAAACTCATATGGGAACAACATATAAAAATTTCATAATTTTCTGAGATCGGGAACTATTTTTAAAAAATACAAAACTAAACTGTTTTTGCACAAAATTTACACAGGAATTAAATTCGAAAATTTGCTCAATTAAATTATGCACTAGTTATTAAAAAAAAATTTGGGTCATTACATAAGGTTTCTAATTTCATAATAAATAGGTCCTTTTATTAATAAATCATCAAGTTAATTAATAGTTTTTAATAATATTAAAATTTTATTTCAATTAATAATTCAGATAATTTTATTATTGTATAGGTAAACAGTTAGAAATTTTACTTTTTTCAATTAATTCTGTTAAATAAAAAATTCTGACAGGAAGGTATTTGTAATTTTTCAAATTACGGGGGGCAATTCATACTTTAAGCAAAGCTCAGGGGTGTATTTGTAATTTTCTCTTTTTAAAAATACAATTATCGTCCATTTTTTTAGTAAAAAACACAACAAGTTGAACAAGTTATAATTGTTTGACCTTTTTTTTTTTTTTTTTTTTTGTGGATGAAATATATGAAGTGCCTAATAAAACGAACGATTTGAATCATTGAAATAGGAATCATAGTAGGCCCCACGGGCCCAAATAACCCCCCCTCCCCCAGTCTAGATTTTTTACAGAAGGGAATCCTTCTCCTAAAAAAATACTTTTTATGAAGATTTTGCTTTAAGACTCATTTAAAATCACATCGTGCTTGATGGATGTCCATAATGTTTAGAGAACCCCATTTTAGACCCTTAAATGTACTTACGATGATGTGACAAGAAAGTGAAACCTTATGGCCTGTTTTAGAAACCTAGCTAAACGCCAATTTTTTTACTTTTTAACTTTTTTGGGTCACATTACCTCTCTATTTTTGTACATATTTTTTTTAAAAAAAAGTCAAAAAATGCCAAAAAGTTAATTTTTAACCCACTTTCCAAAACAAGCCTATGTCATTTGGTATGTAATAAATCAAAAATTAACATTTACCACACCGTATCATTGTTAGTCAAATTATGAGAGTTGTTGTAAATCTAAAACATTTTTCTTGATGTATTTAGGCTTTACACAAGAATAATTTGGATTTTGTAGTACAACATTTAAACATTATGTATAAGTTTAACTGAATTTCAAGATTGTCAATTTTATATAGAGAGAATCAAATATAATACATGAATGAAGCTTATTTTCAGACATCATGGAACATGATAAAGGATAAACCCTCGGAAATCCCTAAACAGTAGTTTAAATCTAATGTTTATTAAGAAGCAACCACTACTATAGGGTTCGTTTGGGATGTAGGTTAGCTTTTTGACTATTTTAGTCTGGGACTAAAAAGTTGTTAGGCGTTTTGGAAGTAAGTGTGTGTTTAAACTACAAAGAAATCAATCTAAAACATACAAAATTAGATCTGATTTTTTTCTTGCAGAAAATAAAGCAGAAGAAGAGCAAAACAGGGAAGAAAAGGGGTCACAATTGAACAACCCCTTGAGCAGATTTTCTATTGCCTTTCTAGCTTCCCTTACAAGCATTTTTATATAAAATTATATCAACCAAAGTACCAATAAAACATTTGGTCAAATTTCCTCCACATAAATTAACTCTAATTAACAAAACCCAACCCAAACATAACTAGAGTTAACTAAACATAAGTGATTGTTTCGATACAAAATTAAACAAGCACATTACATCAACATTCCCCCCCTCAATGTGCTGCTCCATAACTCCAAGTAACTCTATGAAATGCTGGAACTTTTCTTTGGGAAGAGCCTTAGTGAATATATCTGCAATTTGTTCATCTGAACTGCAGAGTTTGAGCTGCACTTCACATTCTTCAATTGCTTCTCGAATAAAATGATGTTTAATTGCAATATAACGAGTGCGACTGTGAAAAAAAGGATTCTTAGCCATGGCAATGGATGATTTGTTGTCACAAAAAAATTCTGTACCATCTTCTTACTTTTCGCAAACATCTTCAAGTATTCTCCTAAATTAAATTGCTTGGGAAGTTGCCAAACGTGCTGAAACATATTCAGCTTCTGCAAATGATTGCGCCACACTTTGTTGCTTCTTTGATGCCCAAGAAAATACTCCAGAACCCAAAGAAAATGCATACCCAGGGGTGCTTTGCATATCATCAGTACAGCCACCCCAATCACTATCACAAAAACCAAACAATTTCACAATTGAATCTTTGCAATACTTGATACCATAGCTAGTTATGCCTCGAATATATCTCAAAACTCGTTTTGCAGCACCAAGATGATTTTGGCTGGGATTATTCATAAATCTAGAAAGGAAACTTGCAGCATACATTATATCCGACCTTGTAGCTGTAAGATACAACAAATTTCCAACCAAGCCTCTATACAACGAACCATCAACTTTTTTCTCTCCATCTTCCTTTGTAAGTTTTTCATTCACAACTAGTGGTGTGGCCATGGGCTTACAACCACTCATGCCAAATTTCATTAAAATATTTTCAGCATATTTCTTTTGAGAAATAAAAACTCCATCTTCAACTTGATAGATTTCAATTCCAAGAAAATGATTCAACAAACCCATGTCACTCATTTCATATCTTCCCATCATGTCATTTCTAAATTCTTTAATCATTATCTCATCATTACCAAAAAATAACAAATCATCAACATACAAGGCAACAATAAGAATTGACTTACCTTGATTTGTCACATATAAGGTTGGCTCACTCTTGCTCTTCTTGAAACCCTTTTTTGATGAAATAGAAATCAATTTGACTATACCATGCTCTTGGAGCTTGCTTTAGCCCACACAATGCTTTCTTCAATTTATACACCTTGTTTTCATCTCCTTTCATTAAAAACCCTTAGGGTAGTTCAACATACAATTCCTCTTTCAATTCTCCATTTAAAAATGCAGATTTAACATCAAGTTGATACAATGACCAACCTTTTTGGGCTGCTAAAGCAATGAGAGCCCGAATGGTGTCAAGTCATGCAACCGGTGCAAATGTTTCTTGAAAATTGATTCCATGCTGTTGTGTGTACCCTTTTGTGACCAGCCTTGCCTTGTTCCTTTGGAATGAACCATTTGAATTCAACTTTACTTTATAAATCCACTTCACCCCAATGATTTCCTTGCCTTGTGGTCTTTCAACCAATTCCCATGTATTGTTCTTCTTAATTACTTCAATTTCTTCTTCCATTGATTTCTTGTAAGCTTCCTCTTTAATTGATTCTTCAAAACTTTTAGGTTCCGCTACATAAAAATTGCATCTAGCATACACATCACTCCAGCTCCTCATTTTTTTTTAGAGTTGAGCTAGGTGAGGATGAATTATAATTTGAGCTTGAACTTGGAGAAGAGCTGGACGATGATGATGAACCTGCCCTTGGTGAGGAATGATGTGAATCTTCATTGTCTTCATCTTCATGTGTTGTATTTTCTTGCTCCTCATCAACTAGGACAAATTGCTTCTCAATTTTGCCTTCTTCCCAATTCCATGAAACATTCTCATCATATAACATATCCCAACTGATTATAATATGATTTTTCTTCAAGCTATACAATCGATAACCCTTGGATTTGCTGTTATATCCCACAAAGATACATTTCTCACTTGTTTCATCTAATTTGCTTCTTTTTTCAATAGGAATTTGAGCATAGCAAACACATTCAAATACTTTGAGATGTTTTACTAATGGCTTTCTCCCACTCCAAACTTCTATGGGAGTTTCGTTCCAAACGGCTTTGGTAGGACGCCAATTTATCAAGTACACTGCTGTGTAAACAACTTCAGCCCAAAAACTCTTTGATAGCGCCTTTTCATGCATCATAGATTTGGCCATTTCCATCATTATTTGATTCTTTATTTCGAATACTCCATTTTGTTGTTTAGTATAACCCACTGTTAGTTGCCTTTTTACACCTTCATCTTCACAAAATTTGTCAAATTCCTTAGAGTTGTATTCTTTGTCATTATCACTTCTCAAAGTCTTTATGTAGTGCCCACTTTGCTTTTCCACCATGCTCTTGAATCTCTTGAAAATAGTGAACACTTTGATTCATTCCCTTGTGAAATACACCCATGTCATCCATGTATAGTCATCAATGAAAAGAATAAAGTACTTGTTTTGGGCATGGGAGGGAGTTTTCATAGGCCCACAAACATTCGTATGAACTAACTCTAACATTTATTTGGCTCTCCAAGCAACTCCTTTAAGAAAAGGTTGCCGATGATGCTTCCTAAGTGCACACCCCTCACAAACATCATGTATTTCCTCAATACTTGGAAATACTTGGGCCATATTCTTTTGGTGAAGCACTTTGAGACTATGAAAATTCAAATGCCCAAGTCTTCTATGCCACAACCATGACTCATCAATCGTATGAGTTTTCAAAGTAACATTTCTAGCATACTTGAATGTGAGTGGGAAGCTTTGATTTTTCTCCATTTGAATTTTTGCTGCCATTTGCTTTGCATTTTTGTCATGAATGGTGCAGCTGTTAGCTTCAATATGGACTGCATATCCATGTTCCACAAGTTGTCAAACACTTTGCAAATTTTGCTCCAAGTCTGAAACAAGCAACACATCATGAATAAACTAGTCCTCTTCTTTGTTTCAACTCTTATGGTTCCTTTTTCCTTTTATATTTACTAACACTCGATTCCTCATTTTAACTTTAGAGCAAATTGAAGTGTCCATGTCCAAGAAAATAGACTTATCACCTGTCATATGATTGTTACTCCCACTATTAAGGTACCAAGCATCATTTTTATATTCTAAGGCTGCTTGACAAGCATAAAATAAGTTTCCTTCTCTACCTTTCTCCTCTGAAAAATTAGCTTGTTGATTGCTTTTGACTTTGCGATCCTTTTGGAGGTGGCCAAAATTCTTGCATTTATAACATTGTGGTTTCCCTCGGAACCAACAATCCTTCTCTAGATGATTTCCCCTTCCACAAATTTTGCACTTTTTTGTATTTTCTTCCACAATTGAACTTCTATTCAATGTTGCTTCTACATCTTCCCCTTAATGAATTTCTTCATCTACATCTTCACCTTCCTCTTCCTTGTCTACCACCTCTTGATGATTCCCCTCTTGTTTGTTTATTACTTGATGATTCTCCATGACTTTTAGAATTCAAATTAACTTTTGATTGGAATGCACTCTCCGGAGGCTTCTCTGATTGTTTTAACAACCTTTGTTCATGAGCTTTTAAAGAACCCATCAATTCTTGGACACTCATTTCAGAGATATCCTTTGTTTCTTCAATTATTCCCACCATTGTGTTACATTTTTCTCGTAACTACCAAATTTTCTCAAACAATTCTCTTTTGTTCAACTCTTTCACCATATGATTTCATTTGATTGACAATCTCATCATCAGTTTAGAGAAATAATCAGTTAAAGTTTCAGTTCTTTCATTTTCAAATATTTTAACTCCTATAGACGCGCCCTCGAGGGCCTCATGCTACAGTTTGGACTCAAATTGTCACGGTTCTTAATCTGATCTCACAATGTGCAATGTGAGATTGATAAATCACCAAAGAGTCCAAATCCGGCAAATCATTTTGGAAAACTGATTTTTGTAAAGAAGTGCCAAACATGGACTGCTTTGCCAGATGCAGAGTCGCCACCTAGATATTTTATTTTGGGAGAATTTAGGAAACCTTGACTCGTACCTAAGGCCACGTGTCCGTCATCACCAAAGTTGCCTCGGCTCGGGAACTTGGGTACGATTGGGGAAGGTCAGCTATGAGCACCCCCGCTCGCCCGATCAAAGATCGGCCGCTACTAAACATGATATCTAGTTTTTGAAAACATATGTATTCTTATTCCGGTTAATTAGCTAGAATTACTATGTGATGCACACAGCAAAACAAGTATAGACTAGATCGCCTAATTTGGAACAAAGCATCGCATATCTGTTTGTTTGGAAAATTGTTTGAAGTTTGCTACTCGTAAGTAGGCTAAAATGCAGATTTCAATGAATTGCTCCATTTCAAGCAATCCAACCTTCACCCACAGGCATGTAGGCAGTTAAACACTTAAGCAGTTAGCCTCATGGTAAGCATGCTTTCATGGCAACAATAACACACATGCAGTATGCTAAAGCATAAAAGCTTACCTAGTACTCCGAGCCAAAACAAAGAACTAGTTAGTAATCAATGCATGACCCTAATTCATGTTAAGATGGCTAATGCAACACATGCAAAAATGCATCTAAAATAGGCTCGGCTATTCTAAGATGTCATGTGAAATGCTATAATTGATACATGTATTCAAATTGGAATTGAAATACAATGCAGTTAGTATGACGCGCCAAGCCCGGTGCATGCAATATAGATGAATGAATGCACACATGCAAAGCATAAGTATGCTAGACAGATGAGTGGATGCAAACATGCAAAGCATAAGTATGCTAATTTGAAACATGACCTAAAACTAACCAACAAAAGCAGGTAAGTAAAATGGAGAAAGAAATGGACGTTGGAAGACATGCACACATGCACGCACGCTTATTACAAAATTGGCCCTCTCGACGGAGGGTCCGAATAAATAATACATGCCAACTAATTAACTAACTAACAAGCTAATTAATTATTACATAACCGAATGAATAACTAGCTACAACTAATTATTACAAAACTTAATTAATTAATAAATTAATTAACTACAAATGAAAAGCAATAAATAAAGCTGCTCCAGCTCTACTCACAAAAGTGAAAGGGTATGCATGCTCGCGGTCGGTTTCTCGCCTTGACACACCTTCCCGTTGCTCTCTTAGAGGCTCTGTTTGCAGGGTGTCCTCAAAGAACTCCTGCTGAACCTTACCAAAAACCAGTCTGGGGGAGCGCATCAGTGGCCTGCCGGCCATTTGAAGCCACTGCCGACCGCCTGTCGGCCAAAGATGGCACACTGCCGGCCAAGAATGAAGAGATGCCGGCCATCTGTAGGGCACTACCGCCACTGATGTGCTGGGACACCAAACTGCAGCAGAGCACAAAATAGAGAAAATGGAGGGTCTCCCAAGGATATGTACGCACTATGCCACCCCATATCACCTCAAAACGTCAAGGGAGAGGCATAATTGGATCCAAGACCATCAATCATGCATCTCGATGCATAATGGCCAAAGATCAAACTTGTGCAAATCAATATGAAATGAATGCACAAATAAACACATAAGTGCCTAGAACTCTATCATGGATAATCAAGAGCATCGGCGACCGAGAATTGAGACACGTTTCATCACTTGAAGTATGAAACGTTCCTCGTTTCTCGTGCTCGGATTAACACTTAATCCAAACAACAATGCAATGCAAGGATGGCATACACAATGCTAACTTAAACATGCAATCATGCAATATGACTTAAGAATGCAAAATGCAGTGTAATAAACATCCAACAACATGTAATGGAGCTAGCATGCGACAACATGCAAAGATGGAGCAAACATAGAACAATATGCAAGACAAGCATGCAACAACATGCAAGGGATGGAGCAAGCATACAACAATATGCAAGACAAGCATGCAACAACATGCAAAGGAGATGGACTTACACTAAAATGGACAGCTCTCAAATAGGTCCAAATCAGTGGCCAAAAGTGTTGGACTTACCCTAAGCTCTGAAATCTCATGCAAATTGGTGCCAAATCAACTCAACAATGCAAGTATGGCATGTTAGGATGCTCAAAGCTCAAAATAAGTAAAGGGACTTAAGCCATGGCCATACAAAGGAAGCCCCAAAGGGCCAAGGGGACCTAAAACAGTCCCAAGACAGGTCCAAACAAGACCAAAAAACAAGCTCGAAGCTAGCCAACACGAGCTAGAACACAAGTCCGAAAACAAGGAGCATGCAAGGCTATAAAAGAGGCAATGCACTACACCTATTGAAACCAAACATGGCATGACTTGGACAGCATAAAACAGAGTTCCAACATGGTATAACAAGACCAAAAATGCACTGAAATGATGAGCCAAGGGCTTAGGCTTAATGGCATGCACAAAAGTTCATTCTTGAGGCATAAAGAGCCAAGGCTCCAAGGCATTAAAAGCATGGCAAATGCAAGTGTATGGCCACATTTCATGGACTGAAATAGCACTTAGAATGATGGCAAATCATGCAAACATCACATGTATGGCATGGTAGGGGCCT
This sequence comes from Camellia japonica, assembly GCA_030407325.1. NCBI lineage: Eukaryota > Viridiplantae > Streptophyta > Magnoliopsida > Ericales > Theaceae > Camellia > Camellia japonica. Next base: position 190,117,913 of record JAPPVO010000019.1, read on the forward strand.
CAAAACCCAAGACTAGCCTAAGCATTTACACTATAGCTATACAAAGCATGAGTGATATGGCCATGACAGCCCAAAATAGTTCTAGTACAGCCTAAAACAAGGATAAAATCGTGCTGCAGCAAAGCAAAAACATGCTAGGATGATGAGTCAAAACATCATGCACATGAAGCTAGTAAGCAAGATTTGTTCTACAAGTATATGGAGCATGCAAAGGATGACCAAACCCACTTTAGATAGAGTCATGACATGGAAAAATATCACCAAAAACATGTTGAAATGGCTCAACATAAGCTAGAATGACATGTCAAAGCATGAAGCATGTGAAGCTGGTTTAGGGGATTTACACTATAAGTGTAAGATGCATGCATGGAGTGACAAAACCAACCCAAAAAAGATCTAAGGAATGGTAAAACATCACCAAAAACCTACTGAAATGGAGCCAACACATGCAGGAAAAACATGCTACTTTGTAAGGCTATGAATGGGATTACACTACACATACATGATGCATGCAAAATATGACCAAACCAGCCATGGAAAAACTTAAGGAAGGTCCTAAAAGTCACAAAAAATGGTCTGAACCAAGCCTCAAAAATACATAGAGGCATGCTTCTTTGGAAGGCCAAAAATGCAAGCAAACAAGAACACAAAGAGAGGGGCCCACCCCTTCTGATTTGAGGCCTCAAAACCTCATGCCTACCACTAAAAATCCACTGTATTTCAGTGGTTAGAAGGCCAAACCAAGGCTAGCTCGGAGGCCTTAAGGCATGGCTCAAAACAAGGCCAAACAAGGCCAACAAGAGGGTTGAAGACCCTTAACAGCCAAAAGACCTTAAACAACCACCAAAAGCACTTAAAAACAAGACTTTTTTCAGTTGAAAGAAAGGCCTAAATCAAAATGCAAGGATGGCCAAAATGAGGTACAAGAAAGTGCTAAAAAGGGGAAGAAACTTACCCTTGAAGAACCACTTCAAGACCAGCAACTTCAGGGGCCAAAAACTCACTTTCAGAGCTGAAGAAGTCCTCCCAAGAACCTCAACTCAAAGGTGGTGGTGTATCTCTAAGTGTTGTAGTGTAAAAGTGCAAGGAAAATGGACTTCAAAGCACAAATGGACAACAATATATATAGAGAGAGAGGGATATTTCTTCTTCAAAGAGCTGAACCCCTGCTAAGGAGAGAGGCTCTCCCCTTATATAGGAGAAAAGCAATGCAAAGCTTCTTCAAGAAGCTTGGCAAGAGCTTCATCCCTCCATACACGTGTATGGAGGGTAGATAAAAGGATTCCAGCTGGCTCAAAATATCTGGAGTAAAACCAGCTGAGACAGGGGTTCTGCCGACCATCAGTGATGGCCGGCAGTGGCTCATTGATGGCCGGCAGGCTCACTCAATGGCCGGCAGAAACAAATCCATGGCCGGCAGTGCCATACCATGGCCGACAGTACACCAGGAGAAATATGCTGAAAGTACCAAGTCATGGTCCAAGAATGGGGCAGAAAGGATACAGGGTCTGGAAAGCTCGAACCTGTGACGTTCCGCCGTGAAAGTCGAATGCCTGACGAACAATTGAACTTGTGTTCGGATGTTCCTGCAAGCACAACCGAGTCTTGAGGACGGTCAAAAATGGGGTGTCTACAGTTGCCCATCTTTGACAGAACTCGAAAGTCACAAAGTGACGGGAGTGAGTGTCAAAGCCCAGAGACGACCCATTTTTAACAAGGCTGAAGACTCAGGCAGACAATCAATATAAGCATGTAGAGATGCGCCCGTAGGCTGGGGCATAATGCAAATGATATGCAAGATGCAAGAGCATAACTTATGATTATGTAAAGGAAAACTGTAATGAAGCAGTTATGCAAAATAAATGCAACATTTTAAGCAAGTGAATGAGAAATAACAGTCCTACATGTTTCAACAAAAAGGATATAAGAAAATTATGCAATTCTCACCACGTTTCATGCGGAGTGAATACAATACCGTCCGGTTCGTCTAGTCGCATCAGCTTCAAATGAACCGTACATACAATATTGTGCCTGTAAAAGAGAGAAACTCAACAGGTACAATATTGTTAGAAACATGCATAACAATGCAAGTGAAAGTACGTGATAACGCAAGTGAAGGGGTGCAAAACAATGCAATCCTGTAGGCACAAGACAACGTGGATGGAACATGCGTAACAGCGCAAGTTAAAACATGCGTAACAGTGCAAGATAGAGACATGCGAAACAACGCAAATAAGACATGTAAAACATGTGTGACAGCGCAAGTGAAAGAAGCAAAACATGCGTAACAGCGCAGGTTTAAACAATAAAACATGCGTAACAACGCAGGTTTAAACAATAAAACATACGTAACAATGCATGTTAAGAAATAAAACATGCGTAACAACGCAAGATAAGAAATAAAACATGCGTAACAACGCAAGATAAGAAATAAAACATGCGTAACAGCGCAGGTTAAATAGATCAACATGCGTAACAGCGCAAGTTAGAGAAAAGAAGTGCGTACAGCGCACATAACCTGCGTAACAACGCAAGTTAGAGAAAAGAAGTGCGTAACAGTGCAAGTTAGAGAAAAGAAATGCGTAACAATGCACATAACCTGCGTAACAGTGCAAGTTAAAAAAATAGGCGCGTAACAGCATACATAACCTGCGTAACAGTGCAAGTTAAGATAATAGGTGCGTAACAGCGCACATAACCTGCGTAACAGCGCAAGTTAAGATAAGAGAAGTGCGTAACAGCGCACACAACCTGCGTAACAGTGCAAGTTAAGATAAGAGAAGTGCGTAACAGCGTACATAACCTACGTAACAACGCAAGTTAAGATAAGAGAAGTGCGTAACAGCGCACATAACCTGCATAACAGTCTAAGTTAAGATAAGAGAAGTGCGTAACAGCGCACATAACCTGTGTAACAGCGCAAGTTAAGAAAATAAGTGCGTAACAGCGCACATAACCTGCGTAACTGCGCAAGTTAGAGAAAAGAGAAGTGCGTAACAGCGCACATAACCTGCGTAACAGCGCAAGTTAAGATAAGAGAAGTGCGTAATAGCGCACATAACCTGCGTAACAGCGCAAGTTAGAGAAAAGAGAAGTGTGTAACAGCGCACATAACCTGCGTAACAGCGCAAGTTAAGATAAGAGAAGTGCGTAACAGCGCACATAACCTGCGTAACAGCGCAAGTTAAGAAAATAAGTGCGTAACAGCGCACATAACCTATGTAACAGCGCAAGTTAAGAAGGGGTAATGCGAGATGCAAAACAATGCGAGTTTAGATGAGATGCAAAACAATACAGGTTTAATGAGATGCAAAACAATGCAGGTTTAATGAGCTATGCAAGATAATGCATGTTTAATGAGATGCAAAACAATGCAGGTTTAATGAGATATGCAAGATAATACATGTGAGATATGCAAAACAATGCAGGTTTAATGAGATGCAAAACAATGCAGGTTTAATGAGATATGCAAGATAATGCATGTTTAATGAGATGCAAAACAATGCAAGTTTAATGAGATATGCAAGATAATGCATGATATAGGTATGCAAGATAATGCATGTGAGATATGCAAAACAATGCAAATTAAACTAGATGCAAGATAATGCAAATTAAACTAGATGCAAGACAATGCAAATATAAACTAGATGCAAGACAATGCAAATACAACTAAATGCGAGGCAATGCAAATATTACTAGATGCAAGGCAAATATAACTAGATGCAAGACAATGCAAATGTGAACTAGATGCAAGACAATGCAAATATACCTAGAATGGGTGTTTGATATGACAAGCGAATGTTAGGTGATAACAGTCAAAAGAATGCCTAATAAAGACGTCTTGGAAGGGGACTTCCGGTTCACTTCCCGAAAGGTTTGGGATGCGTCAAAAGGATACATCTCGTATGCGTTGATGGGCGACGACCATCGTCCATTGAGGATATGATTTCCGGGTTTCCACGGAGGCGTTCTGAATCAAGTTTTGAGCATTCCTCGGGATTGCTGGAACCCAGGGACAAATACCAAGATCAACTAGGCAGAGGAAGCTGGTGGAGGACTGCTGGCCATCAGGGAGAGCCGCCGGCTGCCGTCGGCCATTGGTGGCTACTGCCGGCCATCGATGAGGGACTGCTGGCCATTGATGTGCCCCTGTCGGCCATCGGTGGCAGATTCGGGCAAAACAGTCTTTTGGGCCGTGGGTCTTTAAATAGGCTCAAAATCAACCCATTTCCTCACAAACCCTTGCATAGAAAGCATTTTCCTTGCCTTCTAGGTGTGCCTTCTCTCTAGATTCGCACGTTCTACGCGTTTGCCAACACCCTAAACAATCTTGAATCGTTAAAACCTCTTGGTTTTCTTCTATTTGAACTGATCAGAAATTGAATCTGAGGTGCTTGTCATCGTTTCCCCCATTCGAGGATCATTTCCCCCGGATTTCTTTCGAGGTTAGTTCACTTTTCGTGGGCTTTCAACTTTCCCTGAATTTTCTCTCTTAGGGTTTGGTTTGTTCAAAACTCCACCATTTTGCTCATTTTTGCTCGTTTTTGCATCTATCTCAGATGGCTGACGATGTTCCGCACGATGAGGGCTTCCCCACACTCCCTCCAGTGTAGTTGGCGGCGGACTTTGCGGCTGAGCCAGAGGTCGAGCCTCAGCCTTTACCATTGAGCACACGTCCCTTCGACCTCGCGATGTATCATCCGGAGACTCATATCATACCGGTGGCGGGAGGCATTCACACCTTCACTGATTTTGATGAGGGTGCACCAGACGACCTCTTACTGAGGGAGCCGATGTCCCATTTGTCGGCCATTGCTGTGGAGGTACCAACTCTCCCTTTCTGCAGTATTACTTTCAACTATTTGCATTTCTTGCACTGTTCCGATCTGATCGCATTACATGCTTTGATCTGACTGTATTTCATACATTATTGCCCTGTATGTACTGTGTACGACCGCACCTCATGCGTCACTGCCCCAAATTTCAACTGCATCTTCGATACACCACGGATTTGCACACAACTGTATTTTCAATACATCACTGATCTGATCTGAACTGCATTTTCAATACATCGCTGATTTGTCTTGAACTATATTTTCAATACATCGTTGATCTGACGTGAACTGCATTTACTGTTGCAGGATGGATCCCGCTCCTTCAGGGGTTATGGTGCTACGACCGCCCGGGATTGGTACGATGTGCTTCCCTCGAGGGTCCGCCGGATCATTGACGGGACCGGCTTTGGAGTATTTTACTGCAGCTTGACGCGGGTTACAGCGAGTCGCCCTCTCCTAGGGGCTCTTGTGGAGAGGTGGTGGGACACCACTAACTATTTCCACTTCTCCACGGCGGGGGAGATGACCATGACTCCTCTCGACTTCGCCATGATCACCGGCCTGGGCGTAGGAGGTGACCCGATTCCCCTCTATCCTGACATGGGAGAGTGGGTGACCGCATGGGATGCGCTACTTGCAGCACGTCCACCCATTCTTCGAGCGGGTATGGTTAGATACTCTTGGTTCGAGGAGCATTACAGGAGGGGAGATCCCGATACTGATGAGGAGGCAGAGCAGTACGCCAGGGGCTTCCTCTTGTTCCTTTTCGGTACCACCTTGTTTTCGAACAGGTGGAATACCGTGGGTTTATACTTCTTGAGTGCTTTGGTGGTGCTCCAGTGAGTCCGTTTCTATGACTGGGGCGCGGTCGGCCTCACCACTCTTTATGGATACACGAGCTCCACTTCTCGGATGTGTGGGAGGTTGATTGGCAGCTACTGGCGAGCTTGGGAGGTACACAACCTGGTTTCCCCTTTTCATTGCTTTACTCAGCATTTGTACTTTTGCTTTGTTCGACACTTGTACCTTCTGTATTGTCTGTATCTGCTCTTGCACTGTATGCTTTCTGCTTTGCATTTTCTGTACACCATACATGCTGCACACTACATACCACGCACTGCACACACACAATCAAATATTTGCTCCAGGCCTGCAACCTTTATTCAATGTACTGCGTTCTGTTTTCTATAATTTGTTCATACACTGTACTGATCACATCTTTCTCATAGCTGTGGGTGTACGCATACTTCTCGACACTTGCTTCGGAGCCTGTGAAGGAGACCCCAGCGACAGTCCCATTTTCTGATGTATACGACGGCCAGCTCTGTCGTAGGACCCGAGAGAGCTTCGTGTTCTTCCAGCAGTTTTTCGACACGGTCACAGCGCGTGAGGTAAGTCTGCAATAAGATTATTTCAATTAATTCGATGCATCTTGATTAGTTATTTGACAACTGGTCATCTTGTCGGTTTTCTTTTCTCAGATTACATGGCAGCCATGGGATGCGATCCCGTCAGAACTTCGAGATCAGTACCACACTACCTGGACTATGTCTCAGTTCCACATTCTCTTCGAGGGCCCGATCTGTCGCGCCTGGTTTTTGAGTGAGCGCTTCGTGCGTCAGACTTTGGGAGCGCCTGCTCCATTTGTGCCGATGGCACCTCCACCATCGATAAGGGAGACACAAAGGTTGTCCGCCGACCAGGTGATTCAGTTCATGGTGGGACTGGAGACGGAGTACTTCCGTGTAGAGGGCGACTACGCGACCTTTATTCGGACGCATCTGATGCCCCCTTTGACTGGTGTCCGAGGAGGGGCGGGAGCGAGGGCTCCAGCTGCGAGAGGGAGTGGCGGAGCGACCAGGTCCGTAGGAGGAGAGGTCCTGAGGGGAGAGGGGACTATGGCTCGTTTGCCTGCTACTATGACATGCCGAGGGCGGGCTAGAGATTTATCAGATTCCCTTCGCTCCTCCTCCAGCTGGTCACGAGCTTGTCGGAGTTTATGGTTCGACCCCGTATGCACTATACTCTTCATTTTGCACAGTCATTTCACTTGATATCTTGCAGGATACTAACGACTTCAACATTTTTGCAGGCTCCTATTGAGTACACTCGTCAGTCTTTGGAGATGACGGCTTCGGTGATGGGGATGTTGCAGACAAGCATGGACCTGCTCAGTATTTACAGTATTCCGGTGAGTTCTTTCAAACTACACTTCATGCCACACAGTCTTTTCCTGACACATCATTTGCACAACTGCACACTACACTGATCTGATACATTGTTCCCATACACTACTCACGGTACACACCCACTGTAAATCATTCACTGCTCACAGCACATTATTCTTTGCATCTGATACATCTTGATTACTAATGCATTTTGGTGGATTGTCCTTTTTCAGATTCCTTTCTTGGCACCTGGCCCATCCAGTGCTTCAGCAGAGCGGGGGCGGTCTTCAGCACCTCCCCGAGCAGCAGGGAGGACGAGGACTAGGACTAGTTCACGGGGCCTGCCCCAGATGATGATGAGTCTGACGAGGAGGCAGTTAGTCCGCGGTCAGAGTCTTCTCAGGATGGAGATGGAGCTGGGGAGGGCTCGAGTTCAGAGTCAGGTGCTGATGGTGGCGACATTCCAGAGTCCTCTCGGTCGAGGAAGAGGACGAGGAGGACCTCTCAGTCTTGAGGCGATTGGCGCCGATCCAAACATTTTGCTGATTCAGACGTTGCTCTTCTTTTTGCTTTATTTTTCTTTTTACTAGTAGTTTTGCACATTGTACTGCGTCAGGCAGATTTACTTACTTTTGTAAAAAGAATCTATGATGGAATGAAAACAACCTTTTGTTAAAAAAGTGTTACATTTGTACATTCTATGCATCGCATCGCATCGCATCACTTTACACAACAATGTAAATGAGTTGAACTTTTGTTTTGAAAACCAACCACTCGAATTGCACTAATCAGGTAGTGAACTGACTAACAACAAAACAACTCGATAAGCAAAACACAGCCTTAACAAGTTTACAACTCGATGAGTAAGTTACGACAACTCGCTAAATGAAAGGAAGATGATTACAACCTGACACAGAAAAAGAAACTAATACGTCTGAAACGAGACACGACAGAGTTCAAAAGAACAAAATAAGGCCTTAAAAGGCCTAGGTAACAGGACTTCACTGTAGCAGACAACTGGGTCTTCACCAAGAAGGCTAGTGGGAATGAGGGAGAGACTGCCGGCCACAAGGGAAGGCTTGCCGGCCATCAGTGTGCCACTGCCGGCCACTGATGAGCCACTGCGGCCATCGATGGCAGACTCTCCGAAATGTTGACATCTGTCCTCCACTTACTGCCTTATCTTCTATATGAGTTCCAGCTTGGGATTCTCTTCATTTCAGCTCAATTTTGCACCAAGGAAGCATTCTTGCAAAACCTCACAAATTGGATTGCCAACTTAGACTCGGAAAAGCTTAATTTCTGGGTTTTGGCATAAGTGCACTATTCACGTTGAGTCGCACCCCGTGCGTTTCCGTTTCTTCATGCCGCGGCAAGATTTTGGAATCCGGTGACACACGTCTTTAGCTTTGGCGGGCAAGAGATGTGTCCCACTTTCGAAGACTTTCAAGCTTTGATGGAATCCGAGCGTGATGAAGAAATCTTGCCACAATCCGCTTCGGCCACGTCCAAGCATTGGGGCGGATGTGTGGGCTCACTTTGCATGATGCTCGATTTGATTCATGATAGAGAGTTAGACATTCCGAGCTTGGTTTGTCGGTTTTCTGATGCCGGTGACCGCGGCGACCATCATTGGCAGGGTTATCGGCGACATGCGCTTTGCTTGTGTATGTTATCTCATCTCTTGCTTGCCCCAGGCTCTGGAGGGTTTAGCACTCGTTTGATTGAAGTTGCTGAGGGCTTGAGGGAGGGCAAAAGCTGTATCGCCATGACGCTAGCTGAAACGTTGATGGGATTAGATGCTTTTCATCGCCGAGAGACGGCTAGGTTTGCAGGGAGTCCACTACTATTGCAGGTAATGTTTCCCACCCTATCTCACATATATATTTGCTCACATCACTTGGCCCTCGGGCTTAGTTTTTCTCTCAAAACCCTTTTCTTACTTTTCTCTCAACGTACACCTCTCTATTCTTTAATCTCTCATTTTTCATCCCTCCCCAGATATGGCTGATGGATAAATTGAAGGTTGTGGACTCCTGCCCCACATATTCAGCTCGCGGCTCTTCCGACGACGTCTAGTCGATGCCCCTGATGAGGGATGGTGGTATGACTGGATGTGTAGTTTGTCTGCTCTTGATATCGCTTGGCGCTGTCCCTGGCTCAATCTACCGACAATGAGCTACAGCATGGGCCGCTAGCCCGGGATCCAATTGGTTGGCTTGACACACTGCGTGTTCTATTTTCCATTCTGATTCCGACGTCAGTTTGGACATGATCAGACTTGCCCGGAGGAGGGGATGGAGTACCCTGCTACGTTTCCGGTCCGAGGCACGCAGCTAGCTCGGTATGCGACAGCCTGGAGGACAAGAGAGCTTCTGGCTCGTGCTCCTACTTTCAGCTACACCCTTTATGATGAGTGCCTAGATTGGCTCAATGAAAAGGCATAGGTAGGGCCTCTTTGACGTCAGAGGCTTCCACAAGCTCTAGGAGGGGACGCAGGAGCACCTGACTATGCCCCGGATTTATTTTGCTTCATCAGTACTTTCAAGTTTTCTTTATGAATGTAATAAAAAAGCAACTTCAATTTGTATCAAGAGTAGGAGAACTCTGTATTGAAATCAATGAAATTAAAGGTTGTGGGTACTGAAAATTTTCCGTTTGGTCCAAAAATGGTCTAAGTTGTAAAAAGATTAATTTGAACAAAAATCAACTTTTATTAAAACTTTTCAAAACCATTTTCGATATGGATCAGAACTGGACACGCCTGAGATCTATCTCTAAGATGTACAACCCCAGATCCTAGCAACTGGAAAGTTGCCCCTAGTCTGAATAGCATTGCACTGGAGATCATCACAACCGAACTCTTGAATGCAGAATAGATAAAGATGACCGAGCATGATCACATGGACAAAGTTGATCAAGGAAGTGTTTATGGCTGGACTTCAAGATGAAGTTGCCTACGTATCCCAAAGATGGGAATCAAGCCTTACGTAGTTCGGCTTGGGTTCACTCGAGTATTAACTCTCTCCTTTTGTGCTCTAACTTTTTCCAGGCCGCCCTTTGCGGGTTTTCAACCTTGCGAGCTCAGTTTTTGTAATTTCAAATTTTTCATGCTCTAACTTTTGCCTAGGTCGCCCTTTCGGATTTTCGGCCTAGCGAGCATTCAGGGGTAATATTTCTTCAACTTGTCTATGTTGATCGGTTGGAGAACTCTAGGCCCACCTAGGTCCATCAGAACGAGACAGCTCCGCCTGACCAAATAGACTTGATGATGTAAGGGTCATTCCAATTAGGTCGAACTTGCCCCTAGGGTCGTGAATGGGAGCTCGGTTGCCTTTGAGCACTAAATTCCCTTCTTTCAAATTCCTGGACTTAACCTTCTTGTTGAAAGCCCTGGCGATTCTTCGTTGATAACCCTGAACATGGTATAGTGCCTTCAGCCTTCTCTCATCAAACAACATGAGTTCTTCAAATTTGCTATGCTGCCAATCTGCCTCAGCTATCTGACACTCAGCCAATACTCGCAAAGACGGAACCTCAACTTCAATAGGCAGAACGACTTCCATTCGGTAGACTAAGGAATACGGAGTCGCTCCAGTAGAAGTACGAATTGAAGTCCGGTAGCCCCACAGAGCAAATGGCAACTTATTTGGCCAGTCCCAGTAGGTTTCCACCATCTTCTGCAGAATATGCTTGATGTTCTTGTTGGCGGCCTCAACTGCTCCGTTGCTCTGTGGCCGGTATGTAGATGACTTGTGAAAAGCCACGTTGTACTTGTCCAACAAGTCAATCACTTCCTTCTTGAAGTGGGAACCATTATCTGAAATGATCTCATTCAGGACCCCATAGCGACAGATGATGTTGTTCCTGATGAACTTGGCGACATGTGATGCCTTCAGTACTGCATAAGATTGGGCCTCAACCCACTTTTTCAAATAGTCTATTGCTACTAAATTGAACTCATGCCCATTGGACCCTTTTGGAGTGACAGCTCCAATCACATCAATCCTCTAGACTGAAAATGGCCATGGCGAAGTCATGTTGTACAGCTTCGACGGCGGAATGTTCATGCGATTTGCATGGATTTAACATTTGTGACATCGCCGGACAAAACAAATACAATCCTCCTCCATGGTGGACCAGTAGTAACCTTGTCTAAGGATTTTCCGGGCTAGCATCACCCCATTCATGTGCGCTCCGCACTCTCCTCCATGGATGGCCTCCATCAGGCGCTTCGATTCTTCAGCATCAACACACAGCTTATACATTCCCAGATGACCTCTTTTGTACACTTTACCCCCGTAGATGATGAACTGAGCAGCCATTCTTCGTATTGCCCTCTTATCTTTGGCGTTTGCCCCTGGTGGATACGCCTCTTTTTCCAAGAAGTTCCAAACGTCGTAATACCAGGGTTTCTCATCTTGAACCTCTTCTATGACAGCAATCAGCTCGTAGGCTGGTACAAATTTCTGGTCAATGATGATCGGACGCATCCGGACTCCAAAAGGGATGTCTATCATAAATGATAGAGTTGCTAGTGAATCTGCAAACCTGTTGTTCTCTCTTAACAGATGAGCGAAGTTCAGCTTCTCAAACCAAGGAATCAACAAGTCCAAGGTCTGGTGGTAGATTCTCATCTTTTCTTCTTTGATTTTCCAATCTCCTTTAGCCTGAGATACAACAAGGTTCGAGTCCCCGATGACATCCAATTGTTTTGCTCCTAGTTCTAGGGCAGCTTCTAATCCAGCAATGCATGCCTCATATTCTGCTTCGTTGTTAGAGACTTTGAATCGGAGTTTGAATGCTAGAGGGATACGAGAATTGTCGGGTGCTATTAGCAACACTCCTATCCCATACCCATATTGGTTTGACGCCCCGTCAAAGTACATCGTCCAAGTTTCGTCTTCGACATGCAAAATGGCCTCGTCTGGGAATAGGTACTCAACTGCTTCATCCCTTCCACTAGGTGATCAGCAAGGAACTCCGCTACCGCTCTTCCCTTTACTGACTTGCGTGTTACATACTTCAAGTCGAATTTGGAAAACAAAAGCAACCAACGGGCTAGCTTACCCGTAAGTGCCAGTTTCTCGAAGAGATATTTGATGGGATCTAATCTTGAAACCAACATTACAGAGTGAGCTAACAGGTAGTGCTGCAGCTTCCTAGTAGCCCATACCAAGGCCAAACAAGCCTTCTCCAGCGGAGTGTATCGGGTCTCGTAATCCAGCATCTTCTTGCTCAGATAGTAGATAGCTCTCTCAACTTTGTCCTCAGACTCTTGTCCAAGCATGCAGCCCATTGTAGTCTCAGTCACTGAAAGATACAAAATCAACGGTTTCCCCGGCTCAGGCGGTGACAACACAGGTGAGTTCTGTAAGTATTGCTTAATCTGTTCAAAAGCAGCTTGGCATCGGCCGTTGTAGACACCCCATTTTTGACCGTCCTCAAGACTTGGATGTCACCATTTGAACACTCGGTGATCATCCATGTTTGTGTTCGTCTTGAGTTCCCGGAGGTCTCGGCTACGCGCCTTGCCTCAAGATCTCTCGACTCGACTGTTTTGTGTCTGGTTTTGCACCAAACACTTGTGTTTTTCCTTTGAGGGGCAGGGCAGGGCTTGTTGACCATCCCCTGACACCCACCGGCCATGGCTTGAGGCCACCGGCTATGTTTTGTTGCCACCGGCCAAATGTTTGGCCGGCCGGCACTCTAGATGGTCGACCGGCCATCTTTTTTGGTCAAATTGCATTTTTGGCCGGCCGACTACTGTGCATCTGCTTTTGCAGATATTTTTATGCCAGCTGTGCTAGCTGGCATACACTTTGCTCCCCTCCATACACATGTATGGAAGGATCTCCCTCTTGTTAGCTTGCCTTGGAAGCTCTACAAGATTGGTTTGTCTATAAGAGGAGGTCTCTTCTCCCTTTTTTAGATTAGACAACATTTTTCCAGAGCTTTGAGTTCTAGGGTTAGGGTTTTGTATATATCCTATCTCTGTATCTCTCTCTCTTTGTGCATTTGTGTGTGTTTAGTCTTAGTATTGCACACAAACACCCACCATTACACCTTCTCTTGGAGCTGAGGTCCTTGGAGGTTGTTCTTGAAGTTTTGGAGCTGGTTTGGACCTAAAGAAGCTGCTGGTCCACCATTTTTGAAGAGGATCTACAAGGGTAACCACTTTCCCCTTTTATTCCCCATTTTTGCATAGTTTTTTTGACAACCTTGCAACTATTTTTAGACTTGGTGTATAACATATAAAAGTCTTGTTTTTGCCTACTCTAAATAGTTGGTTAAGGATGTTTTGAGCTTTGAGGTTGTTTGACCCCTCTTAGGGCTTATTTGACCCCTTTTTTGTGCCATTTTGGTGAGCTCCGGGACCATTGTGTTTGGGCCTCCTCACCACTGAAATCTTGAGGGATTTCAGTGGTGAGGATGGTGCCTTGAGGTCCTAAGAAGGAGAGGGCCACCCCCTCTCCTTGTTGTCCTGGAAAAGGGCCATTTTTGCCTCATGTGTGAGCATCTAATTTAAGTGCATGTTGGCCATGTCTTAAGTGTTATTTGGTAGTATTTTGCCATGTATTACCTCTGTGTTTAGTTGGTTTAGGTACACCACGCTTGCTTAGCATACATGCCTTGTAATGCCATGTTTAGGCCTTAACATGCTTTAGGTTTTGATCCTTGTTCTAGCATGATTTTGGCCAAGCTTTGTGAAACTTTTGTGTTGGTTTTAGCATGCTTAAGTTCTATTTTTTATTGTTTTGGTCGACCATGACATGCTTAGTGTAGCCACCTTGCATTTTGGCTTGTTAGCCTTAGGTGTGTGAATGTGTAGCATGCTTTACCA